>CM038217.1:93912928-94465108 GCA_021442155.1 Cymbidium sinense
TCTACCATTCATTCTATGAGCATACACTCTAGATTCCAACTAAAACATTCAACACAAAATAAAAATATAACATCAAACCATGCAACTAACCTAAAGCTAGAAGTGGTGAATTAGGCTAATGTGTGTACTTTGAGGTTTATGTGGCATGCTTAGCTTAGGATTTTAGGTTTCAATTTTTTAAGTGTGAAAGACATGTTCAACTTTGAGGAGGGTTTCATTTAAGATGTTTAGTGACATTGGGTTATTTTTATTTCATGTTTTAATTTGATTTGAGTGAAACCTACAATTAATTACTAAGTTATAAAGAGAGAAAAAGAGAAGAGAATTTCTCTTTCCTTTCCTAATCCTTAAGTAATTTTTAAGGTAAGTTCACATTTTAGTTTCATTTAGGTGAATGTTTTAATTACATCTTTTAATTAATCCTAAGTTTAGATCAACTCTAAACAAACCTATTTAAAAAGAAAGACATTTTAAGATTAAGAAAAATAAATCAAAATTCACATAACATACATTACTTCATTTCTTTTTGCATATATAACATATGGATGGACCCTAAGCATATCTATACATGAAAATGAGAATAATTAACACACTCTATGATGCATGCTAAGTAATTCATCTAAGAAAATTTAGAAGATAAACATGTTTGATTTTTTTAAGTAGAAAAGGTTTTCCTTATCCAAAATTTTGCATACATACATGAAAGTAAGAAAGGCATAAGCGAGTACAATGCCATTGTTAACCAGAGGTGTATGGTACAAGACCTACTTAAGGCTACTTTATGGATTCAATCAAGAATCAACCCACACAATCTAAAGGACCAAAGCGGCCAATCCAACGGCTAATATCCTATGAGATTAAAATCCACTTCACAAAAGATGAATGCCTCTTAGCCTAAGTGGTCAAAAATTCACTGACCTCACTGGAGGTGATCACCGATGCTCAGATTGATAAGGTAACTTCATCTAGTGGAGATGAAGCCCCGTTGAAGTTCCTAGCTGTTGAGGTTGAGTAGATGGATGGGTGGACTAACTCCTCTTTACTCCCTTCCATCTTTGATCGAATTGATCTTGCTCTTGCCTCTAGAACTCAATTAGATGCTCAGGCAAGCTCGACTGAGTCCTTGGATGATGAGTGTAGAAGGAATTAAGCTAAGATCAAGTATAGAAGAATTTAGAAATCAAGGTGAGCTCCCCTATTTTGCACTATGCAAAATCGAGGAAGACAAGATCCAAATCTCTCCTAGGGGCCTTGGGAAGCTCTCTAATGTTTTCTAACTCTCCTTAGGCTCCAATCGATCAAGAGTGTATGAAAATAGAAGTGAATTAGGGGGAGTATATCTCCCCCTATGGCAATCGGACGGTCGAGCATAAGCTTACTATTTTGATCCAATTGTCCATATGAGATGAGTTATTTGGGTGGTTAGAGGAGTGCACATGGTCGGTTTGGCTAGAGGAGTGGAAGCCTAACTCTCATTTGCATCTAATTGAGGTTTGGGGGGAGTTTGGAAATTCAATTTGGCCATGGGTGGTCGGGTTTGGTCCATGGGCCAAATGGTTTGACCCAAACCCATTGGGTTGGGTGCACCACTCATCACTAGATCCTCTTGAGGCTTTAGGAGAGCCTCAAGTGATTGTGATGAATGCATGACCAAAATACCCATGGGCTAGCCAAAATTTGTTCTATGGCCTACATAATGGTCATTTTGCTATTTTTTCAATTTGGGTATGTTTGGTATGTTGAGAAAATTGGTTAGGCCAAGTTTCAATGAATTTGGAATCCATTTGATAGGGTTTGGCTCATGTTGACCCATTTAGGTCAAAATGAGTCAACTTGGGGCAAGTTGACCAATAGGTCAAATTGGATCAAACCAAGGGTTGGGTCAAGTTCATATGACCATTTGAAATGTTTTGGTGCCTTTGGTTTGGTTCAATTTGGTATAGGTTAGGTTTTGGCTCATATGACTCATTTAGGTCAAATGGGTCAAGTTGACCTATATGGGTTAGGTCAAGGGTAGGTTTAGGTTTGTTTGGTCATATGAAGTGGATTGGTATCTTTATTTCAAATCAATTTAGGTTAGGTTCAATTTTGGCTCAACATGACCCCTTTAGGTCATGTTGGGTCTAAGATCAGTATTGGGGAGTCTTGGCCAATTGAGGCTTTGGTCAAGTTCTAAAGTGATTTGGGATGGACTTGACTTTTCATCAATTTGACTTAGATCAAGTTTTGACACATTTTGGCCCTTTAGGTCAAAATGGGTCAACTTGGGACAAGTGGGCCAAATGGGTTAGGTTAGGCTCAAAGGTTGACTTAGTCAAGTTCAAACATGGGTCATGAGTGAACTTGGATCAATGGTTTCAATCAAGTTGGCCTATAGTAGATTTTGGTCATGTTAGGTTAAGTGTTGACTTGGCCAACTCTTAGGTTTGACTTGGTTTGACCCAATTTGATTGATTGATCATCCCATGATGATCGTTGATCATGATGAGAGGCAAATATAAGTTTGGTTCAATCCAATTTGGTTAGGATCAAAAGTTGGCTCATAAGGATACTTTAGGTCACTTTGGGTCAAGTGAGCCTAAGTGGGTCAAATGGCTTGGTCAAAGCTTGATTTGAAGTTGATTGATCTTGTATATAGATTCATGATTGAAATATAAATCCATTTACAAGTGATTTGAAGTCAAATGGATTTTGATCCATTTGAAAATCTCATATGCAAAGGAAAGAATATGTGGAGTTTTGGTTTGATTTTTGATTTGAGTTTTGATTAAAGGATTGAAGTTTGATTTATATATGAGCTCATGATTGTAGGATTGATTGAACCATGAAAGAAAATCAAGGGTTTGGCTTGATTTGAATTAATTTTGGCTAAGTTCAAGATTTTGACTTGAAAGGCTCAGATTTGATTTTGAATGGATTGAGTTTGATTTTTGATGGTTTTGATTGTTTGAATTTATATTTCATTTATATATGTGAATATAAATGAGAATATAAATTGATCATGATAAAATTTCAAGAATTTGAAAGAGTTTAATCATGATTTTGGCTTAAATCCATTAAAGGGAATTTAAAGGATTTAATTGAATTTTTAATTTGAAATTTAATTTTTGAGATGGATTTGATTGATGTATATTTATATTTTATTTATATATGAGAACATAAAAGAGAATATAAATTGATTTTGAGAAAATCCCATGATTTTGAAGTGGTTTGATCAAAGTTTAGAGTTGATTTTGGCTAAATCGTTTAATGAAAAATTAAAGGAATTTAGGAAAATTTTCATGAATTGATATGGAATTTAAACTTGATTTGATGGGTTTGAATTTATATTTTATTTATAAATGTGAATATAAATGAGAATATAAATGGATCATGACAAGAAATCTCAAAGATTTGAGTAAGTTTAGATCAATTTTGGTTATGTCCTTAAGAAAGGGTTAAGGACTTAAGACTTAAATTTTGGTGGATTTTAGTCATGGGTTTCAGTCATGGATTTCAATCATGGAATTAATTTGGAGTTTGATAAAATCAAATAGAATTGATTTAGAGTTTGAGTTGAAAGAAGAAAAGTGAGGAATGGTTTAAGCTAAAGGGTAGGAGATTTTCTTAACACCCCTAAGTCATGACTTATTCCTATGGCTAACTCTTCTAAGTCTTCTAGGCTATATGAGTGTCCTAATCACTAGATGTGTCTTAATACTAAGGAACTCTTAAAGTCTAAGAGGAATCCTAAGCCTAGATGGAGGTGTTGAACTCATTCTAAAAAAAAGGTCAACAAAGGGCACCCAATAGTGTGGTGTGACCGGGAATCACATGTGTTGGTATTGACCGAAATGATCAACAACATCGAAAGATCACAAGCACTAATAGAAACTATCTATCCCTGACCCAAGGAAAGAAAGAATCTAGAGCATAGTGCAATGTGGCTCTACTTATGTCCAAGACATAAGTGAGAGGGAAGAAATCCACTAAGGGATAGAGTGTGAACCTTCCACTAGGGAAGCAGGTTCAAGTCATCTATAAGGAGATAAAAGGTTTGATTTGATTTGAATCTCACTAGAGAGAGATCTCCACTTAGGGAGAGGGTTGAATTTATTTCAATTTTTTGCTAGGTTTAAATTTTTAGAAAGAACCATGTTGGTTTACAATGGGTTGTACTGAATAGGAGCCATGGAGGCTAAGACCTAACTCAGACTTACCAATCCAAAGGGGTAGTCTACTAAGCACATAGTAGGACTAACCAACCAAAGGGATGCCTTTTGGTGCGGTTGTCTTAGGAAGAAAGCGTAGTAGACATCCCCAAAGTAAAGACTAGTTCTTTGGGGTAATCTATTGGCAAGGTAGATTGAACCCAACCTAGGGTTTTATTGAGTGAATGTCCTTTGGGGACTTAGATCAACTCGATAGTCAAGATTGATTTTATTTTTTAGTTTTATTTATTTTGATTATGATGGATCCCATAGGTTTGCGATGAACTATACTAAGTAGGGGCCATGGAAGCCTAGACCTAACTCAGATTTACCAATTCAAAGGGAGTGGTCTACCAACCACAAGGTAGGACTATCCAACCATGGAGAAATGCATTTTGGCACACAATGGTCAAGTCTTAAGAAGAAAGCATGGGGGCTCACATCTTCTAGAGACAAGAAACCACTAGGGTGATCAGTCACTTTGGATGACAAATCAAACACGACCTAGGGCTGGCTTTTGAGTGAATGCCACTGGGGGACTTATATCAACTCAAAGATAGCCAAAGATTAATTTCAATTTTTAGATTGTTTGTTTTGATGGATTCCATTAGTTACCATGGATCACCGAGAAGGAGCTTATAGAAGCCTGACCTATCTCATTCTTGAACCAGAGTAGCTTCCCGGTCGATGGGAGAACTATCCGACCAAAGGAGTGCCTTTTGGTTTGCAATGATTAATTGAAGGGAAGAAAGCTCGGGGACTCACATCTTTCACTAGAAAAAAGGTCATTGGGGTGGTCGGTTGCTTTGGGCAACAAATCGAACCCGACCTAAGGCTGCCCGTCAGTTTGTGATAATTTTGCTAGAAAGAATGTGTCATAGTCTTATATCTTTCAAAGCAGAATGACTGTCGGCGTAACCTGCTTATGACAAAACAAATTAAACCAGACCTAAGGGCGACTACGGAGTGAGTACTGACCATGGGATTTATCTCAACTCGTAGTGGACACGCCTAAAGATAAGATTCGCTTGAGAAGGGGTCCTTTGAGGCTTGAATCTAATCAACAAGCGAATTAATTTTTTGTTTATTTGTTTTAGTTATTTTATCGTTGACCCGTTAGTTTGTGAGGGATCAAAGCGAGAAGGAGCTTATATTAGCACTACCTTAGATTTCTTGAACTAAGGAGAATTTGCATCATTGAACAAATTTTCCAACCACGGGGGTGGCTACTAGAAAGGGGAATTCAATCCAAAAGTAAGGTAGTGTCTAAATGGGGTTATAAAGGACTTGATCCAAATAAAGTGTCCACAGGGGATGGGGTCAGTAAAGGCTTAATCCAACACCCTGTAGAAAATGACATGGCTAGTCATAAATTCAAAAGGTATTCGGTGTCCAACTCAAGGAGAAAGCACGTGGATTCACATCTGTCAAGAGTGGTGTACTCACCGGGTGAGTCGCTGTCAGCATAGCGATATCAACCAACCTAAGGTGTCTGTCGATTTGCAACAATCAGCCCAGGAAGAAAGCTCGGGGAATCACATCCTCTTATAGCAGAACTGACTGCTGGGATAGTCATTCTTTGGCTTGACAGGTGCTATCCGACCTAGAGTGACTACTGAGTGAATGCCACTAGGGGACATAGATTGACTCAAAATTAGTCAAGAGGAAAGGAGCCTCTGGGGGACTTATCCTAAACCTCAAATATACTCAACCTAGTTAGAACATGATGGCTAGTTCAAGAAGAAAGAACGGGGACTCATATCTTCTTAAGCGAAGTCAACCATGAGGTAGCTTACTGGCTGGGAAGTGAAGCATTGGTCTGCAATGATCAAGTTAGGAAGAAAGCACGGGGACTCACATCTTCCAATAAATGACCACTGGGGTGACATACTAGCGAGGTACCATGTAGACCTGACCTAGAGCAGCTAATGAGTGAGTGCCATAGGGGGCTTGCTCCCACATTAAAATAGCTTGAGACAAAAGATTTGTGTTTGTTTTATGCATGTGCTAAAAGGAATAGGATGCCTCTCGGGGATCTTACACCTACCTTAAAACACACTGGGGAATTATGATGATGCCACAGATGGAAACAAGAATTTCCACTAAGAAAGGAAGCTGCTTGGGTTCTATCACACCTAACTTAGTTATGCTAATCAAAATAGGAAGCCTCTCTGGTTCTCTTACACCTATTCTAATAGCATCGAGAGATTGTGTCTGTGTTGTGAAAGAGGGATATGATGCCTGGGAACTCTTACACCTACTAAACACATCGATGGATTCACAAGACAAGCAAACAACACTTCAAAAGAAGAGAAGATTTGAAGAATGGAATCAGATTTTGTTCTTTTATTAATGAATTATTTTCAAACATGATTTATTTAATGGGTAATATTTCTTTCGATAGAGCCCATTAATTGGAAGCATTAGGTGTTCCATTTTACAATCAATAAGCTGATAGGATCCTCCTTGGTAGGTCTTCTCTATGACATAGGGGCCTTCCCAAGTCAGTTCAAACTTGCCTCCCATCTTTTGACAAGCAATAATTGGTCTCCTTAGAACTAACTCCTACTCAGAAAGACCTAGGGCAGACCAGCTTGTTGTGAGCTTGAATCATTTTGGCCTTGTACAACTTCGAGATTTTAGCATGCGTGGCGACTTTCCTCCAAACCTTGAGCTCTTCTATAACTTTGCATTCGGTAGTGATCTTGTTACCCAATGCTATCCTTAGTGAAGGAGTTAAACTTTTAGAGGAAGAACGACTTGACCCATACACAAGGAAAATGGGGTGGCGAGTTGGCATTGTATGTGATGTGGTAGGCCCACAAAAACCCCTCATTGAACTATCATTTATTGTCATCAAGAGTCTTCTTGATTGATGAGAGTTTTATTAAATTCTCTAAACCATTAGCTCTAGGGTAGTAGATGGTGGAGTAATTTATCGTGTCTTGGCAAATCTTGATCTTTATGCTTTTGAATAGTACCATTATCAATATAATTTGTTGAGGCACCAACCTATATACAATATGGTTCGAAAAGCACATGGTGCGCTGTGACCTCTTTGAGTGGGATGGCTTCCACCCACTTGGAAAAGTAATCGGTAGCAGCTAAGATGAATTGATGCCCCTTGAAAGAAGGGGGATTGATCGGACTTACAATTTTGGTACCCCAACACGCAAATGGCCATGAAGCCAAAGTAGGGTGTAAAATATTAGGTGGTTGATGGAGGACCACATGCACGACACGATGGCATCTCTAGCCATCCATGCAATCTGTGATCATAGAAGGCCAATAGTATCCAAGTCTTTTGATCTTCTTCTTCCGCATTGATGCGCTTCCACATAGACGAAGTGTACCTCGCTTATAATGCCACGGGCTTCGGTTTGTCTAAATAATGTAACCACATTTGTCAAAGGACTCGATAGTGGTGCCATCAATAAGAGCATAAGAAAGAGCTCTCATTTCACCCGATGGGTTTGAGATTTCTCGAGGTAGTTTGTCTGTTCAAGTAATCTATGAATGGTTGCCTCCAATCTAGCTCCTTGTCCATTTTGGGACAACCTCCCTTCAAGAGAAAGTCTCGATGAGTTCAATCAATAAGGGATAAGACTTGTCTATTTTGGACCCTTATTGAAATGGACTCATCTTCCTGACATGCCAACTCTGGCAAAGTTTAGCCAAGGCATCTACCACGCTCTCTGCCGGGGAACCTTGTAGATGGTAACTTTGGGAATCAGACCTTCATGGTATACTCATAGTAATGATGAAGCTTGGGCTTGAGCTGGTAGACCCAATCTAGTTGATGACCAACCGAGAATCCCCAAAGATATTGTTTTGATGCTCGAATAGTGATGGCTAACTCCAAACCGATAATCAAAGCCTCATACTCAGCTTCATTGTTGGTGTAGGGGTTGGAAAGATAGTATGAGAATCTCATCACATCGCAGTTTGGAGTTAGAAGAACTATTCCTACCCCTGCCTTTCCTGGGAGAATAGATCATGGTGCTTTACCTTTAAGAAAAGAAGCAACACCATCAAAATACATCTCCATCTATTGTCACCTCCCTAAGTTCATGATTTGTTCATTGGGGAGATCGTCACTAAGTAGAGAATCAGCGGGAAGTGAGTGTGCTGCTAAGAAATTCGCTAGTACCTGACCTTTTACCACACATAGGGGTATAAATGTGATATCAAACTGCAAGAGTATCATGGACCAACGAGCCAAACATCCGGAAAGCGTTGGTCATGTCATGAGGTACTGTAGTGGATTGGTTTTAGAG
This sequence comes from Cymbidium sinense, assembly GCA_021442155.1. Lineage (NCBI taxonomy): Eukaryota > Viridiplantae > Streptophyta > Magnoliopsida > Asparagales > Orchidaceae > Cymbidium > Cymbidium sinense. The sequence goes on from CM038217.1 coordinate 93,921,396, forward strand.
ATCAAGTTCACCTTATGAGAAAGCATGTAGTGTCGTAGCTTCTGAGATGCAAAGATCAAAGCTAGTAATGTTTCAATAGGTGGATAGTTTGTTTTAGTAGAATTAGATTGGTGAGGTAGTAGAGTGTGCTTTCCCTCATCATTGGCCAAAGAGCACCGAGAGAGTCATCCAATACAGCAGTGTAAAGGATTAATGGCCTGCCCGAGATAGGGGCTGTGAGAACTAGCGGCTTCACCAAGTATTCTTTGATATTTTTGAATGCGTGATGGCACTTATCATCCCACTTGAACTTAGCATCCTTTTTGACAAGTGCTGAGAAGGGCTTGCATCTCCCGATAAGTTTGAGATAAAGCATCTTAGATATGCTAGCCATCCTTGAAAGGATCTGAGTTGAGTTAAACTCTTAGGAGGTGGCATTTCTAAGATAGCTTTAATATTTTTAGGATCTATTTCTATTCCCCGTGTCAACAACAAACCCAAGAATTTTCAAGTGACTCAATGCACACTTCGTGGGATTCATTTTAAGGTTATATTATCTTAACCATTCGAAAACTACTCTCAAGTCAAAGAGGTGGTCTTCCTTTTCTTTTCTCTTAACTACTAGATCATCAACGTAGCACTCAACTTGATGATGAATGAGTTCATTGAAGATCCGAGTCATGGCCCATTGGTATGTAGCACCAACATTTTTAAGGACGAAAGGCATGACCCTATAATAGAAGATTCAGATCAGGGTTCAAAAGTAGTGTTTCTTTCATCTTCAGGAGACATCTTGATTTGGTTATAGCCAGATGATCCATCCATGAAAGAGAACACAACATGAGATGAGGCAATGCCCACCATTAATCGGTATAGGAAGAGGAAACTCATCCTTAGGACATGCCTTATTTAAGTCCCTAAAATCAAATGCAATTTGGCCATTCTTCTTCTTAACCGGATGACACTAGCTAACCGTGTAAGATATTTTTCTTCCTTGATGAAACCAAGAATCAATTTCTTGACTTGAAATGACCGTTGTTCAATTTCTAATCGCATGTCTAGGAGCTTGCTTAATAGTGTAACGCGATCTATTAGCTTGTGGACCGCAACGTTAGAGATAATCGCATTTCTTCATAACTCCATGCAAAGCAATCTTTAAACTCTCAATAGTTTAACTAAGTCATTGGTTTCTTCTTCATTCAGAATGAACCGATGTATCGCGATTTTCTTCATCCAAGGTTGATTTCTTTAAGCTTGTCTATTATTGAATGAATATCTTTCAAATTCGGTGCCTCTTTGACTTGGAGATCATCTAGATCATCAAGTTTCTAAACACACATTCTCATAAGAGTTGGGGATGTGAGAAGAACCTATCATATTCCAAATGGTTGGTAAACCAGTAATAATCTTCATCATCGATTGGACCCACTGTACCAAATCCTAGTCATCCTCTTGATTGTGCTTCCCTATATATTGTTCCATAATTTTTTCAAAATATTGACCTATGCTTGGACCATGTGTGAGGAACTAAACCGTATAAGATTTTGAACATAAGTAAAAGTCAAAAGGTAATTCCATTAATTCTTTAAAAGTATCTTCCTCAAGTTCTACATCAAGCTCGGACTTGAGATGATGAACCCAAAAGAACCACTTCTTTTGTGTCATGGAAGACTTAGGGACTTCCTTAACTACTAAACCTTCAACTTTGAGATGTAAGTGAGGTAAGAGCTAAGGTTCCCAATTGCTTCCTAATAGTTTCACATAAACGATTCAATACTTTTCTTTGCTTGGAGGTCTTCATCTCTGGGATCAAAAGTCACCTCCAATGGAACCAGAGAGGTTGTTGGTATACTTATCACATTAGACTCATTCTCTGAGCTAGATTCCAAGTTTATATGAATAGTAGGGGAACTCCTATGAACTGAAACATGACCTCTATTGCGTGAAGGCCAACTAGGGTGTCTCCCACCTCTGAACTCCTCTATTTCGCCTACCTAGTGGAGGTTGAGCCATCCTACCCACATGTCCATATGATGGAATGAACTGGGTGGAATGTGATATGCGATCCACTTCTTCTTCAATTCCCCTTTTCACTTGGACTTTTCTTTCTTTTCATTTTCTTTTATATTTTCTTTTATTTCATTTTCTTTGCTTTTATTTGCATTTGAATTTTGTCCAAGTTCATGAAAGGGTGTTTTGAGGAAGATAGTAGATCACATCCTCATAAATCTCAACCTCTAACTGAGAATGGCTTTTCATCCCTCTCACGGTACTCAATTCCATCTTTTGAACTTGATGCAATCGATGAAGGGAGGATGGAACAATCTTATTCTGATGTATCCAAGGCCTACCAAGAAAGTAGTGAATGAAGTATTCAATCAATGATGTAGAACTTGGCTTCTCTTCCATCGATCTCCAAGGTAATACTATAGAACCTAAAGCCGCCCTTGATCATTGAATCCTCTCAACATCATCTATCTCTTGAGAGTGTAGAGATGTCGATCTTCAAATAAAAGGTCTTTAGACTCATAATATTTACCGATGCACTTGAATCCATAAGAACTGAGTCAACCTATCCATGTGACGTAATGTATGGGAACGGTTGTGCTCCAAGTCCTGTAGAGATCTTCATGTGAAGGTGATCTCTTGGCTTCTTTTTGTATAGCTTCCTCTATAGCGTTGAGCTAAGCATATCTCGGATCAAGGAGAGCCTTGATTAGTGATTCTCATCTCTTTGGATAAGACAAGAGCATCATATATGCTTAGCTTAGATGACATCTTTATTAGATGAGAAAGATGTTGTAGTCCACCTTCGTGGTCTTCCACAAGCATATCCAAGGGTGGAGCATCCGTGGAAGGGCTGATCTTCGATACCAATGACTTATTTCTATCTAGAGGTTCGCCAGAGGTAGAACCTTTTCCACTCTGGAGGTTGACTTGGTAATCTGAGGCAAGGTGGTGGCAAGTTCTACCATGCACTTCGTGCTCACCTAGCCTTCTCCTATGGACTCTTAGAATCGGATGATTCCAAGTCTATCTTAAGAGGTGAACTCAGTATTCGAGTTCCCAACTCAATTAGAAAGAGAAAGATCAGAATTGTTATAGTTTATTAGACATGAAGAGTTATCATTAGGAATAGAAGAAGATAACTCATCAGAAGAGACACAGATGTAACTCAATTCAGCTTTATTCTTCAATTTTGTGGAAGTATTTGGAGGTACAAAGTAGAAATCAAGTAGAGTGAGTGGAGTAAGGGATTTGATGCCCTTATCCATTGATACAAGATTTCTACTAATAGAAGAAACAGAAGAACTAGCTGAAATGGAAGAAGTCATCGGTGGAAGCTGCAATGGAAGGTTGGAGTCTGGACACGGTTGGTGGCTATGCTAAGGGGCTATCCCAGGCCAACACATGTTGTTGCTGTTGAGCTCCCACTTTCCTAGAGTTGGCACTAGCAACTTACAAACCTTCCTTGGTGTTGGAGGTTTGAGCTGACTCAAGCACTTGCAAGAAAGCTTCTTGATCTTCTAAATTATTTTCTTAGAGGTTTTAGACAAAGAAATGTCCCAACCTTCTTTATTTTGGTAGGATCAGTATCCCCAAGGATTACCCTAATGGAACTAGAAGGTTGTTCCACGGGTATTCTTTGGGATAATGACAAAGCAGTCTTGAAATGTTCAAGCAAATCTTTAAATGTAAAGCAATCCTCCAAAATGGCCTAGCATACTGGTGGTAAGGGAAAAGTTTGGATCATGACTTTTGCCTACTTTCCTGGTATGATAGGCTCTAGAAAAAATCAAGGTTTCTTTAAGAGATTCTTAAAGATTTTCGATTACCTCCCTCTTAAAAGAATAAGGTTTGTTTAACTTATCTAAGAGAAGGTCAACCATAGCTACTGTGGATATGCATGCATCTGGTGGTGGTATGGTTGAGGCGGTGGTCGTGGCCGTGGAGGTCATGGAGGCCGGATGGTGCTCTGGTGGCAAAAGGAGGTGGAGGTCTGAGGTCATGGTCTCGACCGATCTCTATGGCGCTTTCCCTTGTCAACTCACTCGCCTGTGTTTCTTCTCATAACCTTTGGGATTTCGCTTTGGAACCGATCTGAAAAGGTAACTTTGGCCTCTCCTTGTAGACTAGCCGCCTTATTGATTAGCTTCTCAAATATCTTTATAGTGAAGCCCTTAAGCATGAAGGCAACCATACCATGGATATTCTTCAAGAGAATCTCAATGGCATGCTGTTCAGATAGCTGTGGTTCACACTTCATACTCAAGTTATGCCATTAGAGAATATAATCAATAAGTGACTCATCGGAGTGCTGTTGGGCTACAACGAGATCGCCTACAGTAACCCTTTGCTGAGCTCCAACAAATTTCTTGATAAAGAGTTGCTTTAACTCAGCAAATATCCTAACTGAACCGTTGGGCTATTCATCATACCAATCAAAAGTGATACCCGCTAAGCTACTGACAAAGAGTCTAAAGAGTAAAGCATCGCTGCCACCTACGTTACAATAACTGGCCCTAAAGTGATCTATATGCTGCCTTGAATTCCCACTTCCATCAAAGCTCTTGAAGGAAGGAGGCACGAAACCCTTGGGATATAGATAGCATCAATTCCTCCGGTAGGGTCTACCCTTTGGAACCGATGATCCTCCCGTGCTTGAGCCAAAGCTTCCTTCACCTGCTTGCTCAACCATTCATATATCTTTTCATGGATATAGTTTACTACCTTCCTATACAAACTAGTGTTACCTTGCTAAACGGGAGGTAGAGTCTTAACTGGATCCAAGACATGCACTAGTTCAGGCTGACTGACATTGACTGTGCTAGGATGAACTTGAAGGGCTTGCTTCTAAAGCACTGACACTACTGCCAACAAGTTTTGCAACTACTGTGCCATCCTATCAATCTGTCTGTCTTTCTACCTTAACTATTGTCGGAGGTGATGGGTTGATTATGCAGTTTCTCCTTGATCAACCTCATCACCTTCATGGCCTATTGGTCCCTAAGAGAACCTCTCGACCATGCATACCTTGAATCCCCATCAAGTCATCTTCATTGGGATCAAAGCTAACTCTTTCTTCATCAAACCATGCATACCCTAAGATCTCCTTTTTCTATAAAATAGTGCAACTATCTCATTTGAGGATCGATCTAACTCAGGTACAAAGTTTGACCGGTGTGATCACTATCATACACTAAGAGGCACCGGACCTCACTAAGCCGAGAGTAAATCTTGTATGACTCATTCTAAGAATGGTAATCTAATTGATACTAGATGTAATAGCATAACATTCCTAGATGATCTTCTACCACTGTGGCTGTCATCTAAAATATCTCGATGGTAGTCACCATCTCCGCATCCTATGGGTGGAGTTGGTGAAGGAACAGCACGATGCTCGGTCGCCACTCCTCCGCACACCACAAGGGTTGAACAGAGAGCTCGGCCCTACCATAATAGGTGGTGTAGGAGGAGTAGGATCCCTTAGCCATAGCTGGATCACCAATAGGGTACGTTTCTCTCCAGATGCAGCCTTCATGGCCTTAGATGGAATGGGTGATGCTGGAACTTGCACTAGCGATGACAGACGTGGAGTAGAGCAGTGGGGTGGAGACACTACCGACTCTTTATGGACAGGAGCTACCCTCCTATGATGGCTGGTCTTTGTGAGGAGGATACTATCGCATGATCACGTAGACGTGAGTGGAAAGTTAACCAAAGCATAAATAAATCGACTAAACCTCTCACCCTACTGATGTATGATGTATGGGCCTCAAGGACCCTCTCCTGCCAAATCTACCTCCCTACGCTGCGAGGGATAACATATTGTGATCAACCGGACTGACTCGAGCTCAGATGCTTCACCTACCATAAGAATGAAAGAAGGTATGACCTCCTACTCTGAGAAATTGTCTATTGTAGATGCACCACTGAAGGAGGCAACAAATGAATCATCCTGGCATCCTCTCTATCTGATCTTGAGAGAGGATGAAACTGGTTCTCCGTAACCAGTGGTGATGTGATCATAGCAGACTCATCCATATCGACCGGCAGCTCAACTCTGGCTATCTATAAATGCTTGACCATACTTCTTATTTCACTGAAGTTGTAGAGAAGAGTGAGCTAGACCCATACTCAAATATAGGGGAGGCAATCCCTGAAACTAGGGGAGCCTTCCCCTTGGAGGGTACAAATGATAAAGTGCTAGCTCGCACCGGGGCAATGTGGGCAACTCTAGGATGAACTACCACTAGAACTGTAATTAATCGAACCATTAAAGGCGTGATACCCACGCCTTTTCTTAGTGAAAAATCTTGAACTGAGGGTAAGTCTACCGCGATGCTACTGGCCACCCTCTTCGGTGATTGTGAGGGGAATGCCCTCATAAGTGATCTTGGCTCCCTCAAAGCCATGGACAAAGTGAATCAAATGGGTATGATCCAAGTGAGGCAAGTCAGCCTGATCCAAGGCTAGGTCCATGCCATGAGGGAAGGTAAAGACAAATTTATGTGATCCTGCCATGCAAACTAACAACCGAAAATTGAATCACTAAAAAGAAATCTACAATGAGAAACGAATCTTGTATCAATTTTCTGTCTCCATAGATTTTGAAATTTTAGAATTTTGAAAATTTGAACCAACATCCAACAACTTGGAAGTATTAAGTGGGGTTTAAATGAATTTGGAAAGATTGATTGAAAGAGGAATTTGAGTATGAATCCAAACTTCAACAAATTTGAGTATGTTGAAATATGGATTCAAGATTTTGATAAGATGCTTCCATAGGTTCATTTTATTTTGATTTGAATTTTTTATTTGGAGTTGGACGACCCTTTCCTTTAACAAATTTGGGTATGTTAAAGTAAGGGTCAAATTGATTTTGTGTTGTTTGAATGTTTTGGAATCCTCACTTAGCAAATTTAGGTATGCTTAGTAAAGTGAAAGTGATTGTTTTTTATTTTGAAAATTTTGTTTTGTTTTATTTTGGAAAATTTTGAAATTCTTACTTAGCAAATTTAGGTATGCCAAGTGAAGAATCCAAGTGTATTTTTGTTTGATTTTGAAAATAGGATTTTAGCAAATTTAGGTATGCTAAGAAAATCCTAAGTGTTTCATTTGTTTGAAATGTTTTGATTTTTGAAAAATGGTAGGATCCTTTAGCAAATTTGGTATGCTAAGGGGATCCTAACTAATTTTTTTTTTTGTTTTCTTTTTGAAATGATTGAAAGTGGAGATTCAATTTTAGCAAATTTGGAATGCTAAAGATGAAATCTCACTTGGTTTGTGATGAAATTTCACTTAGCAAATTTGAGTATGCTAAATGAAATTCCAAATGGTGTGTTTAAAATTTTGATTTCATTTTTATTTTGATTTTTTAAAATGGAAACTTCCTTAGCAAATTTGGTATGCTAAGGGAAAAGTTCCAAAGGTGTGTGAGAAATTTTGTTTTGATTTGGAAACTTTACTTACCAAATTTGAGTATGCTAGGTGAAGTTCCAAAATATGTTTGAAAAGTTTTAATTTTTATTTGGAAACTTTTTTAACAAATTTAAATATGTTAAATGAAGTTCCAAATGCGTTTTAAAAAATTTTGAATATTTGATTGTTGATTTTGAATTTGGATTTGAAAACTTTACTTAACAAATTTGGGTATGTTAAGTGAGGTTCCAAATGTGTTTGAAAATTTTAAAATTTTGATTTTGATTTGGAAACTTTACTTAACAAAATTGGTATGTTAAATGAAGTTCCAAATGTGTTTGAAAATTTTGAAAATTTGATTTTGGATTTGGAAACTTTACTTAACAAATTTGGGTATGTTAAGTGAGGTTCCAAATGTGTTTAGAATTTTGAAAATTTTAGATTTTGATTTTGGATTTCGAAATTTTACTTAACAAACTTGGGTATGTTAAGTGAGGTTCCAAAATTTGTTTAGAATTTTGAAATTTTTTTGGATTTTGATTTGGAAACTTACTTAACAAATTTGTGTATGTTAAGTGAAGTTCCAAATGTGTTTAGAATTTTGACAATTTTGGATTTTAATTTTGGAAACTTACTTAACAAATTTGTGTATGTTAAGTGAAGTCCCAAAATGTGTTTAGAATTATGAAAATTTTGATTTTGATTTTAGAAACTTACTTAACAAATTTGTGTATGTTAAATGAAGTTCCAAAATGTGTTTAGAATTTTGAAAATTTTTGGATTTTGATTTTGGAAACCTTACTTAACAAATTTGTGTATGTTAAATGAAGTTCCAAAATGTGTTTAGAATTTTAAAAATTTTTGATTTTGATTTTGGAAACCTTAACAAATTTGTATGTTAAATGAAGTTCCAAAATGTTTTTAGAATTTTAAAATTTTGATTTTGATTTTGGAAATCTTACTTAACAAATTTGTATGTTAAATGAAGTTCCAAAATGTGTTTGAAATTTTTTGAAATATGATTGTTGATTTTGATTTTGGAAACTTTACTTAACAAATTTGTGTATGTTAAATGAAGTTCCAAATGTGTTTGAAATTTTGTTTTGGGATTTGGAGAGTTCACTTAACAAATTGGGGTATGTTAAATGAAGTTCCAAATGTGATTTTGAGAATTTTGAAATGTGATTGTTGATTTTGATTTTGAAAGAGGACCTCCATTAAACAAATTTAAGTATGTAGAATGGAGATGGATTTTATTTTTGAAATATGAAATTTTATTTTGTGTGTGATTGTTGCTTTTTGAAAGAGAGGAATCCTAACTTAAAACATATGTGGGATATGCTTAAGTGGGATTTCCTAAATGATATTTTGTTTTTAGTTGGAGATGAAATCTTCATTTAATAAACCTAAGCATACTTTTGTTATTGAAAATGTTTCTTTTTTTTTTTTATGTTTGTCATTGCTTGAGTTGCTCTCTCGATGTCTTGAATACATCGTTCTTCATCCCTCTCTTTTTTAGTGAAGCTCCTTCAATCTCTTTTTGATTGAGTCTTATCTCTTGTTAGGTTTTGATCTCAATTGTAGTATGTTAATATGTTATTAGTATGATATGATGTGTTTTATTTAAGCAAGAACTCAATTGTTCTACTATATGGATGATTGATTGATTGGTATCTTTGTTGTTTGAAAATGCAATGAACTATTAAGTTTTGTAAATTTTAACTCCATTTTGATGTAAAGAAATTTATAGCAGAAAACTTTCCTGTGAGACATGTGCTTTTGCATGGAGAAGTTTGTATTATTCATGTCATTGTCTTATTTCAACTTGATAAGGCTCCTAGATGTTTATGCCACTAGATATAATAAGGTCTTTCTAATGCTTAAATCGACCAAACACTCCTTGCAAATTAACAATAACATACTATTCAAATTAAATATGAACATACTATTCACAAATCATTTCAAACACAATTCAATTTTGAATAAACAAATTTTGAACAAGCAAATACTAAATTTACTCAAAATATTTATTCTGTTTTTACCAGATTTTTCTCAAAGCTTTTTTTCAAGAATTTATTCTTTTACTTTCGATAAGGTCTTCCTAATGTATGAATCAAATACATAATACTTCACACATTAAAAATATGATCATTACTTAATTTTTTTGTTTGAAGATATTCAACAAATTTAATCATACATTTATATATATACGTCCAAATATACTATGCCTCGAACGCAGAATCTCTTAATTAAGGATCAAAACTCACAAATCACTCTCTGTAAAAATATTTATAATTTATGTTCCGTAAGGAAATTGTCAACATGATTAATTTTTTTAACAAAACTACTATCTTTAAAAAAAACTTTTAAATTAGGAGGTTTTGTCGGGTTAAAACTATCCTTTATACGAAGACAGGAAGGCCTGTGCTGGCTGGCTTCCAGCTAAACCCATCGCCTACCCAAAAAGATCCAGCAATGTCAACGGAGGCCATTGTGGTTCCGGTGATCGATCTGGCGAACTTCCCTGCAGAACTGGAGAAGCTTGCTACTGCCGCTACAGGGTTGGGCTGCTTCCGGGTCGTTAACCATGGGATGTCGGCGACTCTGCAGGCGGAGATGAAGGCCGTCGCACGGTCACTGTTCGACATGCCCCTTGAGGCCAAGCTGCTCAACGTTAACGAGAAAATCTTTAACGGCGGATATTTGCCGCTTAAAAAGCTGCACAGATTGGTGGAGTCCTTTGGCATTTACGACGCCGCCTCACCAGCCGACGTCCACTCGTTCTGCTCCGTCATGAAAGTATCGCCGCGGCAACGGTGCGCTCTGTTTTCACTCTACTTCGTCCTGAACTTCAATAATAGAATTATACATGCTTTAATCAAGCAATATACTTCAATCACAGCTGTAAGCTTCTTGAAAACATCTCAATCTATCAATTTCCCCAAATTAGCTGGGAATATTTGGGAATAATATCTTATTATTTCAACACATTCTCAAGTTAGTGCATAGATATCACATATGCCCAACTTACCTAAAATTTCGAGAACACTCTACTTTGGTGAGGATGTTGGCCATTTGATTTGATGATCAGATCATCAGTAACCCCATAATCTTTTCATTCGCTTGGGTTAAAAAAAAAAATCCAAATATTGTAAGAGATATCTTAGGCAACCACTCTATACTCTTGAGGGGTAAATTAACATGTTTGGGCAAAAGTGGAGGGCAAAAATAATTCTTTACACACCTTACTGTGTTATGCTGAATAATATGTTCTGGAAGAAGATTCATTTAAACTTTTTTTAGTTAATTCTTCAAGTGGAAAGGCATTTTCATATTGAATTGATAAAAAATCTATTTCATATTCGTAGCTAAAGACTACTATTACTATTCTCACTTTATATATACTTCATGGTATAAATTCATTTGCACCTAATATTATTTGGCTTAATTTTCAAATTAGGCTTAATTAAAATTGTAATTAGCAAATTAGGCCTTTAAAAAAAAATTAAAATAGCCAGCGACCTGTCTGGCCGCCTGGCTACGATTGCGACCGCTTTATTTTTATTTTTTAAAAATTTAAGCAAATAATAATTATTTTTTGGTTATATCAGGCTCATCTGGTGTCGATTTTTATGCTTGATATCGTTGGAAAAGTAATAAAAAAAATTCTACAACTTTCATGTTGACAACTTTTAATCTCGCAGAGGTTTTTGAATGTATGAATTTTGAATTTGCAAAAAATAAACATATTCGGTAGCCTGCTTTTTTATATCTAGCTCATCCGGATTTGGTTTGGTATCGTTGAAAGGTAATGAAAATTTACACTTTTGTTGACAACTTTACGAATCTTGCGGTAGTCACAGTGTAAATTCTACCTAAATAGTTAAATCAAGAAAATTTTTCACTCTTAGAAATCAACCAAATGAAACATTTCATAATTTGTTATATCTCACTACACTAAAAAACTCTTATTAAAGTGCAATTAACAAACTCTTAAGAGAAAAGACATTATCATAAAAAATATACATTAACACAATCTTATCTCAATATGTGACTTGAAGAAATTGAAGATTAGGTTTTGGTTGGATTACATGAGAGGGCAGGTTCATATGCATTTGATTATATTCAATTTCTTCACATCACATATTGAGATAAGGTTATGTTAATGTATACTTTTTTATGATAATGTCTTTTCTCTTAAGAGTTTGTTAATTGCACTTTAATAAGAGTGTTTTAGTATATTGAGATATAACAAATTATGAAATGCTTCATTTGGTTGATTTCTAAGAGTAAAAAGTTCCCTTGATTTAACTATTTCGTAGAATGTTATAAAAAACTGCTACCCGAGAGAGATTAGTTGTCAACATAAAAGTAGAATTTTTCATTACCTTCAACGATACCAAGCATGCCAAAATCACACGATGAGTTTATAGGCAAAAAATAATTGTCACCGTATAACTGGAATAAACCTTTGATATGGACATAGAGTTTGAAAAAAAGTTATAAATGATGTTCAATTTCTAAAATCAAATGATACATTTTGATGACTTCCACCAGAGTTTTAATATGGTTTCCCATAAAATAATATTTTCAATTGGCTTTATGATTAAGAAATCTATATATTATATTTAAATTATAATGAGTAAGAACAAAATTACTTACTATAAATTATAGAAAACCTCTATTAAATTTGATTCAAAATATCTAATTATACTACAATTACATTTTTTTATGAACTTACACTTAATATTTCAAATAATCTTTCTAATAGTGTTTATGCTTATAACAAAAAATAACATCTTTTATCTTTTGTCCCTTCTTTTGAATTTTGATATATCATACTTTAGCCTTTTAAGTGTCTTTTATTAGCCTTTATATATTTTATTAGTTTTTTAAACTTTAAAACTCCCATGAGATTAGTTTTCTTATTTTGTTAATCCTTAGTTTCTTTGAATAAATATGCTTTGCAATTCAATAATATTGTCATTCATAGCATTATAGTTCATTTAGAATGGACTATACTTAAAAACAAAGTTTATAATCAACACAACAAAAAAATTTTTCTCTCATTTTCATTCCCATAAAACTTCATATTGCTTGAGTATTTGTCTGTTGACCCTCGTAACCACAAATCGAATTGAGCTAATATAATAATAACGACAGATTATGAATTAATATCACATGAGTCAGATTGAAAAGATTTCATTCATCGCAAAAGCCTATTGGATGACATCTCCTCATAAAATAAATAATGTCAATGAGCTTAGAATATTAAAATTACTCTTGTGAAGCATTCAGATCATTAAAGATTGTCAAGAGAGAATTAACATAATTCGTTAGCATATGAATGCAAAAATATATAATTAGAGGTGTATATTGACAATGAATTCATTGAAAGAGCAACATATATATCATCCAAAAAAAATGATAAAGAGAACTGTTAGATAAGTTGATTCAAGAAAACTTGATTAAATTTAAATCAACATAACTTGAATTATATTAAAAAAAATTAAAATGTACAAATAATTGATTAAAATTATGCATATATATATATATATGAAAATATTTAAGATATAAATAATTAATTTTAATATATAATACTGTACCAGCTTTATTTTTTTTATTATTGACATTAATAATATATATTGTTTAAATTTAAAATGAATTAAATCAAAATAAAAAATATAATAATTTTTGAATTAACTATTAATTAGATATCTGAACTATAATAAAATATAAAATTTATCACTATTATAATTATATTAATTTTATTATTTATATATATGTGTAATTCGAACAAATGAGCATATATCATTTAAAAAAAGTCATAAATAATAAAAAAATGAAATAAAAAAAATCTCTCTTTTGTCTTTTTCTAATATCATCAATATTTCTCAATTATTTAATAAACATTATTTTGCATATTTAAGAACAGGTTGCTACTAGACTTTCCTTCTTTTCTCCAAATCCCGCATAACACGTAACTCTCCTCCTCTATCTTGACACACAATCAACAACCCCCATAGTCTTTTCTTCTCCTCTTCGCCCAACTGTGCTGCTCCATATTGCAACTTGTCGTCTTCACCTCAAAACTGACAACCTCATAGCAGATTCAACCTCCACTTTTCCTCTTAGCCTTGACTATTTGCAAGCAGCAAGCTCTTGCTGTTGTTTATCTTTGGTAAACATAAACTCCCAATCCGCAAGCATTCTTACTTCTCCACCATTACTTATTTCTCTTAGGAGGTGTTTGACAACGGATTGAATTTATTTCAAGTAAAATTTTAGTAAATTATGAGCTATTAAATAAAAAAAGTATTTGATAATAAATTTATTAAATCACTAAATCATAAAGATGTTTAAATTATTTGAGGATTTAAATCTGTTATAATTAAATATTATTTTTTTAAAGAATAAGAATATAAATAAAAAAATGAATATAATATTGAAATTAAAATTCATCATTTAACAAATATATCATATTCATTACAAAATATAAATAAATATTATATTATTTAGATTTAGTAAAAATTATTATGATAATATAATTTCATTTTAAAACTCATTCGATAATATCAAATTATTAATTCTTTCAGTATATATAAAAAAATTACAATTATAATAACAATGCCAATTTCCACTAAAGCTTATAAAAGTGCTTTAATATAAAAGATGCAGAATTTTATGTTTCTCTAAAACTTATTTTAAGAATTTATTTTTATTATATTTAAAATCTTATTAATAAAAAAAAAAGTTATTATACAATAATATCAAATTTCAATTATAATGCATCATCACATACTCGTTATTTAATTTTTAATCCTACCAGATCGCAAAATTCGCAACTTTAAATCCTACGATTTTAAATCCAGTTTCTCCTATGTTTTGTTTTAAATTCCAGATTAACATGATTTAGACAAGCGGAAGCTCGCCAAAGGAGGTGAGAGGAAAGACGACGGTTAGCTTCGCGACATCTCTCTTTTTTCCCTCAACGGTGAGCTGCAGGAGCGAAGGAGAAAGACGGGGGAAGAGCAAGAGGCAGAGCGTTTTTTTTTTTGCAGTTGAGGGAAGATCGACTGAGAGTGGTAGAAAGAGGGGGAATGGGTGAGATAGACGAGAGAGGCGAGCGAGCGTTACCTTCGACTGCTTTGCGTGGAGAGAAACACAGATGGGAGATTGAACGAGAGAGGGGGCTTGCGATTTTGCTTGCGATTTTAAGGAGACGGGGCTTCGTTCGGTTTTTAAGTTCGCAGGGGACGAGGGGCTTCGTTCTGTTTTACTCTAGGTGAACAAGAGCGGAATAATAGAGAGATGATCCTACGTGCGGTTGTTGAGGGAGAAAGGTCGAGAGCTTTGGATTCTTGTACTAGGTTCGTCGATCTCTAAATCTCGTTAAATCCTCCGGCTCGGCGGATTTAATAAATATGGAATTTACCCCGATTTTCGGATTTATTAGATTTACAGCACACACGAATTTACTAAATCCTCAATTGTTTGATAAGATTTAAGAGATTTAAATGACTAAATTCCTAATAAATTCGTTGTCAAACATCATCTTAGAGCTGCACAAACTGCAACCCCTTTCTTCAGGTTGACTGCTTACGGAAACTTCAAAATCTCCCCTTCCCCCTCTCTACATAAAAACTACTGCAAAGCTGAAAACCAACCCCTACCCTCTCGTTCTTCATCTTGTTTGTCTCGGAATCTGCAAGCAGCCTTCATCGCCTCCCTTTCTAACATGCTAGCACCCTTTTCCTCTCACCTGGACGAACTTGCCGGCAAACCTCCATGCTAACCTTGCCTTGAACTCATGCAATGCATGCAGCTTTTGTTTTCCCTTTTGATCTTCCTCTTCTTAGCCCTCTTGACTTCTCCAACACCACAGCTCCTTCATTCGCTCCGCAACTAAAAGCCGCAAGCCTCCTTCTTGGCTCTCCTCTCCAAATAAAAATTGAACTTACAGCAGCTCATGGACATCTCCATCTCCTCCATTCTTCATCCCCGGGCATCACAGCGCTCCTCCCTCACCAAACCCATTCTCATCTCAAGTTCCTACTCTCCAAGCCTATGATTATTTTTCATTCCCCGCGACATGCACTCCTACATCTTATGTGTCTTCTAACCTGTGATTTTCACGTGAAAGCTACAACTTGACCGTACCTCTTTCCCTCTCTTTTTCTCAAAAAAAAAAAAAGAGAAAAAAATAATGATAATATTGTTGCTTCATGTGCTTTAATTGGGTAGACCATCAACTCATTGTAGTCAACCACCAAGAAAGTATAACACTAAAAAAGAGGCTTAATGTATGCATATATCTATCTATATATATATTATTTTATATAGGTATTGAAAGATCTCATTACGCTTAGTAGAGCTGACGAGTTTGAAGGTTACGCTCGAGAGCTAATGTAGAAGACCACGCCACAAGATATCGATCGATGCGAGAGTGACGAAGGTCATAAGCTCCCCTTTTAGAGGTGAATTTTAACAATTAACTCAAAAGAACATAGGTATGATCTAAACATAACTTAAATAAAAACTTGAGCAAGATTCTACAAACTAAAAAAGAGTATAATAACGACTGAGGTAAAAAAAAAGAATTTGCAAAATAAATTGAATTTTGAAAAATAACTTTTTAGGGGATTTAGAACCTTACTCTAAAAGATAAGCAAAGCCTCCTTATACTCAGAGCCTTCAAAACACTAAATATAATTAAATATATTTGAATAAAAATGAATTGAATAGCTTGTCTATTATAGATAGGAATAGATGTTTTGTGGGGACTACTTAAAATAAAATAAGTTATATAAAGATGAATTTTTCCGCCCAAATAAGGTCAAAATTTTTGAAAGAGCATCTTGCTAGGAATCTAAAATGGAATCGAGTTAAATGTTATGCGTTAATTTCAAATCTTTTACATCATCAAATTCGCAATATAATGTACAAGCGAACAGAAGCTGTTAATAAAATATTTTGATGTTGCCTCATATTTGAATTCATCTCATCAAAATTTATTCAAATGTTCATGAATTTTTCAAATGAGGTAAATAATATATGCATCACGAGGCAATCACATACTCAAAATTATAATATCGAGATTCACTTAAATAATATAATGGGATGGGCTTTGCGCACATTATGAGGCATGATTAAAACTCAAATTCAATGACTTAGAATTGTGCAAGCATCCTAAATAACCCGCATGAGCCAATCTTGATCAATGCATGAATTTAGTGTCTGAAGATGCTGTGTGGGTTGATTCCAGGTTGAGTCTTAGGATCAGGTTCAGATTAACAAAACCTAAAAATCTAATAATATTATTATAAGAATTTCAACTTAGTAAAATATCTAATAAGCTAATTTTGTCATTGACAATAGATCTGATACTCTATTATTAAATTAATAAAGTTGATAGCATCTGAAATAACAAAATGAATGATCAACATCCCCAGTAGAGTCGTCAGAAATCTGTGAGCTCCGAAATTCGCCACTGACCTCTCAATTAAGAGAGTTTGGTTTAAATATCGGTCAAATTTTTAAAAGGTAGATGAAATAGTAGATAAGACATTACACAGAGATTTTACCCTCATTTTGTGAGGACTTTAGATCTAGTTTCAAGTTTCTTATAGGCGAAAGCACCTATAGTTAATTACCCCTCCCAATGTTGAGAAAGAACTTTCGATTAAGGCTAGTCGTTAGATCGCTAAATGCATAGCGTATAGTAGTAACATATGAAGTTTTGAAATTTAG
Organism: Cymbidium sinense; assembly: GCA_021442155.1. NCBI lineage: Eukaryota > Viridiplantae > Streptophyta > Magnoliopsida > Asparagales > Orchidaceae > Cymbidium > Cymbidium sinense. The sequence continues at coordinate 93,938,547 of CM038217.1, forward strand.
ATTTATGAAATTCATCATCATTAGCTTAAAGCGGATGGTTGAGGGAACGATGACGCGCCCGATCAAGATCCCATGGTTTCATCATCCCGGGCTGTCGTGATCCCTAATCTACTAAGTGAGAGGAGGTAGTCGACCCAATCTGACCAAATGATCATTATCAGCAGCCATGGGTTGCGTCGTCTAAAGAGACCTTATAGATTTAGGGTGATGTTTATCTAAGGAGATAAGTTTAAGTCCACCTTAGCTAACATGGGGCTTTTTGCCATATCAAGTGAAATTTTATTAAAAAAATCTATGACTTATAATTTCACAATACAAGATTGTGAAAATGCTTAAGAGGTGATGATTTATGCATGTAACCCCAAAGATATACAACAATCTCAGATCCTAAATCTAAGGAGCTTTAGTAAAGGCCAAAGCACGACCTATATCTAAGGCGAAAGATGGGTATATTATTTACCTCAACAAGAGAGAGTAAATCACCTGACTGTTAGACTTATAACCGCCTAGAGTGACAGCCAGCTAACTCCTCCTACGATTTAAAACCATGTATGCAAGTCTTATATTTTGCAAGATGACTAGGTTGTTATTATTTAGAAAGAAAACTAAAGTCCTTAAAGCCACCCCCTAAGAGATTAGAGCATGAGTGATATGAATAATGACTTAGTCTAATGCAAATCTGGTAAAGTTTTATTTGATTTTTGATACTTCAATTTGACAAAGGCTTTAGGATTTTATATGCCTAAATGCATGATGAAATGAGTTATGGGCTAAATCTAAAAAGAAAGAGGTGTTTTCCATCATAGGCTCTCAAAGATTAAGCATTTTCCCTATCTGGCAAAGATGGAAACATTTTCTTAGCAAGAGTGAAATAAAATGACATGTATGTTATTAAACATATAAGATCCAGCTAAGAGGTTGCTAAATATTTTATTATTTTGATTTAATACTTAGGTTTTATGTGAGGTTATGAGTTATTTTAAAAATTTTAATTATGAGTTGTAGTTGGGTAAAGAAAATTTATTTTTTCTAAGAGCCTAATCGCATTCAGGCCATATAACAAATACCAATCATAAAGAAACTATAAGAGGCATGCAATTTCTAGTGCGCAATATAAATAGATCATCAAATAATTTATAAAGTTAGCATGAAAAATTAAAAGGTCGGCCGTCACAGACAACCAAAAAAAAATGGTAGCCAAGCTCTACCCTTATACAACCTAAATTACAAAAGAATAATTACAATTAAGAATGAATACATGCTATGTGAGTCTTCATTCTTCATATCTTCATGTCTTCTTTCCTTCTCTTTGCTTTTTTGATTTGACTTACTTTAAGTCATCACATGGCACACAAACATAGTCTTTCTAGCCAATGCTCATCCTAATTCCCCTATGACACTAATCCTAATTCATAATTGCAAAATTATATTGAAATAAAAAAATAAATATAACTACACTTGCAAAATAAATGTTAGCTAAACATGCATTCCACCCAAGCAATTATATTTATAGTTTGGGCTTAGCACCCTACATATGGGTAACCAAGCCCACATGTCATAACTTAGATTATGCTTAGGGGATTAAGAAACTTGCAAAGAGAGCATTTATATTTCTTTTTGAGCGACCCCTTAAGCACAATCCCCTACGAAAGATATAATTAGACTAATAACAGCCTAGCATCCAGTCCACAAAATATACACCCTAACATCCAGTCTAAAGCAATACATCACAAAATTGAACATACATCAAACCATGCACCATCCTAGCATAAAGCTAGAAGTGGTGACTTAATCTAATGTGTATTAAAGCTTGTGTGGTGTGTCCTAACTAGCCTTTAGAGTTATAGTTTCCTAAGTGTAGAAAGATTCAATTTAAATGGTGAATTCACTTTAAGTTGTTTAGTTAATTTACAAGCTCTTACTAACATTTTATTTTGTTTCATTTGACCTACACAAACAAATGTTAAGAGATGAGATGAAAAGAGGATCACTCTCTTTCATCCCTACCTTAAATCACATCTAAAGCTAATTAATTAATCAATTCTCTTTAGTGAATAGTTTATCACATATTTTAATTAATCATAAGTTTATGTTCACTTTAAATAAACTCATTCAATAAGAAAGACATCTTAAGATTAATTTGAATGAGTTACTATCACATAACACATGTTTGTTTATTTCTTTCCATTATATATAGTATGCATATGGTTAAGTCCTAAACATACATATATGCAATTTATATTTTAGCATACTTGAATGATGAATGTAAGCAAATGTATTTGGAATTGATATTTCATTTGGTTGAATTATTTTGCCTTATTAATTTAAACCTCTATCTAAATTTTTATGCAAAAGCATAAAGAAAGAACCTTAAATCACATGATTAATCAACTCAACCAATTAAACAAGATATGGATGCATATCTTTTTAATAGAAATAGGAGGGTTTTCATTCATTAGCTAAGTACACATCCGCATGTATAAAAGTCTTAAGCAAGTACGTCGTCATTGTTCTACACCAAGGGAATGAGGTAGGAACCTCTTTGGGGCTACTTAAAGTCACGCATCCTTGGAATGTCCAGACTAATATACCACTATCCTTAGATACATGTGGATGTATAAACAACTATAAGAATAGAAAGCCATGCAAAAATTAAAATTTTAATTTGATTGATTTATTTTTTGTGTGTAAATGAATTAAAGCTCTATCTAAATTATAATACCAAATGCATAAGAGTGAAATCAAGCAGATACGCCACCATTGTTCTACACCAAGGGAACGAGGTTGGAACCTCCTCGGGGCTACTTAAAGTCGTACGTCCCTGGGATGTCCAGATTAATATACCGCTAACATTCTTACTTATACAAATCAACACATGAATGTAAGGAAGAGACTTTATTTCATACATTAAATTTATATTCATTTGCATTTCCTATGTATATATAACTAAATTTACAATACATATGTATGTTCATTCATTAATAAACTTTTGAAAATATATTTGAGATTTAATAATGATACTATACACATATTTTAAATTTAAATCAATACATGCAATTTGACATGAAAGAAATCATTTTTCATTTGATTAATTTGAAAAAAATGAATGCATGAATCAAATGACATACAACACTTTAATATGATTGGAAAGAAATAAAAGAACATAAGCACATAATCTCATTCAATCAAATTAATTTCTAAGGACAATCAAACTAAATAAGATTATTTAAAATAAACCAAAATTCTTTAATGTCATTTTTGATTTCATATTTGATTTGATTTATAAAATGTGAAAGAAGTTTGCTGGTCCTAATCTCATTCTCACATGTGTGAGTTAATTTGATTTAATGAAAAGTAATTAGGTTGATTTTATGGATTGATTAAGTTATGCATGGATTAAATTAATTAATTAACCCTTGCCTATGTCACCTTAAGGTAATTAATTAAACAATTATGAGCTAATATGATATGCAATTACATGGAAAAGTAAATAGCAATATTCCTATGAAATAAAAGGGGCCTAATACAATTAGCTCATAATTATTAATTAGTTAAGCTTAAGGAGCTCATTTAATTACTCTTATGATTTTTTCACACATATAAGCTAATCATAATTTCATTAGCTCTCTCTTTAAGTTATTGAACACCCAAAGAGCTACCCAAGAAATTTAATTAGATAAGTTCTAGAATGATTATGATTTTAATTTAATTAGTTAAGTCATTTAATTAATAAATTAGACCATTACTTAATCTTAAATTAATTGATTTCAAGTCAAATGAAGTGAACTTAGGGAAAAGAATGGGAAAGATGCCCCAATCTCATTCCCCATGTCTATTCAGTGTCTCACAATGATTAACAACCTTAATTAATGATTTTCTTACTGTTTAGAATGTTAATTAATTAATTAATTAAGAGAATAATTAAGGCTAATGTAAGCAATTTTCCTAATTAACCAAGCAATAAATCTCAAAAAAATTATGGGAGGCAGAGGTCATCCCATTAATCAAACACAAAAGTTTGGGATTAATTACTTGGATAATTAGGGAGTAATTAAGCTAGTTAATTTTTTAGTTAAACTTAAATTAAATATTAATTATTATTCAAACTTAATTAGAATTAATTTTAAGTTAATCTCCTCTGAAATACCTTTAAAATGAGTATTTATTCATATTTTTTAGATTTTTCTACAATTAGTTATGATTTTTCAAAGTTTTAGTTGATTAAGATAATTTTCATGAAGTTTGTTAATTTATTTTATTAAAATAAATTATTTGAAATTCAAAATTCAATATCTTTCAATCTAGAAGTGATTTTGATTTGAAATTTCTATGGTAGGTAGGTTTCAGCTTCAATTTCAATCTCTGAAAATTTCAACTTAATCTGAAGTGTATTTTTAGTTTAATTAATGAAATTTAATTTTTACTAAAACTCAAATTAAGAATAAAATATTTATTGAACTTTAGTGATTTTGGGTTTATTGAATTCCTCTCAGAAAGACGAGTCCAACAAACTCTTATTTTCAATTTTTTTGTTAAGTATTTAATTTTCTATGAATTTTTGAAGTTTTAGGTGATTTAAATAATTTTTAAAAATAAGAAAATCCCTAATTTCCCACTTAACACGTCACGCGCGTTGACGGCAATGCGCCACGCGCGCCGATGTGCAACGCATGCCATGCCGCGTAGTTTAGCGTGCACGCGATCGGCTGGCGAGTGTCACATCGACTTACGAAAATGTGGGTGAGAGAGGATCGCGGCGGACCGACCATGATTGATTGACGGTCTTGATCGATCGTGATTTGACGCCGAAACGTGGATCGGCTCAAACACGGATCCGCATGAAATACTGTTATGGGGGTCGAAAAACATGGGTCTGACGCGATCTAAGCCATTTGGTCCCCTCACGGATCGACTCATCTATTCACCGAAAAATGGGAAAACACAAAAAAAATGTGAAATGAGATCTGATTGGGCTTATTTTCGCATCGATCTTCGCCAAAAAAATCCTATTTCATATTGAGATCACATAAACTGAAAAATGTGAGATTTATCTAAGAAAAATTCCTAAATCGCTAGAAAATCATCACAAAAGTAAGAAATCCTAACAGGGTTTTGAAGATTACCTCACGGGGACGGATAATCCGAGCATGCTTTTGAGTAGGGGAAGAATCCTTGAATGAGCCTAAACCTCTTGCCTTCCTTGAGCGATGATTTCTCCAATCACTTTCTTTGAGATCCACTTATTTTTGGTGTTTTCACCTTAAAATCAAGTGGGAATGATTGATGGTTGGTTTGGGAGCTCTAAGGGATGAAAATGAGAGTGGGAGGAGAAGTTTTGCTTCCTCTAACGCCTTGTGTTTGATTTTGGCCGAAAATTCTCATTTCCTTTAATTTTTGGCTCCAAAATGGTGTCATTTGGCTAGTGGTGGTTGGAAATGGAAGGGAATCATCCTTTGTGGCTCATTTTGGTTGGCTAAGGCATGGAAAGTAGCTGCCATGAATGACAAATGAGTGTCCTAGCAGGGGGAGGTGGGAGTCCTTCATGCCAAGTGTTCCAATGGGAGATGTGAGGTGAACTCACCTCCCCATGAGTTATGGCTGCCCCAACCACCCCTTGGGTCAGATGATCAGTGTCTTTGGTGCCTATGTAGACCAATGGATGAGTGCCAAGTGACCAAGAAAGAGAAATGACCACTTGGGCAAGTATTTTTTCTCATGAGATGCCCTTGACCTAAGAGCAAAGTAGGCATTTGACATTGAATTTTATTTGAACAGATTTGAAATGAGTAAAAAGTGAATTAGACCAAATTTCATATCATTTAGAGTTCATTTGGCTTAATTTGGGTCAATTTGACTCATTTGGGCTAAATTGGGTCAAAACGGGTTAGGTTGACCAATTGGTCAAATTGGGTCAAACCAAGGGTTGGGTCAAGTTTAAATGATCATTTGGAGTGTATTAGTTCAATTGGTTTCAATCAATTTAGTTTAATTTGGATTTAATTTGGATTTTGGCCAATTTGATCCTTTAGGTCAATTTGGGCTAAGTTGACCAATTTGACCCAATTGACCAAATTGGCTTGAATCATGGCTTGGTTTGGGATTGGTTGATCATTTGGAATATATTGTAGGCTTTGGTTAAGTTCAATTTAGATTTGATTGAGTTTTAGGTTGATTTGACCCTTGTGGTGTTTATTATTTATGAGGGGATGAGGGATACCACGTAGATCCGCAGATGTACTTATTAGGATGATCATGTACGATATTGAGGAATAATATAGTATCTCGAGAAACATAAGTCACAATCCTACAATTGACCTAATCACCTAATAATGACTCCTAAGGACAATGAGTCTTCTAATGTATCAGAGATCTTTCCCTTGCTTTAGATGAAAAAGTAAAGTATGGTTTATTTTAAACTGGTTCATTAAGTTCCCTATGGAGGCAAGCCCCCATAGTTAATTATATCTTAAGAAATGAGATTCTCTAAGAATACTTTCGATTAAGGTAAATGATCATTATCTCCAAAGATTTCAAAGATAGGACTATCAACAAATTGTTTATTTTTAGAAAATCAAGCGGGATTGATCAAAAGGAGGGAGTTATTATCAAAATCAAAAGGAGATAAGTAGGGGATGCTCATGATACTAGGAAACCTAATGAGCATCCCAAACTATATTATAGTTGGGCTTTACATTTTTTTTTGAAATTTGAGTTGAATTATATGTTTGAGTTTGAATTTTTTTTATATTAAAAGTCTAGGGCTTGCAATTCCATAATATAATATCATAGAAATATCTAAGAGGTGAGGATTTATGGTTGTAGCCTGCAAAGGGAAACATCGATCTCAGATCCTGAATCTAGGGAGCTTTGGCGAGGGCCAAAATACAACCTAAATCTAAGACGAAAATGGGTTTATGGTTTACCTCCACAAGAGATAATAAATCACCCGACTGTTGGACTTACAACCGCCTGGGGGTGGCCGCCAACTAACTCATCCTATGATTTTAAATACATGTAGGCAAGTCATATGCTTTGCAAGATACCTGGACTATTAAACGTAACTCTAATCATGCAAATAATTTTGTTACATTTTATTTTGATTTTTGGACAATTTATTTGACACAGGCTATGGGATTTCATATGCCTAATGCATGAGAAAATTGATTATGGGCTAAAATCAGAAAGAAGAAGGTGTATTTCCACCATAGCTCTCAAAGGTCAAACCATTTTCTCTAGCAAAGGTGGAAGCCCTTTATTATCAAGAGTGAAGCAATATATTTTATGTATGATGTGAGACATACAACATCCAGCTAAAGGGTTGCTAAATTTTTTTATTATCTTTATTTATTCCCTAGGCATTAAGTGAAGTTATGAGTTATTTAATTTAATTTTGAGTTTATTAATTAGATAGAAAATTTATTTTTTTCTAAGAACCTAATCGCATTCAGACCATTCATCAAACAATGAAAAAACTAGGAAAATCATGCCATCCTAATTGCGCAACCATAAACAAAATATCAATCAATTTATAAAATTGGCACAAAAGAATAAGTGGTCGATGTGGTCGGGCTCCACCGCACAAATCCAAAAAGGAAAATGAGTAGTCGAGCTCTACCCTTATACAACCCAGATTATAAATGAATAATTACAATTTATAAAGAATTTATGTTATGGGGATCTTCATTATTCATTTCTTCATTTCTTTCTTTCTTTTGGTTGGTTGGGATATGGTTGCTCCAAGGCTTCATATGGTGCATAAGACTTGGTCTTATGACTAATGTTCATCCTAATCCCCCATAACATTCATTCCAAATCTTAATTATAAAATTTACATTAAAATAGGAAAGGTAAATCTAACTAAACCTACAAAATAGAGATTAACTAAACATACTACGCAACCCAAGCAGTTATATGAATAAGTTGAACTTAGCACCCCACACATAAACCAAGTCCAGCCTAGTTTGGATTATGCTTAGGGGTATAAGCAACCTGCATAGCAAAAATATTTATATTTTTATTACAGCACCCCTTAAGCATAATCCCCTGCAAAAGACATAATTAGGCTAAGATCGCCTTACCATCCAGTCTACGCATATACACCCTAACATCTAGTCTAAAATATTATATCACAAAATAAAATTAGGCATCAAACCATGCATTGCTCTAACATAGAGCTATAAATGATGACTTAGCGATGTGTGTCATTTAAGTTGGCATATGTATTTATGCTTTAAGATTGAAATTTTCTAAGTGTGAGAAATTCAATTTAGAAGGGTGGTTTCATTTTAAGTGATTTAGTTGATTTATCAAATTTATTTGATGATTTGATTTGGTTTGAATGAACCTACATTTAGTTACTAAATATTATAAAGAGAAGAAAAGAGAAGAGAACTTCTCTTTCATTCATACCTTAAGTAATTTCTAAGGTAGATTCATTAATGATTTTGTTTAGTGAATATTTTATTATGTATTTTAATTAACCATAAATTTAGATTTACTCTAAATAGCCCTATTCAAATTAGAAAGACATCTTAGGATTAATTAAAGTGAATTACTATCACATAACACACAACAGTTTATTTCTTTCCATCATGTATACCATGCATATGAATAATCCTAAGCACACTTATACATGCAATACAAATTTTAGCACACTTTGATAATAAATGCTAAGAGATGTTATTTAAGAAAATTTTGATATTCCATGAATGTATGTTGTATTAAGTAGAAAAGAGGGCTCTTTTATCCATTGATTAAATGCACATCCATATGTATAAAAGACATAAGTGAGTATGATGGCATTATTTTTTACACCAGGGGTGTAAGGTATAAGATCTACTTGAGGCTACTTAAAGCCTCGACCCCAAGATGTCCAGACTAATATACCAATTTTCTTAAATAGATGTGAATGTACAAAAAAGAAACAAATGGATGAAGAATCATGCAAAAGATTTTTTGTTTTATTTGGTTGTTTAATGTACATGTGTAAATGTGGTTATCCTTCTTAAGTCATACATAGAAATGCATAAGAATAGATTTAAGCAAGTGTTATATTCTTTTCAAATGAGCTATACACTTTGTAAATCCTATTCAAATCCATGTTAAGAGAAGAGAAGAAAATCACATAAAACACATCTTATACTATAATCACATGCAAGCTTATAAGTATTTATAAGTAGCATCACTTCATTTATAATCTTTGATTTATAGGTTTTGAAAATAATTTTTTTTGGTTTAATAGTGATAATAGCCACTCATATTCTTAATTTTAATTAACACATATAATTTGACATGAAAGGAAAACATTTTATTTAATTGTTTTTTTGAAAAGAAATGAATACATGATTTCATATGACAAATAATATTTAGCATGCTTGGAAAGAAATAAAGTGATGTAAGCATATGACTTCATTCACCCTAATTAATTCCTAAAGACAATCCTATATGATAAGATCATTTAAAGTGAATCAAAATTCTTTAAGGAGATTTTTATTTTTTTGAATTTGATTTGATTTAGGAAATAAAAAGTGTTTGCTGGTCCTAACCCATTTCCCACATGTGTGAATTGATTTAGTTTAATTTTAGAACAATTAGGTTGATTTTATGTTTTATTTAGATTAATGTGTGTATTAAATTTATTAATTACCCTTTACCTACACCACTTTAACATAATTAACCAAACAATTATGAGCAAATATATAATATGCAATCATATGGAAATTAAATCAACACTGCACCTAAGAAATAAAGGAGCTTAATGCAATCATAATTATTAATTAATTAAACTAAAGGGTTATTAACACATGTAGTTTGATTATAATTTCCTTTGAAGTCTCTTAGTTATTGAACACTAAGAATCTACCCAAAAAATTAGTGATTAAGTTCTGAAGTGATTTAGTTTTGAGTTTGGTTAATTAAGCCATTAATAAAGTGATTAAATCATTAATTAATTTATAAATCAATTAAGTGTTTACCCAAATGAAATAAACTTAGGGGAAAAGATTGGAAAAGAAATCCTAATCTCATTCTCTATGTACATTCATTATTTCAAGATGATTAACAAGCTTAATTAATGAATTTTTACTATTTAATAGGTTAATTAATCATTTATTTTTTTAAGAGAGAGATTAAGGATGAATCAAGCAATTCGCCTAATTAACCCAATAATAAATTCCAAGAAAATCATGGGAGCTAGAGGTCATCCCACTAATCAAACCTAAGAAGTTTGAAATTAATTGCTGAAGTAATTAAGGAGTAATTAGCCTAATTATATTTCTAATAAAACTCAAATTGAGTGAAAGTAACTGTTCAAAATTAATTAAACTTAATTTTGTATTATTTCCCTTTAAATTATCTTTAAAATAAACTTGAGTTTATATTTTTTGAAATTTTCTATAATTAGTTATGAATTTAAGAAGTTTTAGCATTAAAATCCAATTAATTAGAGCTAATTAACCTCCTAATCCCGTCGGGCCACGTGGCGGCTAACGTGGTGCGCTTTCCATGTGGCGTGATGGGATATGGTATTTAAGTTGTCACATCCACTATCGCTTCAGCTGGCGGTGGACGTGCTTTCTCCACGGGCCATCCGATTTAAGATCGGATGACTGCGATTAATCTTGTAATTTAGGCTTAAATTAAAGGGAGATATAATGTGATTAAATCACAACTGTTTGTTCCAATCACGTTGAATGGACGATGTGTGATCTATCTCCTCCTGAGCGGTGAGAGACGGATGTATGTCGATCATCGCTAGATCGAAGCTCACCAGAGCTTGGATGGAGTTCAAACTCACCTCACACCTTTTGGGAGGCACAAGCAAGGGATCCAATGGCTAAGATCTAATGGGATTACAATTCCCATCACAAAGGACCAAGCACTTTTTAACTTAAGATCGATTTTGAGTAATACCTCGCTAGAGGCTATCACCGGCCCTTCCAATGGAGGAGGTAGCTTCGTCTAGTTGAGACGAAGCTCTGTTGAAGGTATCAAGCTTTGATTTGAAGTGGATGGCTCGGTTGACCAAGCTCCCCTTCAATGGAAATCGGCTTTGATCGAAGTCCTCCTTCTCATGGCTTGGTGACTTGGGAAACACCTTGAGTGAGCTCAGCCCCCTTGATGGTGCTTGCAAGTTGTTCCCACCATTGAGTCCGGTGTAATTTGGATTTGGTGGAGAATTAGATGAGTTGGATTTGGTTTGGATCTTCCCTATTTCAGCTTAAGCAAAATTGAGAAAGATAAAATGGGGAGAGCTCAAAAATGCTTGCCAAGGCTTGGAGAAGCTTACCTTTGATTCCTAGAGCTCAATCGAATTCAATGCTTATGCATTGAGTGGGAATGAGGGGGAGTATATCTCCCCCTCATTGGATCGGACGGTGTGGACTAGAGTTGCCATTTTTGATCAATGGAGGAGATTGGTTGGTCAGTTTAGGCTGTTAGGCACTCCATGTGATTCATTTTAGGCAGAGGAGTGGAGGAGAGGGAGTGCCCATATGCTAGGTGAGTGTATGGGGTGATCCAAATGCTCAATTCTCATTGGAGGGGTCTATTTGGCCTTGGGTTGGGTCACGGTTGACCCAAATCCATTGGGTCATGTTCACCACCTCCCTTGGTGTCCAAGTTGACCACTAAGAAGATGCCAAGTGGCCATGAAAAAGAATTGGCAAAATTCCAAGTGAATTTGGCCATATGATACCCTTTGACCTAAGGGTAAAATGATCATTTGGCCTTGATTTTGATTTGGGCAGATTTGAAATGATTCAAAAATGGGTTGGGCCAAATTTCAAGTGATTTGGAGTTCATTTGATTTGAATTGGTTCAATTTAACCCATTTAGGTCAAGTTGGGTCAATTTAGGTTAGGTTGACAAATTGGTCAAATTAGGTCAAACCATGGGTTAGGTCAAGGCTTGGTTGATTATTTGGAGCCAATGAGTGTCATTAATTTGGTTCAATTTGGTTTAGATTTGGTTCATTTAAGTTCACTTAGGTCATATGAGTTAAGTTGATCAATTTGACCCATTTGACCCAATTAGTTAGTCATGGGTTGGTTTAGCTTGATTATTTGAAATGTAGCTTTGGTTTCAATTAATTTTGGTTTGGTTTGATTTCAAGTTGATTTGACCTTTTAAGTCAAGTTGGGTTCATGGTAAATTGGCTGGTTGGTCTAGTTGGCCAATTGAAGCATTGGTCAAGTTCAAGTGATTTATAATGAATTTGACCCATTGGTTGCAATCAATTTGACTTAGATCAAGATTTGATCCATTTTGACTTTTTAGGTCAACTTGGGTCAACTTAAGTCAAGTGGCCAATTAGGCTTAGTTTGGCTCAAATGATGGCTTGGTCAAGTTCAGTCATTGAGTATGGATTGGTTTAGATCAATGGTTTAAATCAATTTGGCTTATGGTAGATTTTGGCTTGTTTGGGTTTCATTTAAAGTGTTGACTTGGTCAAAAGTTTTGATTTGGTTTGACCCAATTTGAGTGATTAATCATCTTAGGATGATTGTTGCTCACAATGCGAGGCTTAGATGTGTTTAGTTCAATCCAATTTGAGTTGGATTAAAATTTGGCTAAAAAAAGGTCCTTTAGGTCACTTTGAGTCAAGTGAGCTTAAATTGGTCAATTGGCTTAATCAAGGCTTGATTCAAGTTTGGTTGAACTCACATATGGACTTATAATTGAAATATAAATTTAATTGCAAGTGATTTGGAGTCAAATGAGTTTTGGTTCATTTGATAATTTCAAGTCAAAAGGGTGAACATGAGTTTGACTTGGGTTAGTTTTTTTTTGGTTTGGTGATTGTAGTTTATGTTTATTTTTGGGCATGTGATTGAAGGATTGATTGTTTGAAGAGAAAATCCAAAGGTTTGGATTGATTTGAGGATGATTTGATTAAGTTCAAGAATTTTACTTGAAAGGTGTAGATTGGGTTTAAAGTTAGATTTGGATTCAATCATTTGATTTGAAATTGATTCATGATTCAAGAAAATCAATTGAGTTGAAGTTGATTTTAAGATTTGATTTAATGATTTGAGAAATAAATTGAATTGAAGTTGATTTTAAGATTTGAGAGAATTAATTAAGTTGAAATTGATTTAAGATTTGATTTGGAATTGATTTGAAGGATGGAAGTAAGGATTGTGGTTAAGCTATAGGATATGCAATTTTTCCTATTACCCCTAAGACTTAACTTATTCCTATAGCTAACTCTTCTAAGTCTCTAGGGTTAGGTTAAGTGTTCAACTAATCACTAGAAGTGTCTTAAAATTAAGAAAATCTTAGTATTTAGAGGAGTCCTATGTCTAAGATGGAGGAGTCCTATGTCTAAGATGATAAGTTGAGCTCACTAAAAAAAGTGAGGTCAATAATCCTTAAGATCAATTTGGGCTAAGTTGGGTTAGGCTGACCAATTGGTCAAATTGTGCTCAATTGAGACATTGATCAAGTTCAATAATCAATTTGGAATGAACTTGAGCCATTGATTTGAATAGATTTGGTTTAGGTTGCAATTTGGCTAGTTTGGGTTCATATGGGTTAAAGGGTTAACTTGGTCAAAGGGTTAGGTTGACTTGGTTTGACCCAATTCATGATAATTGATTAACCTAGGATGATCAACAATCATGATGTGAAGTTTGGATTGGCTTAATTCACTTTGATTTGGATTGAATTTGATTTTGGTTCATGTAGGTCAAATTGGTCACTTTGGGTCAAGTGAGCCAATTGAGTTTAGTTGGCTTGATTTTGAGTTGGGTTTGATTTGTTTGAGTTTATATATGGATTTGAGATTGACATATAAATTCAATTGCAATTAATTTGGGTTCAAATGAGTTTTGGTTCAATTGAACATTTCAAGTCAAATGGGCTAGGTTAGGTTTGACTTGAGTTAATTTTGATTTGGCTTGATAATTGTAGATTTCATTTATATTTGTATAGATGATTGAAGGAATGATCGATTCAAGTAAAAATCCATTGGTTTTGACTTGATTTGAATAGGATTTGGCCAAGTTCAAGGAATTGACTTAGAGGGTATAAATTGGATTTTGGCTTGGTTTTAGATTTGGTTTTGGCTATTTGAATTTTTATTTCATTTATATTTGAGAATATAAATGATTCATGAGAAAATCACTTGAGTTTGTAGTGATTTGAAAGAAAATTTGATCAAGCTCATTGATGTAGGTCAAAAGGGCTTAAGTAGAGAATTGATTTAGTTTGATTTGATTTGTCTCATTTGGATTGAATCATTTGAAGTTGGATTTGAATTGAATTTTGATTTGAGATTGAATTGATATTTGAGAAAATCAAATGAATTGTGTGTTGCCCTCCACGTATGTGTTATAAGTCGAATCAAGCCCCAAGTCGAATCCGGCAGATGTCGGAGGTGACAGTGCACAAACAGGGGCTCAAAATGCATTAAACGTCACCGAAAATGGTCAAATTGACCTTCGATCGATGAACGGACTTCGCCGTTACATTCAGAATGTTGAAATTGATCAGAATATAAATATTGCATCATCTAAAGAGCGCCGATATCGAAGCTATCAATGTGTCGACATATTAGAGTCGGAATTGCGATGTCCAAAAGCTTAAAATTGATCACTCGCCAGTTTAAAATATCGAAAACTATCAAATGAGACTGTCTATACTCAAATCGGACGAGTCTGTGCAAATGTTGAATGATTTGAAGTGACAATACGTAAATCGAGGCTGAAATACACAATACATCGCCAAAATTAAACTAAATGACCTCTGATCGATGAACAGACTTTGCCATCACGTTCAGAATGTTGAAACTGGTCAGAATATAAATATTGCATGACTTGATGATCAATTGATCAATCACTGAGTCGCCAACGCTACATGCATATCGTTAGAGAGGCGCAAGTCAAACGACCTCGTAAAAATTGATTGTGCCGTTAGCTTCGAAACGTCGAAATATATCAAGTAAGACTGTTCGCACTCAATTCGGACGAGACTGCACAAATATCAAGTGGTCGAAAGTGATGACACGCATTTTGAGTTAAAATTGACTCAATTTGATGCCGACTTGAACCAAATGGTCTTCGATCGCAAAATGAACTTCGATGTTGCATTTAGAACAATGGAATAACCTTAAATTAATATATATATTGACTATGTGATTTTATCGGCATAAAATTCATAATTAAGATTAATTAAATATTTGGAAAAAATTAATTAAGCCTATTTATGCCTATAAGCTCTTGACCGCTCCTCCTCTTTATTCGTGTTTCCCCAAACCAAAGAAAAACTACTTCCACTCTTTCTCTAGGCTCCAACTCCTCCAACCGCAAGGGAGGGGGTTCTTTCTTGGTGGTTTTTTCTCTGGTGGTCTCTCTCTTCTCTATTCCCACGACCTCCCTCCTGCAAAAGGCCTGTGCTCAAGAGATGAGATGAAAACCACTGGTGTCATTAAGACACCACTGCTCAAGAGGGCACCAGTAAAATAATATCAGATGTCGCTTAAATAATGTTGTCAAATTAGAAATTTCATCAAAATCTCATGACTTAGAAAAAAAAATGAAAAGTAAAAGAATCGCTTAAGAACTTCACACAATGAAACCTAAAATTAAAATTAAAATTAAAAAATTCCAAACAAAAGAAAAAAATAATATGCAAACATAACAAAAAAAAATAAAACAAAAGGGGAAAGAGCACTTACGAGATTTATTCAAATAGAGAGCTATTAAAGTCTCTAACCGCTCCCTTTCAAATGTTCCACCTCCAACCCTTTAAATAAATGGAATGGAATGTGATACTCCCTCTTGGCCTTATTTATAGAAATTAGAAGGATAGTGAAGGTCCACTTTCAAAAGAAAAAAGAGGGGGGAAAATAAATGTAGGAAAGTTTGAATAAAAAGGAGGGGGAAAATGAATGTAGGAAAGTTTGAATTAAAAGAGGGGGAAAATGAGAATTACTTTGAGAGATAAATCTTCTTTTAAAATAACAAATTAAGTTATCCTTGAAACCTGTAGCGTTAAAATAAAAATCGCCACTGGATCTTCAACTCTTTGTACAAGCAGACAGAAGGCGATACTAAATCCAATTTTACAAAAATCATAGGGCTTCATTTAATCAAAAATTAAGAAATTTCATTCTAATTATGATTTTCATTAAATGATTAATGAAATTATCTAAGCTATAAACACTACGTGCCGAGCATAGAGATTTAAGTAAAATTTTAATGTTTGAAAAGCGTACGTGCTAAGTTGAAATTAAATAAAAATCTGAAATCAATCTCATAATTAAGAAATAAACACTACATAAAGTCTTAAATACACCCGCATGAGCCTCGACATTACACTGAATGCTTAAATTCAAGCGTCTGAGGGCAGGGTTTCTGCTTTAGTCTTAGATTGGGTCGAGTTAACAAAACTTAAAAAGCCTATATAATAAGAGTTTCAAATCGCTGAAATATCTGAGAAATGATTCTGTGGGTGAGATCTAATCCTTATTACAAATAAATAGTTGACAGATCTAAAGCTCATAAACATATTCAAATTAATCAATTTTTCAAATCAAATTAAGTAATCATCTAAAACCGCTTAAATGAAATTATCATAACTAAAACTTAAATCA
Organism: Cymbidium sinense; assembly: GCA_021442155.1. NCBI lineage: Eukaryota > Viridiplantae > Streptophyta > Magnoliopsida > Asparagales > Orchidaceae > Cymbidium > Cymbidium sinense. The sequence goes on from CM038217.1 coordinate 93,955,141, forward strand.
AACTCAATCCATCCACCTTCGAACTATTTGGTGACAAATTAAGAAAACTCTAGCTCACAAAGGAGCCAATGTCAAATCAAATGTTCTACTATGTTCACTCTCAATCAATCTCATGCCAGTAAGGATGTGGCTCGTGTCCTCCGACCAGGCCACAAGGCTCCACAATGAAGATTACGCAGTCCTCTCGATGTGGTTTGGCTATGGCTCCATTATATTATGATCACATCGTGTCTGTATGCTCCCCAATGGCTCATTTGAGTTGTGAATCATGTGGGTATACTTGATTCCTCCCTTGTGGTAGCTTAAGTCTCTCTGACACCACCCGTCTATAAGATTCCATTTAACCCATTGGGATAAGGATCCTTCTAGTCATCGACTACCTCCTCGACTAAGACTAGACGCTGACGCCTGACCGGATGATCTAGATCTAGACGCATCATCATTCCCCAACCATCCATTTAAGCAAATGATGAATTTCATAATTTTAAATTCTAAAACTCCATATTACTATATGCTACATTTAGCATCTAACGACTAGCCTTAATCAAAGTTCTCTCACTTATTGGGAGGGTAATTAACTATGGGCTTTATAGGAAACCCGAACCAGATCTAAAGTCCTCACCAAATGAGGATGAAATCTCTGGGTAGTGTCTTATCTACTATTCCATCTGCTTCCTGAAAATTGCACCGACACTTCAAATCATCACTCTCTTCAACTCAATATTTGTCGAGAGGTAAGTGGAAAATTTTCGGAGCCCACAGATTTTTGGCGACTCCGCTGGGGACATGATTCTCTTTTTATTTTTGGCTAGTCATATATGTGTTGTAGTAGCAATAAATTTTTTGAAAATTTGAAACAAAAAATGGTGATTTAAGTGTATAATAAATTCAATATGAGGCTCTATGTAGAATGAATCATTCCGTAGAGTATATCTTTATTATATCATTATTTTATTAGTACACCTAGATCTTGAAAGTATGGGGTAAAAATAATAATTACTAATTACTAATCCCCATCTTTCACTTTTAATGGATCTACAAAGCACTCCTTTCACATCGCCTAGGGGTGGTATAACATCCGCCTAGCCAACGCCATCATCAACACAGAGATGTCTACCATTCAATTTGGTAGCTTGAATTTCCGCTATCGTAGAACTCGGTACCACTCATGGTACATTCGTCCATGCTGAAGGCCAAGTTATGAAGCTTCTACCGCCAGCGCCAACCGCTCCAACCAGCCAAGGAGTTCTCCGACAGAGAACTTCACTTTAGGCTAGTCAATATGAAGCGTGATGAAAAGAACCATCATGGGCAACTGTCTTTAATTCCTCGGTACAAATGCCGATTGAACCTCTTATACTTGGAAAGCATGATCATGAAGCTTTCATCAAACAAATTAACCAAGACGAGAAGAAGGAGAAATGATGAATCCCCTTTGAACTAATCTAGTGAACAAGCGATACTTTGTGAGTATTCCTACCCATAATAACTTGACAACCTAAAGTGGGTAAAGAGAATAGCTCAGGGTGAATAAAAGTCTTTCTGGAAGAACCAACCACATCAAGCTCCACCACCACATAGAGGAGACAAAAACACCTCAGATACATAAAGTTCTCAAAGTAGCCAAAGGACAAGAGGCTAATGAAAAGAAGATTTTGAGGCATGTGGTGATGGAAAATACTGAAGCTCCACCAAGAAAATTGTCATCTCTTCGTAACAACGAAAGATGCTCACATGGTGAGCATCGAGGTGACACTTGGACCTCAAGAATCCACCAAAGGTCCCAAAGGATAAATATGGAGGCCAAGGCCCATAATGAAACTTTGAGTAATAGAAGAGTGACATCCATACATATACTAAAAATCTTCCTCAAAATCAACTCATCGTAAGTGGATACCCAAAAGAAAGGATATCATGATGAAAGATACATGGTCGACACCTGAGAATCCTAGGGATCCCATCATCGATCAGGTTCACCCCCACAAGAGAAGGTTGACTTTGATCATAGTCCTTTAATAGAAGAAGTATTTATTCCGCACATTGAACCAGAGATCCACAAAACATCAAAAAATTCATGTGCAAGAAGAAAATAATGAAGGACACTATGGAAGTGGAAGTTGTCTATATGGTCGAGATATAGATGAACTCTCAAAGATCATCAACATGAACTGTGGAACCCAACTTGAATTCAACATCTATGAAGAAGATTCTTCGTAAGCAAATAGAGATGGATCTTCGATCTTTGCCAAGAATGAAGAAGAAGAAGACTAGAATGAGAGAGATCATGGGTGTCGGTATATGGTTGAACCAGAAATGATCACTGTACACGCTTTATAATCATAGCCATTCACCCCTAATAGCCTCTACAAATGCACAAGGAGAAGGGTAGTCAAGTTCTTCCACTAAAATGAGCAAAGAGCATAACAACAACAAGAACTAGAAGAAGAAGAAGAGCCTGTACTGATTGACGCCATGACATTAGCTAGAGAGCAAAGAGAAATGCAGAGCATCAAATGGAGGTCAAAGATAAAGAGATTGCACTTGGTTCAAAATGAATGATATGATGGTACAAATGAACATCATGATGGAGATGTTGCAAAAAAATATCACATCAAGTGCAGCACCTATTTTGTCCGCTAATCAACATGCATCTAATAATAACTTCTATATCACCACCACTGGTACCTCAAGCTACATATTATGTACAAGTGAGGAATGAAGTTAACCCACACCTCTCACCAACAATTCAAAATCGCAAGACACTGGAATAAATCGCTAGAAATAATAATCAATGAAAAGATAAAGGCATCATAGCCTGAAAGCAGTAAAAAGTCGGTGAGTAACTTACCCAAATATGACCAAGTGACCAAAAGGTTACTCAAATTTAATACTTTCAGCTTGGTAATCCAAAGCAACATCTAGCCCATTTAAGGCTACTTTTGGTAACATGAGAGAATGATGCTTAATCAATTTTGGTAGCTTGACTTTAGCTTTTGAATGGTATGCGTATCAATGATTATTACATTTGTTGAATTAGAGACTATATTTGATAAGAGGTTCACTAGTGCAATTGAGAAAATCATAATCGCTGACCTTGCCTTACTGAAAAGGAGAAAAGATGAGTGATTGACAAAATTCATAAGTCGTTAGTGCAACCTAAGTATGAAGTGCGAGCAACAATTGAAAGAAGATCATCCGATCCAATTGCTAATGGGCAATATGAATGATAAAATGACACCATTTTTATGCATGTTGATTGCAACATTCGGGACTTGCTTTCGATAGGGTGGCTAAATTCAAAAGTTGAATCGCAGTAAAGTCTCTGGATAAAGCAAGAAAAATAAACCTTAGACTCAAGAAGAAATAAAATTCATGTTGCTTCTATAGCTCAAATGGGTGGGTGATATACAATATGGATAAAGGAAAGCAGCCAATGTACAATGATGATAAGGGAAAGAAGACTGCTTATTCTAATACATAGACAAAAATGGTATTTGGAGGTAATTACAAACCTTAGACTTTTCCCAAGTGGTGGGGAGCATCCAAAACAAGCAACAAGAGATGATGAGCGAATGAGGCCATCTCTTAAGAAAAAGATGAACAAAGAATATTCTTTTAAAAGGGATAGTGTAGCTAAATTATTTTGGCAAACAGTCAAAGCCAGTCTACAATTACCAAAAATTAAAAGGCACAAGAAGAAGGCAGTCAAGTCAACAATCCAAATTCACTATCATCGGATGATCATCATCATGAAGATTGTTATGTCTTCAAAGATTGGCTAGAAAGGAAGTATCGATGATGAATTTACTATTGAGTGTTCTAGTCAACCCAAAAGAGAGTCTACAAGGATGATTACCTCTTCCGTATCATCCAACAAAAACAAATAGAAGGAGAAATTATCTCAGATTGAAGAATGACAAACAATAATCTCCAAAAAGATTGTGAAGATGCTTTGAAGCTAAAAGTCATGTGTGTTAAGTGAAAATCACCACTTGAACTATATTGGACTTAAGAGAGATGTAAACCAAGTATTTGGGCTTCTCATTGATATTACGATAAACTACTTGTCGGCATGAAGAAGCAGTCTACTAAATCAGCCTCATAAGAAAGAAAAGTCAAAAAAGATCATTTAAACTGCGAGACTTCATAGACTTATATTGTTGGGGATGAAGAAGATAATGGTGAATCTTGTTAGAGACATGAATCATCTGCGTGATGGATATTCTTCAACCGATTACTCAAAAATGACAAGGGTCACTCAACGACATCCCATCACAATTCTTGTTAGGAAAGTAAGAAGAGCCCGAGGAGCTAACGTCTGAATTTTGTTTAATGACTCAATAAGACAATAATAGTTTAGATGAAGATCTATATTTTTTCGACATAGAAGAGTCAAACTCATCGATATCATCACGTATGAAAGATGGCGTTGAAAAAATCGACCCTTTTGGCCAATCTTCCAGAATAAGAAGGAAATTTGAAGTAACTACCTCTTCAGAAGAATCTGAGCAAGATAAGATGATTAAAGTTTAGTTGAGAAGTGGTAAAGTCTTGCCACCTTCATCAAAGAAAGGAAATGCAAATAAAGACAAATGCAAACAAATTGAAGTCAATGAGGATATTATTCCCAAAAATTCTAGGATAAAGCCTAAATCAAATGAGAAGATAGATTATAATATTCTATCATAGAAAGATCTCACAAATGTGTATGAGGCTCTCTTGATGTCAAAGACCTCCAGAAACTTTGATACATGCTCTCGATCGAGAGTTATGAAGCTTACTTTGCTAAAAATGCATGGCGAGCATTGCAAACTCAAGATCTCCCAAGTAATCATATTTTTTTGAAGAAGATCTTATGTTTGGGCAGTCATCACCCTCTTATGTATTACGAGAGTGATGACATCTCGATCAACCAAATATTGATTAATCCAAGTTCTTCTATCAATCTTATGAGTCTAAAGGTATTAAGAGGATTATCACTTAATATCCAATATCTTAGGAGAGATAAGTTAATGGTTCATGATTTCAATGAAAAGGGGCAAAAAACTATGGGTTATTTTATTCTCCCGCTCAAGTTCAAGGACTTATATATAGAAGCCAAGTTTCATGTAATCGATGACGATATATCATTTAGAGCTCTATTGGGTCGTCTATGGCTGCATGAGTATGGCATGGTCCTATTAACTATGCATCAATGTATGAAGAAAGATGAGAAGAATTTAATTCTGGTAACATATAACCATTCTCCTGTGAAGCAAAGATCTATGAAGATGCAAAATATTTCCTCAAAGAGCCAATAGAGCCTCTTGAAGCGTAGCATCCACTTTAGAACTAAAAGTAATTTCACAAAGTGAAAGAAAGCAAGGAAGAAAGAAGGCAATGCTAACTCTCCTAAAGCACTTGATTTTACCTAAGTCGAAAATCAGTTCCTCATTTGGGAAGTGACACAGAAGAAGAAGAAGATATGATTGTCAAACCTAAGGAAACTTATAAGCTTTCAAGAAAGCAGAATATGAAATAAGTGATTATGATTCAGGCTATGATTTTGAATTTACTTATAGAAATAGAGTTCGGATGACTGCATCAAGGAGGATAACTCACTTGGCAGAGTCAGATGACTCACTCAAAATTATATCCATCCCTGAGCTTTGCTTCAAAAAAATCAGTCCACTGGAGGTTCATAATATTGAAGAATTGATGCATTTCTATGTGCCACCGTTGAGTGAGAATGGCAAAATAGAAACTCTATTTTATAAATCTGAAGAGTCTCAACCTCACAACTTTGATCAACCTACTCAACATAAAAATTATGATGAGATAGTGAGAAAAATGAATATACTATCCACAGAAATTATGAAGAATGATGCATAAGCTTGGAATTCATATTAGAACTACTAAACATAGGACTCAAATCTTTAACAAGATGTGGAGCCAAAGAAGTCCTCAAGCATCACGAAGAAGTGATAAGTTTATCATTAAAGGTCTGGGGTTCATCTGCAAATCTCATCAAGATAGAGCTATTATAATATAATAGAAGGCGATTTAAAGTCTTAGTGATGAAGATGATTCCCATGAAATTCTTCTTAAAATGATGAAGTACAAGCCAAGCCCACACCTGAAGAACTCGAAGATGGTGGACAAATAGATACTATGGATGAACTTAAAGAAGTCAACTTAGGAGGTGAGGATGATCCCCATCCAACTTTCATCTGTACCCTTCTTCCTGATGAGAAAGTTGAAGAGCTAAAAATGGTACTTTGTGAATTCAGGAATTGCTTTGTCTGGATATATTCTGAAATGCTAGGCTTATCCCCTGATATAGTTCATAAACTAGTTATTAAAGCAGATGCAGCACCTATTAAGCAAGCTCCTAGGAGAATGAGATTGGAGATTAAAGAATAGGTAATTGTAGAAACTAAAAAACTATCAAAGTAGGTTTCATTTGGGAGGAGAAGTATGCAGATTGGATAGCCAACATTGTCTAGGAAAAAGCTGGCCAAATCTCTCATTGACTTTTGAGACTTAAATAAGCCCCAAAAGATGACTTTGCTTCAATATCAAACTATTTGTGGACAACACTTCCAATTATGACATGTTCTCATTTATGGATGGATAAATCAAATGCAACCTGAAGATGAAAACATACATCATTCTGAACACTTATTGACATCTATTGTTACGGTCATGCCCTTTGGCTTGAAAAATGGAGCTACATACCAAGAGCCATGATATTTTGATGAGTTGATTCATCAAAAGGTGGAATGTTATGTTGACGATTTGGTGGTGAAGAGCTTAAACCGTGAAATCACTTTGAAGACTTGAGAATTGTATTGGAAAGAATCAGAAAATATGATCTCAAGATGAATACTCTAAAATGTGCATTTGGGGTATCCTCTGAAAATTTCTGCTTGTACATTACGTCGTAGAAATTGATGAAAATTGATCTAAGATCAAGGCAATTGTGGAGATGCCTCCACCGAAGAGTTTGCGTCAGCTCCATTCTTTACAAGGATAGCTTACATTTATCCGTCAATTTATATCAAACTTATCAGGATGATGTTAACTGTTTACAAGGTTAATGAAGAAGGACGCTCCATTCAAATGGGCAAAGAGTGCCAAGAAGCCTTCAATATCATTAAAAGCTACTTGTTAAATCCACCAATCCTTGCACCTTCTAGGAAACCCTCTCATTCACAGCATTAGAAGAGTCCATTGGAGCATTATTGGCACAACACAATGAAAAAAAAAAAGAGAATACTCTTTATTATATCAGTTGGAGGCTGATTAGAGTAGAAATGAGATACTCTCCGATATAGAAGCATTGCTTAGCATTAATCTTTGCAGTCCAAAAGCTTCATCATTATATATTATCTCACAAGATTACCCTCATCTCAAGGATCGATCCATTGATACTTGATAGACCGGTTGAGTCACTTGGCAAGATAGTATTACAATTTGATATCACATATGTTCCATAAAGCGTGAATGGACAAGTCTTAGCGATTTTCTAGAAGCATCCCATCCCATCTTCTCTTAATGATGATTTGTTCGATGAGCAAATTATGCTCATTCATGAAAGAGAAAAATCACAAATTTGAGAAATATATTTTGATGGAGCCTCATCGATCAAACAAGTCCAACCTCTAAATTTCTCAAGAGCAAGAGCAGGAATTGTCATCGTCTTCATAACACCAGAAGGAGGAATAATAAGACGATCATATGGGTTGACTAAGCCGAGAACTAATAATGAAGCCAATTATGAAGAACTAGTGGCAGGTCTTGAAGAAGCTATTTTCATAGGCATTCAAAACTTGCATATTTTTGGTGATTCAAATAAATCAAGTACTTGGCATCTATAAAATCAACAAACTTGAGTTAGCTTTCTATCACAAGCGAGTTCTTGAGCTTATGAAGCAGATACCAAATATCACACTAACTCGAGTCTCTCAATCTAAGAATGATAAAGTCGATTGCTTGGCAAAATTAGCTAAGAAAATGGAAAGTATGAATGGTGATTATGTCATGATCGATATATTTACTCGACGAGTCTTACAGCCAGCAAAGTATCAATCCCCGCAAGTAGAGGGGTTATCAAAGCTAACCTAGTAGGATGCGACTCAGGTTGCTCCTCATACTCCCCAAAATCAACAAGAAGTTGTACCAAGAAGAGCTAAGAATGACATTTCTTCAGAAAAGCAGTGTGAAGCCTTTATGTGGAAGAGTCACATGATTGGAGGCAACCCTTCATTGACTACTTTAAAGAAAGAAAATTACCAAATAATAAATCTAATTGAAGAAGAGAATGTTGCTATGATTTAAACACTCTTTAGATCCTTTGAACAAATGTGGCTACGATGATTGAATATAGATGAATGTACCAAAGTGATGGTTGAAGTTCATGAAGGACTTTGTGGTGCACATCAGTTAGGTCCCAAGATGGCAGTAAAGATCAAAAGGATGGGCTATTATTGGCCATCTATGATGAGAGACTGTATTAATCACACTAAGAAGTGTCATGAGTGTCAAGTACATGTGAATCTCATCCATTAACCTCCAAATCCATTACACCCAACAATAGCATCTCGGCCATTGAATCTTGGGCAGGATAATTGGACCAATTGATCCACCACATCAGCGGACACTTCATCCTAGTGGCGACTAATTATTTCTAAGTGGTTATCCATTTAAAAAGTTCGAAGTGATTAACTTCTTCATATATAATGTGATCTATAGATTTGGAGTGCCGAATAATTTCTGATAATGACACAACCTTTAAAATTGCAAAGATTTATAGATTCGTCAATCGACACAAAATTGATTGGCGATACTCTTCAATATATAATCCAAGAGCAAATGATTTGGCAGAGGCCTTCAATAAGACTTTGGTCAAAAAATTTCAAGAAGATTCTTACTAAAAGAATGACTAGTAGAGCACTATGGGCATGTCAATTGACCACAAGGCCTAAAGTCACTCCCTATTCATTGGTATTTGGGAAGTTCTTCACTTGAAGTTGAGTTGCCTTCACTTGGTAGCCATCACAATCTGAAGATCAAAATGCTCGTGATGGAGGAACTCGACTTGATGAAGTTAGATTGCAAGCTCATCAAAATCTGGAAGTCTATTGAGCAAAGATGTTTAGGGCTTTTGACCATATCCTCGAACTTTCGAAAAAGAATTGGTCCAGAAGACAATTACCAATCAAAAATTTGGTGGCAAATTTGAGCCTAATTAGGAATGCCCTTTTGTCATTAAAAAAGTATACCAAGGAGGGGCATACTAATTCATCAACCTAAAGGGTGAAAGACCAATGCCGCCAATTAATGGTCGATACTTGAAAAGTATTATACATGATGACCACATTCTCGAGGTATAGAAATCCCCCTGCAAGACAGGGGACATTTTTTTAGTATATCTATTTAGGTCGACATCGTGCTTCATGCCGAGATATCTAAATAAATATACTCACTCTAAATGAAAAAAGATTTTCCATGAAAATTTCCCTGTTACATAGGGGACATTATAGATTTATATACATAGACGAAAGCAATGTTACATGTTAAAATCCTCTTAAGAGCATATCAATTCAAATGTTGATGTATTTGCATAATTTCATCTTGAAAGCTCTTCTAAATGTGCTTTAGAATTCCCCCTGTAAGATAGAGGGCATTTTTTTTAGTTTATATCAAGTTTATTTGAGTTGTGGCTATAAGACATGGTACTCGAATATATTTTGATTCATGTTGACATCGAGCTTTATGTCAAAATTCCTGAATATACCCATAATTATTACTGTTAAGTTGCAGAGTCTTGCAGGAACAAAATAATCTATTTTTACGCATGAAAAGACATCCCTAAATGTCAAAAAAATTATTCCTAGATTTGTCAAATTCTGGAGGTCAAGTCAGAAGAACTCCTGATTTCGGAAGCTTCAATCAATTGAGTTGGAAAAACATCAACCTCTACATCCTGAAGTCTAGGACACAGATGAGTTTTAAAGGTCAGACTCAATAAGCCCACAAATGGCTGAGTTGTTGATGCTCTTCTCATTCAACAAGTCGCAAGAAAAGGCCGCAGTGAAAGAGCCCCGATTCATCAGTCTGATGACAAAATCACAAACCCACTATAGCTTAAGTCGAAGGCTCGAGTAGGTTCTAAAGGTCAAACTCAACAAGCCACAAATGGCCGAGTTGCTGTGCTCTCCTCACTCAACAAGCCATAAGAAAAGGCCGCAGTGAAAGAGCCCTTGTTCGTTAGTCCAATTATGATAGTTATTCAATCTCAAACCAGATTTAGCTTAGTGATTATACGCAATTAGGATCCAAGAGATCTTTCTACTTGACGACATACCAAGACAATTTGAGGAAACTCTCAATTCAGGGATGCCTCAAATCAATCTATATATTGCTCGCAGGGTGATATCTTAATTTATTCTCAAATGATTTGATCAAGCTCAAAGCACATATCAAAGCCAATCCCCTCATCAAGTCCGTCAAAGCAGAAAGCACAGGACTGAGGAAGCAATTCCATAGTTCATACAAAGCCGATGGTCGAACTAAAGAAATTTTGTGGTAATTTAGTCTGCTAAAGCACACGTTGCTAGACTTATAATTCAACATTGACCCTATATAAATTACAAGGCTGGGTCATCTGCATGTACCCTTCAATGAATCGGTCAAAGCAGCAAGCACAAGATTCATGGCGTACATACTTCCTGACAAGTCAATATGAACAAATCAGGTTAATCTTTCATCAAGTCCGCCAAGCTTAAAGTTAGGACAGAAGGAATTTCAAATCTGACCAAGCACTGATAAACCAATTCTCCAGTGGAGTCCTTCATCAAGACAAGTAGATCAATTCCTCCATCAAACCCAACCAAGCACGAAGCTAGGGTTCAAGGAAACTCAAGTCTGCAATTACATAAAAGAAAGAGAGCTTCAGCAAAGCCATTGAAGCAGAGAGTATATGGTATAAAAACTCTTATCTATTCGACAAGTCGATTTTGACAAATCGATCAATCCCATCATTTAGCATGTCCTAAATAAGACATCATACTAATGACAAATCTTATCAAAAGCTCTATGAACTAGTACAATCGAAGTTGAAATGATCTAAGTTTCGTAGCAAGCACACCAATTAAACCTAAAGCACAAAGCATACAAATCAAGCCCAGAGCACAAATCAAAGTTGATCTTCTCATCAAATCCACAAAAGCATAAAAGTGCAGAAGTAACAGAGGAACGTTGATATTTACTAATACAACAAGATGATAGATGATACATAACTGAAAACAAAGTAAAGTATATCATGGGAGCCTAGATTGCTGAAGTGCTTAAATAAGTCTAAAGACTGCTCACTCTCAAGAATAGAGTGTCATAGATCTGATCAAAGTAGCCCTAGCATCTACCATAACCTGGTGATGTAGTTGATAACGCTGATGCTCCTGCTCTATAGCCTGAGCTCTTCTGTCCTGCTCAACTTGCAGCTCTCTGATCTTGGTAGTCAATCTGTCTTACTCAGAAGAAGCATCTATCGAACTCTGACGGTCATGTCGTAGAGCCTCAACACTCTCTTCAAACTCATCATGTGCTAGGTCCAGCCGCCTCCCTATGAAGCCCGACCTGCTCTTGAAACTTTGTCAGTAAAGTGATATAACAAACAATACTGAGCGATCTCATCCGGTGGATTAAGAACTCTGTGTCTCTACAAAGAGTCTCCAAATACCTGAGAGCCTACTCCTCCAAGCCAATACGAGCTAAAAGGTCCAAAATGGTGTTCGCATAAGACGTGAAGCTGTCCAGTGACTCTGGTGAGTCCAAGGCAATCCGAGAAATCACATCCCTCAAAAACACCAAGCCGTAATCCTACATGCTCCTATCACGTGGATTCGGCCTATAGGGATGTCAATGTTAGATCTCAGACTCATAACCTACATCAGCCACTGCAGGGAACAAATTAAAATAATCAGCATGAAGCAGATGTAAAGAAGTGCAATTAATAAAAATAAATAAATAAAGAGAAGGAGAAAGTACCTGAACATGATGAATTGACCAAGTGGAGTATCATGTTTATATAATCCTCCGCACTATCTCGATAAACTCTGGGCTATGTCGCTCAATAGAGGCTTAGAGAGGTCTCTCACCTCGGAAGTCTCCCAAGGATAAGGGGCGGACTCAAGCTTAGTAGAGAAAAGTGGCTCCACGGAAGGGGTAATAAAATCAAAAGTGATAGTATCAAAGGTCGACAGGCGCGACAGCCCAACTCCAGAGTCCTCAATAACATCTCCAGTGTTGCCTGACACCTACGACACTTCATCATAAGTCATAAACGGGTATGGAGGTAGACTCATGGAACAATCAACTGAAACCCACACAGGCTCTATAGGTTGGCTACACCTGCGTCTACGAGCTGGTGAAGAAACATCAATGTAGCTAGGAGCAGAATCCCTAGCTCTAACTCTACCATGAGTCCTCAGCCATGACCTGCTCACCAACTAGTGCATCTGTCAAGAATCAAATTAGAGTATCAGATGCACTAAGCATATTTTGATAAAAAAAGGGTGGAGAGACAGGACAAAAGTATTGAAAGAGAGGAGAATAGTGATTATACCTCTAGCGCTATAATCTCCTGCTAATGGTAACAGATGATGGGTCCTCTAATCTCGAGGAACGCCCAAAGACCTCATCCTGTGTTCATATCTCCTGGAACCACACTCTAGGAAATGGCCATAAGACAGTTGTACCCAAGTGAGGTAAGTATAACTAACCCCCGTGCGACCCTATGGAGGGGTTATCCAAAAATGAGCACTAGTACCAAGCTTCAGTAAATGTAGCCAAACAGCTGAAGCAGCTAAGTAACATGCCTCAAGGGGAATTGTCCTGATCCTTCTAAAATTCACTACACCAGGGATAAGTGGCCTGCCATCGCGAGCAACGACTGGAAGAAACCAAACTGTCGTGCAACTCGGTTAGGCTGATAGCCCTCTATAACAACTGACTGCCCAAACTGATAACATAACCATCCTGGACGTATACTGAAAAGGTACTCAGCTACTCTCAATGGGTAAGCCGAGTATATCCAGCTGGTGAACCAACAAAAATTGATCTCTAACCAAATGGGGAGCAAAGAAGAGCATGTGAATTCTCTCCATCTCCAAAGTAGAGGATGCTTGATATAACTATAAGATTATAGGATATCCTCGCTCTAAAAAGAATGTTGGATACTCAAAATAAGCAAAGACACCATGTATGTGGAGATGAATCTAAGCATGTAAGTACTGCCAAGGTAGAATCACATCTCATAGGGAACCTGTCATAGAAATCACCCCCAATATCCTATAAAGCTTGGCTAATATTGCTTGGGCAAGAGAAACTCGCTCACTTCGAGAGATCCTGCTAGCTACTAATAAAACGCCTGGGTGAACTAAGCCCTTTGTAATGGGGAGCAGAAAAATACAGAGCCATGTCACTATAAAATCGGCTAAGAATATCCTCCTCACCTAGTCTTTGGAGAAGTCGACCGCTAATAAAATAGGCTCCACAGTTTCCTCGGATAAGCAATTACCTTCATACACACCCAATCAAAAAGGGTCATGTAGTGCTACAGTTTCCTTGGATAGAGCATAATCCTGCAAGAAGCTCTAAATCCATGTACTCATGTGTAATTCGCTGATGATAGAATGCCCCGAGACAAGGTCTGGTGATAGTGGTCTAGGAGATCAATATAAATAGAAGGCCATATACATCGCCGATCACAATCATCGGTCGCCATGAAATAACTTCCCATGGGGAACACACTCGCAATACACAACACGGAAGACTCGACGCCATATAAGTCCAAAAGAGTGATCACAACTCCTTCGCCAATCCAAAGAAGTGTTACTACTATGATCCCAGAACTCCACTACTCCACGAGCCCAAGAAGAAGGTATACCCCCAAAGTCAAATAAAGATACATATACTGCCTCATAAATGTCGGCTATCCGTAAAGTATCTTTGTGAGCCCGTAGAATATACCTAGCCCATGTGACATATCCATGAGGAAGAATAGGAATCCTGCCAAATGAGGAATCCGCGGGTCTAGTGATTGTAGCCGTGTGGCTCAAGAGTCACTATCTCGAACTCAATCGTTAGATGCCGTAAGACATCACAATATCCGAAACTAACTTGGGCTACTGTGCTATCCAAAGGATTGTAGTCACTACACTTCAGCTTAAGGTTATCTACCTAGTATGCAGGATCCTCAAAAGAAAATGAATCTGAAGTATAATCAGGGAGTAGGGAAGAGCGTGTGAAGAATCCCTGGTAAAAATCACATCCTCATTGCATATCAGTGTGCTGCTCAATCTTATCTCTGATATCAACATCTCCACGAGGATCATGTCCGTCAATCTCCGACCAGATAACCTCCTCGCTAGGTTCATCAGATAAAAGATCATTAGGTCTTCTCTAGCTGAACATTCTCTTGCCAAGTGATAGGAGAAACTTTACATAAAAATTTAAATAACAGTGTAATCAAGTATGTCCACTAGTTTTCAAGACGCAATAACAAGAAGTGGAACAAAAAAAAGAAGAAAGACTGGGGAGGAGAAGAAAGAAGAAAACCAAAAAGTCAACAAGTTTTCAACAAACGTGACTCTCTCTATGCGTGAATCACATTTGTTGGGGGACATTTGTTGACCTCCACGTATGTGTCATAAGGCGAGTCAAGCCCACAAGTAGAATCAGAGACTTGAGGTGATAAAGGCACAATCTCAAAATACACTGAACCAAAATGGTCGAAACAACCTTTGATCGACGAATGGACTTCGTCGTCACGTTCAAAACATCAAAATTGATCATAATATAAATATAGCATATTCTAACGAACGACCGATAAAGCGATCGCTATCAATGTGTCGACGCGCATATCATAGTCGGGAAGCTACGATGATATCCAAACAACCTCTGTTCATGAAATTGATCACTCTGTTAGCTTTGAAACATCAAAAATTGTCAAATGAGATTATCTACGCTCAAATCGGATGAGTCTCTGCAAATGTCGAATAATTTGAAGTGACAACATGCAAATCGAGGATGAAATACACAAGACGTCACCAAAATTAAACTAAATGACCTCTGATTGATGAACGGACTTTGCCATCGCGTTCAGAATGTGGAAACTGGTCAGAATATAAATATTGCAAGACTTGATGATCAACTGGGGTCAATCGCTCGAGTCGTCAATGCGTTTGCATGCATATCAAAGTCAGGAGGCACTGACGCAAGCCAAATGACTTCTGTGAATGAAATTGATTGTTTCGTTAGCTTTGAAACGTCAAAATCTATCAAGTAAGACTGTTCGCACTCAATTCGACGAGCGCATGAATGTCGATCGAAAAGCAATGCGCGCATTTTGAAAATTGACTCAATTTGACGCCGACTTGAACCAAACGGCCTCGATCACAAAAGGACTGGCCGTGCGTCGAACAATGGAATAACCTTACATTGATATATATTGACTATGTGATTTTATCGATGTAAAATTCATAATTAAGATTAATTAAATATTTGGAAAAAATAAATTAAGCCTATTTATGCCTAAAAGCTCTTAATCATTCCCTCCCTCTTTATTCGTTTCCCTAATCAAAGAAAAACTATTCCCACTCTTTCTCTCCCAACTCCTCCAACCCAGTACGAGGGTTGCTTCTTCGGTTCTTTTCTTCTCCGCGTCTCTCTCTCTCTTTCTATTCCCACGCCACTTCCCCACACAGTTGGCCTTGTCGTGCTCAAGAGGGCGCAATGAGATGAAAACCTAGTTGTGGTGTCGCAAGACACCGCTCGCTACACTCAAGAGGGCCTACCGAGTAAGCCAACATCTGTTAGATGTCACTCCCCTTAGCCGAAATGCTGTTGAAATTTCATCAAAATCTCATGACTTAGAAAAAAAAATGAAAAGTAAAAGAATCAGCTTAAGAACTTCACACAATGAAACCTAAAATTAAAAAACTCCAAACAAAAAAGAAGAAAAATAATATGCGATAAACATAACAAACAAATAAAACAAAAAGGGGGGGAAGAAAAACACTTATGAGATTTATTCAAATAGAGTTGAAAGTCCACTAAAGTCTCTAACCACTCCTTTTCAAATGTTCCACCTCCAACCTTTCAAATAAATGGAATGGAATGTGATACTCCTCTTGGCCTTAAATATAAAAATTAGAAGGGATAGTGAAAGGTCCACTTTCAAAAGAAAAAGAGGTGGGGTGGGGGACGAATGTAGGAAAGTTTGAATAAAAAGAGGGGAAAATAAGAATTACTTTGTGGGATAAATCTTCTTTTAAAATAACAAATTAAATTATTCTTTGAATCTGTAGCTTTAAAATAAAAATCGTCACCGGATCTGCAACTCTTTGTACAAGCAGACAGAAGACGATATTAAATCCAATTCTACAAAAATCATAGGACTTCCTTCAATCAAAAATTAAGAAATTTCATTCTAATTATGATTTTCAAAAATTAATAATTTCATTAATTAGATGAAATTATCTAACTTATAAACACTTACATGTGCTCAAAAATAGAGATTTAAAGTGCAAATTTTAATGTCTGAAAAGGCTGTGTAGACTAAGTTGGAATTAAATAAAAATCTAAAACCAATCTTATAATTAAGAAATAAACACTGCATAAAGTCTTAAAAATACTTGCATGGGCCCCGACACTACTCTAAATGCTTAAATTCAAGTGAAGGATGCTACGGTTATTTCTCGCTTTAGTCAAGGATAAGTTAACAAAACCTAAAAAAACTTATAATTAGAGTTTCAAATCAGTGAAATATCTGAGAAATTGATTCTGTCATGTGACAGTAGATCTAATCCTTTATTAACAGCTAAACAGAGTTGACAAGATCTAAAGCTCTTAAATATATTCAAATTAATCAATTTTTTAAATCAAATTAAGTAAAAATCTGAAATTGCTTAAATAAAACTCTATCACTAAAAACTTAAATCAAACTCAATCAATCCACCTTCCATAACTACTTGTCGGGGGTGACAAACTAAGAAAATTCTAGCTCACAAAAGAGTCAATGTCAAATCAAATGTTATACTATGTTCACTCTCAATCAATCTCATGTCGATGACGCGACCCGTCCTGACGGCTTGGTCAATAGAGACTCCACAAATGATAAGCAGAGTCCTCGACGGTGATTTGGCCAATAAAGTTTCATTATATTACGATCACGACCGTAGCCTGTATGCTCTCCAATGGCTCTTCTCTTTGAGTTGTGAATCATATCATATATTTGATAGGACAAACAATCCTATGTCAGCTAAGGTAGACTTAAGCTTGTCTCCTTAGATAAACACCCCAGTCTAAGAATTTCTTGACGACATAACCCATGTGTTCGAGATAAGGATCCTTCGTTGGGTCGACTACCTCCTCCGACTAAGTAGACTAGGACCGACGCCGGGATGATGGAACCATGAGAGATCGGGGTACATCATCATTCCCCAACCATCTTTTTAAGTTGAAATGATGAATTTCATAATTTTAAATTCTAAAAAAACTCCATATACTGCTACTATATGCTACACATTTGAGCGATCTAAACGACTAGCCTTAATCGAAAGTTCTCTCTCACTTATTAGGAGTAATAATTAACTATAAGGGCTTGCGCCTATAGGAAACCTTAAACCAGATCTAAAGTCTTCACCAAATGAGGACGAAATCTCTGGGTAGTGTCTTATCTACTATTCCATCTGCCTTCTGAAAATTACACCGACACTTCAAACCATCACTCTCTTCAAGCCAATATTTGTCAAGAGGTCAGTGGTGAACTTTCAGAGCCCACATTGTGATTGATTTGGATTTGATTAAGGCTAAGTCCATAAGCTAAAATTAAAGGGCTTAGGAAGGGATTTGGAGTTTGAATTTGATCATGGATTTCAATCATTTGATATGAATTTGGATTTATGATTTGGAATTTGATTTTAAGATTTAATTTGATAATTGAGAAAAATCAATTGAATTGGGGTTGATTTGAATTTGATTAAGGCTAAGTCCATAAGATAAAATGAAAGGGCTTAGGAAAGAATTTGGAGTTCGAATTTGATAATGAGTTTCAATCATTTGATAGGAATTTGGATTTAAATTTGGTTTTGAATTTGGGGTTTGGTTTGAAAGAATGAAGCAAGGATTTGATTTGGGCTAGAGGGTATGCAAGTTCTCCTAAATTCCTAAGGCATAATATATCCCTATGGCTAACTCTTATAAGTTTCTAGGATTAGGTTAAGTGTTCACCTAATCGCTAGAAGTATCTTAAGATTAAGAAGCTCTTAGTATCTATAAGAGTCCTAGATCTATGATGAGGAGGTTGAGAGCTCACTCAAAAAGTATGGTCAACAGGGGCCTTCAAACTCGTCAACTACACTAAGCATAACGGGGTCTTCCGATACCTGCATAAAACAATATATATATATATATATATATATATATATGCATATGTATTTCACACATTAAGCCTCCTTTTTGTGTTATATCTTTACTACAATGAGCTGATGATCTACCTAATTAAAGCACATGAAGTAACATTATTATTATTTTTTTGTTATTTTCTCTCTTTTTTTGTGAGAAAAAGGGAGGGGAAGAGCTACGGTCAAGTTGTAGCTTTCACGTGAAAATCATAGGTTAGAAAACACATAAGATGTAGGAGTGCATGTCGCTAGCAATGAAAAGTAGTCACAGGCTTGGAGTGTAGGAACTTTAGATGGGAATGGGTTTGGTGAGAAAGGAGAGCTGTGATGCCCGGGGATGAAGAATGGAGGAGATGTAGATGTCAATGGGCTGCTGTGAGTTCAATTTTTATTTGCAGAGGAGAGCCAAGAAGGAGGCTTGCGGCTTTTAGTTGTGGGAAGAGAATGAAGGGGCTGTGGTGTTGGAAAAGTTAAGAGGCCTAAGAAGAGGAAGATCAAAAGGGAAGACAAAAGCTGCATGCATTGCATGAGGTCAAGGCGAGGTTAGCATGGAGGTTTGCCGACAAGTTCGTCCAGGTGAGAGGAAAAGGGTGCCAGTAGGTTAGAAAGGGAAGCAGTGAAGGATGCTTGCAGATTTCGAGACAAACAAGATGAAGACTGAGAGGGTAGGGGTTGGTTTTCAGCTTTGCAGTAGTTTTTATGGAGAGAGGGAGAAGGGGGAGATTTTGAAGTTTCCGTAACCAGTCAACCTGAAGAAAGGGGTTGCGGTTTGTGCAGCTTTGAGAGAAATTAGTAATGGTGGAGAAGTAAGAATGCTCGCGGATTGGGAGTTTGTGTTTACAAGAGATAAACAACAACAATATCTTGCTGCTTGCAAATAGTCATGGCTAAAAGCAAAAGTGGAGGTCGAATTTGCTATGAGGTTGTCGATTTTGAGGTGGAGACGACAAGTTGCAGCATGGAGCAGCACAGTTGGGCGAGGAGGAGAAGAAAAACTATGGGGGCTGTTGATTACGTGTCAGCGAGAAGAGAAGGGATAAAGAGTCGGGATATCGGAGGAGAGTTAGGTGCTGTGTGGAATTTGGAGAAGAGAAGGAAAAGTCTAGTAGTAACCTATTCGGCTTGTAGCAGAGACGGAGCTGGAGGAGGGAAAGGGAGCAGGTTTGCTTTTAGTTGAGAGAATGAAAGAGCTCTCGTGTTGGAGGAGTTTTCAGAGAGGAAAAGCGGTGAAAAGAAAAAGAAATCGCCTGCTGGGTTGTTATTTATTTACTTTCTATTTATCACATTTTATTTTACTGTTTCTTCTGAAATCTCATATGAGTTGACATGAGGATGAGCCGTAGAGGTATGCGCATAAATAGAGTGATGTGATTACGATTAGAATAGAGAAATCATGATGAGATAGAGTGTCTTCATAAATGACTTAATTTTTAAAATATGCCTGTTTATAATATTAATTATGTGATTAAACATATTAAAAAAAATTTAAAATTTGCAATGTAGCTTAATCAAGCTACCTGGCCAATCGCCTGATAACCATTCATAAATAATTTAAAAAAAATCAACAAATGGCTGGAATCTCTCTACCCTCTCTCTCTCTAACCAAATTTGTGAAATATATAAATGAAAAAAAAATATTATTAATGTCAATAATAAAAAATAAAACTAGTTCAGCATTATATATTAAAATTAATTATTTATATCTTATATATATATATATATATATATATATATATATATATATATATATATATATATATATATATATATATATATATATATATATATATATATATATAATTTTAATGGATTATTTGTACATTTTATTTCTCTTTTCCTTTTTTTTTGTTAATATAATTCAAGTAATATTGATTTTAATTTAATCAAGTTTTCTTGAATCAACTTATCTAACACTTCTCTTTATCATTTTTTTTTGGAATAATATGTATGTTGTGATCTTTCAATGAATTCATTGTCAGTATACGCCTCTAATTATATATTATTGCACTCACATGCCAACGAATTATATTGATTCTCTCTTGACAATCTTTAACAATTTGAACACCTCACAAGTAATTTTAATATTCTAAGCTCATTGACACTGTTTATTTTATGAGTGGACGGCGTCCAATAGGCTTTTACGAGGAATGAAGTCTTTTCAATCTGACTCATGTGATATTAATTTATAATCTATCATTGTTATTATACTCGTTCAATTCGACCTGTGGATCACATATGAGAGTCAACATTGTCGTCTCAATGATATGATCATGCATGATATGAGAACCATCAAATATAATGATTGTTAATATGCCTATTAGTGTCCTAGCATGTGACTTACCTAGGTTAAAGCAAAATTTTCATAAACTCCATAATTTACTCATCATTAATTGATTTGATGCTATATGCTACAGTCATTATTAGGAACATTAAGCTAAGTTTGTTCATTCCCTCTCAAGCATTATGGAATGTTCTTATTCAGCATTTCTACTTAGTAGTAAGAGCAATAAGCTTATCAGTAAATAACGTCAAATCAAGATATATAACACTTAAAATGAAAATAAAATTTTTCACCCCTTTCATAAAAAATAAGCCCATTGAACTTTATAATGGATGATGCTTGTGAATGAAGAGCAATAGAAATAAATGCTGAAAAATAAATAGAATGCTCATATATTAATGCTTTGAATTAAAAATGCAAACAAATGATACAAATTCAAAAGAAATTCATACAATTACTTAAATGCATATTAAAGTTCTCTTTTAGGTGCTCAATTTTAGGTTTTACATAATTAGCAATTATATATACTTTAATTAAATATATTTATTTATTTTTGAATATGTTAAATATATCTAATCAAGTATATCAATTAGATATTATCATATTCATAATCATAAAATTAATTAGTCAACCTTTGAGCGATTGCTAAATATTCTATAGAAAAAATATGTGTAATAGAGGTTATATATGCTCATGAGTAATCAAATATATTTAACTTGACATTTATTTAAGTTTTATAATTCAATCACTTTGATGATTAATGGATTAAGCTTAATATAGACATCAATTAAATAAGTGCATCAATGATTATTTTAATATATATGATTTCATGCGGGAATAGACCCAAATTTAATGATTCTTTCTCTTATATATTTATCCCACTATGTGGGGGTCCTTACATGAATACTTCTTCTGTATGATGTCCTATTAAGTGTTAAATTTTTATTTAGTTCTAATAAAAAATGTCTTTTTTTTATAATTCATAATCAAGTCCTTTTAGGTCATTCTCTTCCTTTTTTTTATCATAGAATGAATTTAATACATATACTCTTTTAATTGGGTCATGGGACGGTTGATGTTTTATGTGACCATATCATCTATGTAATCTCTAATCTTATTTATTTGTGGAGCTACTCAACCTTTGATTTATTCATTTTGTAAAATTGTAATGCATTTGAATGCATCGATTCCAAATGCACGCTTAACATTTTAAAAGTAAAATTTAGATTTCAAATACAAATTATTAATTTGGAATTCGCTTAAAATTCCAAACAGTGAATGTAAAGTGATGTATATCATTAGCCGCGAATGAGCGCTAATCGCTTCGCCGGCCACGCTACCACCGATCCGCCACGTTTTCCTCCGGTCAGATCAATTCAAATCATCAAACCTTCTCTTTTACATTATATTTTATCAACCAAACAAAATAAAGTCAAAAGCTCTCAACCAAACAACTATAAAGTAATCCTTTACATAATTCTTTTACACTACATTCTTTTATTTGATTCCAAATGTATAATGTTAAGTAAAGTTGACATCCATTTGACCATCCATATCTCTGCAATATTTCTAATATTTGTATGGTCTTGCTAATTCTCAATTTTTTTTTCATACATATACATGTGAATGCCTAATAATAATTTAGTTATATTTCCTTTTTTTATTACATAGATATTAAGAAAATTTATTCAAATTTAATTTAGTCTTGCAAACATTAATGGAGTTTTTGTTTTTTTAGAGATTTCATCTTAAACTTCTTTCTATGATGTTTATACTTATGAATGCATAATAGTTTAGTTGTGTTGTTTTATAATTTAATTATATTTGTCTTTCAAATTTAGCATCATTTAAAAAAGGGATAACACATGATGCTTGAAATCAAAGATGTGTAGTAAAACTAATCTATCATGATATATACAAACTATAACAGGATATTTTGACATAATTTTTCTCCTAAAATAATGTATTTTTAGTCAAGATTAAAAGATCCGAACACTCTTTTTCACCGCTTCTTTTTCACCGCGCAAGACACTTTAGTCTAGGCTTAAACTATAAAACCAATAGGTCTTAGTTTCAATTTTTCGCACATATATTATATGTGAATTTGTGATTAAATTCGCTCAACATTTTTTTTCACCATTTATGCTTTGTTTTGTTAAATTATTCTATACTAAATCTATTTTGATGAAATATTCAGGGAAACTACTAATGAATATGTTGCATATCTTCATGAGGTGGTGATGGAAGTAGCCTGCAAAGTGGCAGAGAGTTTGGGCTTGGTTGGTTACACATTTCAAGAATGGACTTGCGATGCAAGATTTCACCATTATGACTTTACGTTGGAAGAAAATATTGGCTCTATTGCTTTGTACGGTCACACCGACACTGGCTTTCTAACGATCTTGCAAGAAGATGAGTGTGTTAGTGGGCTGGAGATCATGAACACTAATGGAGACTTTGTGGCTATTGATCCTGTACCAGGAACCTTACTGGTTGTGATTGGCGATATGGGGAAGGTCAGTTATTTATTTCATTTTTTTTTTGTTTAAAATCTGATTTCTTTTTTTATATTTTTTTATGAAGGTTTGGAGTAATGGAAGATTACACAATGTGATGCATAGGGTGGTGTGCAAAAAAGCTATACCACGAATACCCATCATTTTGTTCTTACTAGGACCAAAGGATGATTTCATAGAGCCTGAAGCCTCATTCATTGATTCTGATCATCCAAGGCTCTTTCAAAATTCAAATATACAGAATATAAGAAGGTTAAGAACTCATCTGCTGCTTCGGCCGACAAGATCCTCCCTCTCTTTAAAGAAGAATAAATGAAGCTAGTAATAAATAATTGAAATAAGTATCTTTTTAGTACTGATATTAACTTTCATAACTTTCTAGAGTGCTGCTTCTAGAAATGCAAACGTAATGGAGATAATTGGCATGAATAGTATGAGTTTCAATAATACATGAGTGTTCAATTTTATTATAGGTTTTTTTGGTTGCTTTGTGTTTAAGAATAAAATGAGTTTTATTACTAGAATATTGATTAAGAAAATAATTTATCGATTATTGTTATTTTGAAATTGTAAGAGCCACCTATTATTTATTTATTTATTTTTTAAATTATTGAGACTTAATGACAAATTAAATTCACGTATCCTGTCTCGAAAGTTTGTTATCATGTTGGGAGGGAACTCTCAAGTGGCAAGACTCACCGTCCTACGCATGTCACTTATTATGTCATTCTTGTTAAGCAAAGTGGTGTCAGAGTTAAGTTGCTCCTTTAGAAAAATCAAAAAATAAAATTTTTAATTAAAAAATATTTTTATATTTCGTAATTAAATACTTATATATTTTTTTTTTCTTAAAATTTTGGATAAAGCCAATCTTAAATTTATGGATACGTCCGAAAATATTACGTCTCCAATGCATAATCTTAAGAATCAAAAACTCTCGATCACATTGAAAAAATATTTATTGTCTATGTTCCATCTTCCATGAGAAAATTGTCAACAAGATTTTATTTTTTTAACAGAAACGATAATCTTAGAAATAAAAAAAAATTATAAATTAGCAGGTTTTGCCTAACTGCATTTCCTTGCCGAATATATCTCACAGAGAAAGAAAGAGTGAGAGTAGAGAGTTAAGAAGTGAAGCGACGGCTAGGGTTATGCCCCTCCCCGAAAAATCCAATTTTTGGCGGTTCTTCTTGCATCTTCACCCTTCTTGTTGGAGCCTGGCACAAACCACTGTAAGTAAACCTCCTCTTCCTCTGTGACCTCGGCCGCCTGGGGATCCCTTTCCTCTAGTTCTAGATCTTGTCAACCTCCTTTTTGGCTATTCCTTCCTCTATGGCCTCAAAGGCGGTGTTCTCTGCCAACTTCCCTCTTCTTCCTTCCTCTATCCTTAGTTCCGTTGGGAGTACCTCCTTCCACATCATCCTCTATGTCTGTGGGGTTCCATAAGCCGATTTCCTCTAAAGTATGCAATTGGAAAGATATGCTCATCTCCCAGAATGAGAAAAGCAAGTCTGTTGCTTTGTCTTATGTCCCTCCATCTTCGGATGAAATTTGTTCCTCTAAAAGTGAGCTAGCTGAAGGGCAAAAAGATTAGTCTCTATCCTATTATGCGCTATTGGTAAACCATTATTTTACTGATCTTTGCTTGTTATTAAGAGGAAGTGGCAATTCAAAGGTGGACTGATTTACTATCCTTAGAAGGAGATTTTTCCTATTTAAGTTTGCTTGCCAGAAGACTTTGATATGGTCTGGGACCATGTGTTTTCTTAATGGAAGACCCTTCATTTTGTAAATGGTCGATGACCTTCCAAAGAAAATATAACCAATCTTCCCCTTGGTTAAAATTTTGAACTTCCCTCTTTCGTTGGAATGATTTTGGGTTCTCAAAGTGTGGTATTCTCCCTTGACAACTTGACTACCTCTAAATCTAGAATTACCTTTGCTAGAGTGTGTGTGTGCAAGTGAGCCTCTCATCCCTCTTCAGATTCGCCTCTCAATTTGAATGGGAATAAATTCAAACAGGAGATAATTTATGACTGGAAACCGAAAGCTTGTTCTAAATGCTCCACATTTTCTCATGAAGATGACAATTGCCCTCTTAATCCGAGATAAGACCCGCTTAGAGTAAGTCGGTTGCTCCTCGCCACCACAAAAAAATTAGCCTCTACTACTCATCCGCGCTGATACTACAACCGCATGCCACTACTATTCCCCTCTACCCTCTTCCTGATTGCCTCACTTAGAAGATCTCATATTAATGACCTTAATCAATTGCTTCCTTCTCCCTCTCAAGAAGAAATCCTGATCTCCACTACCACCCATTCTTTAAACAATGAACCCCTCCTATGAAATGATCTCTTACTGGTTACAACCCGACCACGCTTCCCCAAGGCTCTCGGGCCTCTCAAAATCCTTGGAACAACACTCAAAGACCCCGAGCAAAGGTTCCTTAGATAATGACCTTTCCAAATCCTCCTTGCCTCATAATGGACATAGCCAAAAAGTCACGTCCAAAAGAAAAGGTAATTAAGTTCTTCGTTTCCTTATGACTATTAATCCTAGAATTGGATGTTAGAATGTTAGGGGCCTTGTTGAAGGTAGACTACAAGACTACAGGAGAATTATCAAGGAGTTTAAGCTTGATTTGTTATGCCTGTTGGAAACCAAATTGTCTTCTCCTCTTATTAAAAGCTTTTCCAATAAGCTTCAAGCTCTATCCAGGAGTCTTCTAAAATTTGAATGCTTTCGCGAATTTAAATGGAACCCTTTTACTATTTCCTTCAAGAATCTCTAAGGATGCTCAATTTATCCATGGTGTTGTTAAATGTAATGGCGTGCGATTTCTTTGTTACCTTTGTCTATCATAATAACCCACAAGATAGAAAATCTCTTTGAGCACTATAATGTTGACAATAAGCTCTCCTTGGATAATGGAGATTTTAATTGTATTCTACAATATAAGGAAAAATTTGGAGGTAACCCGACCCCTATGAACAAAATGCAAGACTTAAGGGAGTGTATCCAAGATGGTGGGCTCTTGGAGCTTCCAAGTTCAGGTTTGTTTTATACTTGGTCCAATCTAGAAAACCCTATCCTCACCAAGATCAGTCTATGCAATGATCTATGGCTAAACACTTTCCCAACTCCTACTAGAGTTTCTACCCCTATCCTCCGATCACTCCCTTTATCAATTTTAATAATACTACTCATGAGTCAAGATTTTGCTTTAGAAACTATTGGACATCTCATTTAGGCTTCTTATTATACTCGCTTGGAACACCTTTGTTCAAGGGATCCTCTTTGTGCTACAAAAAAACTTCATCACTAAGATGTTACTCAAAAGGCGTGGACGCCTCTCCCTTCGATGTGATCTCTTCAAAAAAATGGAACAAGAAGATATCCTTCTTCAATTGAAAACAATCCCCACAACGAGCTCTTTGAAGGAATCCATTGAAATTAAAAATAGGTATGCTTCTCTCATTAAAGAAGAATATGTGTGGTCGCTAGAGGGCCGCGATTACATCGCCCGATGATGACATCAAATTTCTATATTGTTCCATCAATGAGAGAAAAAATTCCAATCGTATTAGAAGCCTCCAAGTGGAAAACGAAACTATATATGAGCCAAACTCTATTGGAAATGAACTTTGTAGATACTTCACTGATCTGTTTAATTGTAGGGAATCTTTAGTGTTGACGAGCTCCAACATTCCTACTGGCTCTATGGTTTCTCCTTTGCAAGCTGCAGAACTAGAAATGGATCTTACTGATTTGTAAATTACAAATGCCTTGCACAGTTTTGATGATAATAAATCCCTTGGTCTAGATGGGTTTAATGCAAAATTTTTCAAGGCTGGGAAATTACAGAAAACAATTCCTCCTACTGCATCACTTCTTCAAAGGGGAAACTTCCCACTCCATTCAAGCATACTCTTATTACATTGATTCCAAAATTTAAGCATGCTATTATTTCGACATAGGCCTATTTCCTTGTGTAATACCTTTATAAGGTGATACCAAGTGCTTGCAAACATTAAAGAAGGTGCTTCCAACTTTAATCCATGCTCAATCGCTTTTATTAAAGGTAGAGACATATCGATAATATTGCATTACATGAGCTTAGTCTTGATTTTGCAAAAAAACTATGGGGAATTCCTTTCTTGCAAAGTTTGACTTTATGAAAAGCTTTTGATTTAATTCATAGACTGCTTCCTTCATCAACTAATGAAGGGTTTTCCATTTATTTTATTAAGTGGATTGAAGCTTGTATTTGTGATGTTCCCTTTGTGGTGCTCAATGGTAGTGTCAAGGGTTATTTCCCTACTAATGGCCTTAGACAAGGGTGCCCCCTTTCACCTTTTCTATTCACCATTGCTATGGATTCCTCTGCTTACTTGAAGATCAGATTAGGCAAGGAAATTTTACTCCGGCTACTGTTGGGAATTATGCTATCTCTCATTTAATTTTTGCAGATGATCTATTAGTTACTGGAAAGGCAAACAATATATCTATCAATTCCTTAAGAGGCATCTTTTGCTCTTTGGCTGATTACTCTGGCCTAGAGGTTAACAAGGAGAAATCAATCATATGCTTCTCTAAGAATTGCACTAATGCTGATAATTATTGTAGATTATTGCACATTAATGTGGGTCAATTCCCTTTTAAATATTTGGGCATATCTATTACGGCTGGCCCTCTCAAAGCTCACCGCTTTGCTGCTCTTTTGGAAAAGCTGCATCTATGATTAGCTAGGTGGAAATCCAAACTTCTATCCCTAGGGGGTAGATTTCAGCTCCTCCGTGCTACTATTAATAACCTACTAACTTATTGGTTAAGGCTGATTTCAATGCCTAAATGCATTCTAATGAAGATATCATTAATCATGGCCAACTTCTTCTATCATAATGGTGAAGCCTGTAAATTACACCTTATTTCTTGGGCTAAAACTACACTCCCTAGAGATAGGGGAGTTATTGGTCTTCTATATACCTCTAATTTAAATACCTTAAGTAAGCTCAAATGTCTCCGGAGAGTCCTCAACAATACTTCTCAATTTTCAGGATGGTGTAAAAATAAATACATATCTCTATGGAATAAGAATGAATCCCGTATGTCCTCACTTTGGAGAGAGCCCAAACTTCTCACATCTAAATTTCGGGAAAAAATCTCTATTATAGGGGAGGTCAAATCTCTACATTCTCTTTATTTTGATCCTTGGTGTAATGGTTTGTCTCTATTTGAAATCATGGGTAATGAATGCTTTTCCTGCTTTGGTCAACCGATCCATGCTAGGCTTAACTCCATATTCCACAATGGAGTGGCTATTCTTCCTTATGGGATGCATTCTCGTTTCCCTGCTGTCTTCAAAGCAATCTCTGATTTTTCAGGAAGACAGGATTCTCATGAGATTTTATGGGGAAGTACTAATAAACTATCATCTAAGCTTATTATTCAAACATTGTTTGAGCACATTCCTATGGTTAATTGGTTTAAAGACATTTGATTTAAAGGGTATGCTACTAATTATGCATTGTATTGTTGGATGGCTTTTCTCTCGGGAAAAACCAATCGTCTCGAGGATTAGGTCCCACACATACTTGCTATCTCTGTAAGGTTTTTTTGGAATCTCATTCTCACCTCTTCTTTGAATGTTCTGTGTCTATGACCTTATTGAGGAATATTCTTCCTCTCGGGAACTTGTTACTTATGCAAACTACTTTAGCACAGTTGTTGAGTGAGATTAGTAACATGGAAAATATGATTTTGGCTAGATTATGCTACCTTATTACTGCTGTAATGGTGTGTATTATTTGGAAGGAAAGGAATGCTCAATTCCATAATCAGGTTGATAGATCCATCTTATGGATGGGTAATCAAATCAAAACTATTGTGGCATTCAAACTTAGAAGGTGGGTTTTCAAAGACCATCCCGCAAAACTATTAGTGCTTTTGAAATGGAGGAACCGTGAATCTCATCTCGCTTATAACACCGATGCTTTTCATATTTTCTTCGGTTTTATTTTTGGTGACGATGATGATTATGGGGCCACTTATTTTTTTTGGTATTGATGGTGGTAAGGATTGTCATTCAACTTGGATGGTCTTTAATCCAAAATTCTTTGTGCACTCATCGTGATATATTTTGCGGAGAGTGGTCCTCATGGTTTTCTAGGCTCCGTGGAAACTGTGGTGCTTTGCTGAAATGGAGGAACCAAGAATACTAATCTATCCATTTTAACACGATGCTTTTCATATTTCCTTCGGTTTTATTTTTGGTGGACATGATGATTATGGGGGCCTAATTTTTGTGCGGTCGATTGTCGTAAGGATTGCCATTCATCTTGGAAGGCGGGTTGAAACCAAGATCCTTTGCACTTATCTGATTATTTTGTCTGGAGGACATTGGTCCTGATAGTTTCAATTGAGCCATGAATGGTCGATGGCTGGTCGCTCTACATCCTCATCGGATGATTTTGAGATCCAGTCCATTTAGTCTCTTTATCCATTTCCTATTGTAAATGTTGATACTATAGTTGTATGTCAGTATTAACTTGTTATTTAGTTAGATACCTCTATTTATCTCAATTGTAAAACTCTTTTTGGAATGAAATTGGGTTAACACCCTCACCTTTTCCAAAAAAAAAGGAGGTTTTGCCTTGTATAAAAAGTTATCAGGAAGAACTGTACCGGCTGCCTACCAGATAAACCCATTGCCTTCACAAACAGATCCGCAATGTCAACGGAGGCTATTGTGGTTCTGGTGATCGATCTGGCGAACTTCCTTGCAGAGCTGGAGAAGCTGGCTGCCGCAGCTACAGGGCTGGGCTGTTTCAGGGTCGTTAACCATGGGATTTTGGCGACGCTTCTGGTGGAAATAAAGGCCGTCGCACAGTCGCTATTCGAGATGCCCCTTGAGTCCAAACTGCGGAACGTTGATGACAGAATCAGTAACGGTGGCTATTTGCCTTTTAAACAGATGGGCAGATTGGTCAAGTCTTTTAGCATTTTTGACGCCGCCTCACCAGTGGACGTCCAGTCATTTTGCTCCGTCATGAAAGTATCGCTGCGACAACGGTGCGCTCTGTTTCAACTAGGGGTGTGCATTATTTGATTTTAACCAAAAAATCAAACCGAACCAAAGTTTTTGAGTAATTTGGTTTGGTTTTGAACTTAATAATTTGGATTTTGATTTTAATTAATGAAAACTTTGATTTTTGGTTTTTGGATCGATTTGTTAAATAAAATTTTGGATGAAACCAAATAAACCAAAGTAATTATATGATATATGACATTATTAATTTATATATTATAGTCTTATAGTAAGAATTATAAATATAAACTACTATTGTTTGTTCATTATACAATAAAATATTATGCAAATAATATTTAAACGTAGCAAACTTCGGTTTATCCAAAACTAAACCAAAATAACCGAACCAAATTGTTATTCGGTTTATTTGGTTTTACATTTTATTTGGTCAGTTTGGTTCAATATTTTTAGGAATCCAAAACCAATTGGTTTTAAAAATTTATCATCCAATCCATCCAAATCAACCAAATGCACACCCCTAGTTTCAAATTGGGGCAATAATACAAGAAAGTAATTCACCTCAGCTAACTTTTGAGATTTAGAGAGTCCAAATTTTAATAATTAGTATAGCTCAAGTTACCATAGTGTGAGATTTGATTTGACCCACACGCATGAACGTAAGATCCACCGCAGAGCATGGATGTCGGCAGGTCCGAAGTCATGTTTAAAGAGGAGTATATTTGATTTCCCACACTGATTTACGTTAAGGCAAAGCCGACCCAAGTTACATCTCTTAGATTTTGGGCTTAGATGAATGGATTTCATGACCTGATGTGTGAAAAGGGAGATTGTTGGGATGTAGTCTCATCGATAGTAGAAGGGTAATTATATATATATATATAAGAAAAATCTCACCTCTTTGTCAACTTTTAAGGTTATACATCTTCTTTAATCGAGCATTCAAATTCAATCACATCTATATCTTTCAAGCAAATTTCTAATGCTATTGCAAATAGCTTTGATGAGGATGTTAGCTAGTTGATCTTACAACTGAATCATCAATAATTTTATGATCTTCTCATCCTACTTCTCTTTAAAAAAATTTGACTACTTTGACATATTTTGTATCATTATGTTGCCTTAGATTATATGCAATATCATATGTAGTATTATTATCACAAAATAATAAGATTGATTAATTGGATAAAAACTCAATAACTACAAGATAAATTGTAGCTATAAAGATTTATATATTCTAAGTGTCATATCTTTGAATTCAATTTATATACTTGAGCGAGCTATAGTATTTTGATTCTTGTTCCTCCATATCATGACATTGCAACTCATAAAGTTAAAATCAATGTATGTCACTATATTTTGATGATCTTTAATTTTATAGAATAAAGTTCTTAATAGGCATGTTGCAAAAACATATGTTGTTCTCTAAAGTTTTGCATAAATTAGCAAATGACAGATAATGCATAACTAAGACCTAATCTTATGTGATCTAAATACAAAGTCTAGCTCCTCATAAGCTTTTGGTCTCTACCTTTATCAATTAGAACTTGGTTTGATAGAACTACATAACTGCAAATCATTTTTATTGGAGTGTTTACTAGTTCACATGCTAATATTCCAATCTCTTGTAAAGGATCTATGACATACTTTCTTAAGATAAAGTTTATTTTATTAGATTGAGACACATCAATCCTAAAAAATATTTAAAAGATCTAGATTTTTCATTTTGAGTCCTTAGACATAATTTATTGAAGCTTTGCTTTTCTTGAATTGATTTTACATAGCTGTCATGTTATCCAAATATATATAAATGTAGTAATCTTACACTATCAATTTTTCAAAATCAAAGTGTGATCTAAATTACTTGATGGATTATAAATCTTTCAAACAAAGCTTTCAGAGATTATTTCAGTCAACATAATAATATTTTTTTTTTTTAGTTTGCAAGCCTGGTTATAATTTATTAGAATCATTTATTCTAGTGAAGAATTCCCTGTAAACTTGTTTAGTTAATTCTCAAAGAAAATTTTATTCTTCATGTTGAATAGATGTAATTACCATTCTAAATTTATAGATAAAAGAAAAAAGACTGAGTTGCAATAATGCAAACGTCTCTATATAATTATTTTAATAGATCAAGATATATCCTTTATTATCAACTTTACTTGTGTAAATTCATTTACGAATAATATTTTTCTTTTTTGGTGGGTGATTAATAAGTTTCATGGTTTCATTTTTTTTGTAAGATTTTTATCTCATGCTCTATAATGGCTTTGTATTTTGGGTAAGCTAAGACTTCTTTCATATTTTTAAGAATAGATGCAATAGATAATTAATTTATATTAGTTTCATGTAGGCTTCTTTCTATATTTTTCATTAATTTGATTCTAGCAAATGATGTTTAAACATAATAATTTATAATTCAATTGATTTTACTAGAAAGCTCATATTCATATATGGGCTTAGGACTTCCTCTAATGTGGTATTGTGGTAGTAGTTTTCTTTGTGCCTCAGACTCAAAATTATTATCAGTTAATGATTAATTTTGCATATTAGTTTCATGTGCTATGAGGAAAGTTTTCTTGAAATTGAGGTGGAGATGGACTTAAACATCCATTTTTTTTCAATAAATCATATTCTTCTACTTTGTGATTGATAATTCATTTTATGAGTCATCACCATTAAAACCTATATTTATAATACTCGTTTCAATGTTGCTCTCATTATGATTTTCATATTCCACGGATTTTTTTAGCTTATAGTTTATAGTTTGAATTTCCCTTTGATGCTCCCCTTGAAATTCATATTAATAAAATAAAGTTGTCTTAATGAAAACATTATATAGTTTTTGATAGAAAAAACATGGTGTTATGCTTGAGGAGTTGACTTATCTAGTTGATATTTGTGCAAGTGTACAAGTGCTACACACTAAAAGTATGAGGAGGTGTAAGACATCTTAGCCTAGTAGTTGAGAGCTTTAATTTTAAACGAATAAGTCTTAGGTTTAAGTTCTTGTACATGCGTTGCGTGTGTGAGTTTGCAATTAAATTCGCTCAATTGTCCCCAAAAAAAAAGTATGAGGAGGTGTATTTAGGATAGTTGACTCAATTATTTCTTCTAAAAAAGCTTAGAAAGGTGTTTGTAAGTCAATGGAGCCAGAGTGAAAGTGATTAATTAAATGTCCTACTAAGATAAATGTTTCTCCTTATGATAAGGACATACGGGCTTCCTTAGGAAGCACAAACAAAGTCCATTAACTTTAATTAAATATCCCTATATTTTTTCTCCAAAAATAATATATCATTAGTAGAAAAAAAATAACCTTAACAAATTTTTTTACTATTTATACTTTATTTTGTCCACTAGTTTCATACTAACTCTATTTTTTTCAAAAAAATTCAGTGAAATCATTTGTGAATATATTGCGAATGTCTATTGGTTGATAATAAAGATAATTGGTAAAGTAGTTGAGAGTTGGTTTAATTTTTAGATTAGCCTTAATTAATAATTTAATTAGATAATTAACCCGCTAAAACAAAATTTAAAATAATAGCTTGGGCCAGCGGTCGCGGATCTAAATTTAGGGTCGGAAATGAACCCGAGAGCTCAGCTCTCGGTTTTGCTTTCGTTTTTCCTGTCCCCATTCCAGATCCGGCGATTGTCCCCGTCGTCGGCCAGGGCTCACCTCGCCGCCGGCCAAGGAGATTCGCCGCCAACCAAGGAAGCTTGCCGCTGGTGAAGGAGATGATCAGAAGTGTTTTCGTTGGTTTTTTTCGTCGATTTAGGTATTTTTCACCCTAAATGAAAAAAACTTGCTAGAATTTTATTTTTATACGTATAGTATGTATGTTTAAGCTATTTAGTTTGATTTTCATGAAAAATTTGTAGTATATCTCATTTTCTATGCGATTTTTATATTTTTGTAGCGAAGGTTAATTTGTGCACATATTTGTTACATATGTTTAGGGTATTGACATCCAATTGTATTATTTATTGTAACATTTTATTTGCTAAATCAATTATAAATGAGGTTGTATGTGGTGTTTATTGTGGTAATTGTTACTGTTTGTTATTCTAACTTGTGACTTGTTAGGTTCTGAAATGAGGTTGTGGCTGTGAGCTATTTAAGACTTGCTTGTTCTGATTTGTTAGTTTTTCACATTCAATCTTTGTGATTTAAAATGATTTTTGGAAGTTGTTACGTAGGGGATACTTGATGTATCAATGAATGAGCTATGCGATTTATCACTTATTATATGGATATAGGATAAATGAGAGTATAACATTTAGGATATAAAATGTCAATATATTTTTGTAGTCTTCTATATTATATATGAATCCAATCATTTTTGTGCGTTATAGGTAGCATTTCATTTCGTCCCGTCATTGTATTTCTCCTTAATTAAATTATTTGCATTTATGAGGTGCAACGAAAGATTATTGTTGTTATGTTATTAGTAATTAGTGATGAGTTCAGCTATTATCTGTATAGTTCTTTATTATGACGGTGAACTGAGAGTAAGCGACGATTTCATTCCAACATATGTTGGTAGGAAAAATCATCCAGTCCAAATCTCACGTCAGATTAGATTCGAGAAATTACAGTAACAAATAATGAGGTCGTTGAAGATAGATCCAATAAAGTTCTTTGTGAATCTGGTGGGTTATTTTCCTATTGGTGCTGGATTTATTGCAAGTCCCATTGATGATAAAGAAGTCAGTGAAGCTATACTTACTGCAGCATGTATGCAACCTATTGTGGTTTATGTCAAAGTTATGGAACTGTCGTGTAGAGATAGGGAGGTTAACAATATAGAGGAATGTGAGAGAGCTCGAACGATCAATTAAGATTCACAGCACAGTGCACCCATCATTTTGACCCAGGTAGACCATGTTTGTGGAGCTTACATGCAAGATCAATTAAGAGGTTGGGCGGTGCTTGGCGTATTAGTTCATTAGGCTCATCTCATAGCTGTAGTCATTCAGTGCTTAATGTTGTACAAAGGTAATGCAAGTCACAGTTCATCAGTTATTTCATCCAACCCGCAATCAGACGTCAACTAGATTTGAAGCCCAGGGAAATTGTAGGCTGTATTGAGTCCAAGTTTAATATAAGAGTGTCCTACATGAATGCCTGTGATGCACA
The DNA here is from genome assembly GCA_021442155.1 of Cymbidium sinense. NCBI lineage: Eukaryota > Viridiplantae > Streptophyta > Magnoliopsida > Asparagales > Orchidaceae > Cymbidium > Cymbidium sinense. Next base: position 93,990,584 of record CM038217.1, read on the forward strand.
TCGAAAGAATGTTAAGGTTATTTTTGGCAGTTGGGAGAAATCTTATAGAACATTGGGAAAATTCATACGTGGTTTGCATCTATGCAGGGTCGAGATATTGATACACTCAGAATTGAATAGATTCCACTGGTCATTTGAGCCTTCAATAAGAGGTTGGCAGTATTGTCGCCCAGTTCTATGCCTTGATGAGACTTTTCTCCTGGGTAAGTAGAGAGGAACCCTGCTTATTGTAGTTGGGATCGACGCAAACAACGACTTGTTCCCACTAGCCTTTGCAGTTGTGGAATCAGAGTGCATCGAGTCATGGGTTTGATTTTTGCACACATTACAAGACTTGATCCCATTAATTTCTATAAGGGTGATCTCTGCCTCATCTCAGATAGACATGCAGGTCTAGTTCGTGGTTGCAGAGATCTTTCCCCCAAGACATCGCTTCGCTTTATTTAAGGAGAACTTCAAATGGGCCATTAGAAAATTCGCATAGGTGATGTTGACTTCATATGTCGAAGATGTGCGTTGAAACACATATGACATTCAAATTTTTAAGCGGCATATGACAGACATCAAGAATATCAAACATGAGACATATGACTGGCTTGTTTCAAGGGACGTTCAACAATGGTCTCTTATTCATGATGATGGATACAAGTAGGGTACAATGACTACAAATGTAATTGAATGTTTCAACGGTGTGCTCAAAAGAGCACGTGGTTTACCGATTCAAGCCTTGATTACAACAGCATACTACAACATAATATCCCTTTTCATGAAACGTCTTGAATCAGCTACAGCTATCGAAAGACAACAGGAAACCTTGTTCTCTCCACACATTAAGGTAACGTTGCAGGCTAATGAACGAGAGGCAAGGAGATTTCCAACCGGTCGCGAATAAGCATGTCTGAGTACCAGGTGTTTGATGTCACCAGCAGGACCTTCAAGGTTGAATTAGGTGAAAATAACGAGTGTATGTGTACATGTAGACAACCGCAATCTTACCATCTACCATGTGCGCACGTGATTGCTGTTTCAAGTCAACGACACATAAACCACGTCCATTATGTTTCAGCATACTATAGTTTGCAAAACTATATCAACACCTACCAGGGCGAATTCACGTAATGCCTGATCGAGAAGAGTGGGGTGAACACATCATTGGTGGCACATGCCCAGATTATAATCTACCAAATGTCAAAAGAAAAGGCAGTGGGACAAACATTTAAAAATACTATGGGCGAGAACACTACAAAAAGTTCTAGGGTTTGTAGAATGTGTAAGACCGTTGGACACAACAGATCGACGTGTCCTCAAATATGATCGCACAGATTGTGATACATCATTGGTTGTTGGTTGTAACGTAATTTTATTCAGATATGTCATACTTTGATTGTTGTTGTTCCATTTGGATCTGTACTCATGTAGTAGCCTATTATTTATGTGTCTCTTCAACGCTTTTGGTTAGTGTTGTGTTCAGTGTTGTTTGTTACACTTGCTCTATTCAGTGTAATTGAATTGTTGTGTTCAGTGTTGTGTTCGGTGCAATTGAATTGTTGTGTTCAGTGTTGCTTGTTACACTTGTTACCCTTGTTACCCTTGTTACATTTGTTATAGTTGTTACGCTTGTTACGCTTGTTACACTTGTTATAGTTGTTACACTTGATACACTTATTATAGTTGTTACACAGTGCGCTTGTTACACTTGTTTAATGTTACGCTTCTTTATTGCTTGTCTTATTAATATTTTCGCGATTGCACATTGTTTGCCTCAATTATAACGAAAGATGTCCGTGATGGCCTCGCGTCCCCACTAGAAGGAGGTGACGGCGGATGACGGTTGTTGACCCACCACCGGCTGAAGTGCACCCAAGCATAGCTGCGCTACGTGGTAGACACAGAGCAGCGCATTCTGATTAGGTAAAGTTTCTTTAAAAGTATTTTTTAATGTTTCTGTACATATACATTTGTTATGCTGACACAACCTTATATTTGTTATGCTTACACAACCTTATGTATGATATGATATGGCCAAAATGCTTAACTTAAATTTAAAAAATCATTTATGAATGATGGTGAATGGCGAAATGAACTAACTATTTTAAAATTTTTTAAGCGGATTAATTACCTAATTAAGTTATTAATTATGGCTAATTTAAAAATTAAGCCTCGAGAGTTTGGGTTTGGTTGGCTACTCGTTCGAGGATTGGTCTTGTGGTGCAAGATTTCATCATTACAACTTCACGTCACAAGAAGATATCGGCTCTATTACTTTGTACGATCACACCGACAATGGCTTTCTAATCATCTTACTAGAAGATGAGTGTGTCAATGGGCTGGAGATCATAAACCCTAATGGAAACTTTGTGGTTGTTGATCCTATACAGGAACTTTTCTAGTTGTGACTGGCGATATGGGGAAGGTAAGTTTGCTGTTTAAATTTTTTTTTTATTATTAGTTTAAAATGTGCTTGAGAAGAAATAAATAAATGCCAAAATCATAAAAATTTGAAAAAGCCATATTTTATTTTCAATATCAAGCATATTTTCAACAAATATATTTATTACAAATTATATATGTATACTATTTTTTAATATTTAGTGCTTAGTTGGGAAAATCACTTCTAAAATCACTTAAGGCTATTAAAATTTTGTCATGTTTGATTTCATAGTGATTTGACTTGCTGAACTTCTATCCGAGTCAAAGTAATTTTGACTTTGAATTGAGTACTGGACAAATAGAAATGAAAAACTTATTTTCAAAGTCAAGTTGTTTAACTCCCACGTTCGAGTTGAAATGTACTCTGTTTCATACATATATTCTCAAAAAATTGCTTGGTATTTTTTAAATAAATTTATTATATGATTAGTTTATGAATCAATTAATTAAAGAAAGTCTATTTTAAATGAAAAATAAAATAATATTACATTAAAATAATATTTTTGCAATTAAAATTAAATTTAGATAATAGGTACTTTTGTAATAATATATTCGTTATATATTTTGTAATAAAAAATTAACTACGTATAATCCACCTTTAATATATTTTTTTTTTCAAAAATGGTAATTTTATTATAACATTTGAAATAAAATTTTAAAATGATTAGTTGTTTTTATTCAAAATAAATAAATTAAACTATTATTTTCTTAAAGATATAGTTTTATGTGTGAGTACCTAAGAGTGCATTTGGGACAACTTTCTAATAATTTTATTTTTTTTTGAAAAAAACAAGAAAACAAAATAACCCATTTGACTATTAGCTATTTGATTTGTTTTCAAAAAAATTTATGATGAAAAAAAAAATTTTTGAAATAAATTTGTAGCATTTTATAAATCTATTTTTAAAATTTTTAAAAGAAAATATTTTGTAACATAGTAACTTTTTCAAAAAATTATTTTTTCCATAACAACTTTGTAATTAGCTTTTTAATAAGCTATAGTTACTTTAAATAGACCCTAAATGAGCTTAAAAGCGAGTTGTGTTTGTAATAAAATACTCCTATAAAATTATTTTAAAATAATAACAATATTTTTTTTTGTAAATTTAAAAAATAAAAAGGTTAGATTTTTCTATTGCCATTTGACCTTTGAGCTTCCATGCCGGAATCTCTTTGAGAGCACTTTTGGTTGTAAATCTCTTTGAGAGCATTCAATAATATTGCTAATCACTTGAATTTATGATTTGTTTACATATGGATGCATGCTCGATGAAGGCTTGGAGCAATGGAAGATTGAATAATGTGATGCATAGAGTGATCTGCAAGGAAGTCATGTCACGTATATCCATCATTCAATTCCTTCTTGCACCAGAGGATGATTTGATTGAGCCTGAAGCTGCACTTATTGATTCAAATCATCCAAGACTCTATCAAACATTTAAATATACAGAATATAGGAAAGTTAAGAATTCATCTCCTGCAATGGCTGGTGATATCCTCCCACTCTTGAAAGAAGAAAACATGAAGAAGTTAGAAGGAGAATATTGAAACTGCAATTTCATTATCAAGCATATTTAATTTAATAGTTTTGCAGAGTGTACTGTGTAGTGTTAGAAATGCAAGCATAAAGTCAATGAAGATTATTGATATTAAGAGTACTGAAAGTTTTAATAATTTATGAGTGTTAAATTAGATTACTGGTTTTGTTATGTTACTTTGTATTGAGTATAAATAAAATGAATTTTTTTATCTTGAATGTTTATGTGGGCTCCAAAAATTCGTCACCGACCTCTCGAAGAAGAGAGTGATTTAAATGTGTCGGTGTAATTTTTAGAAGAAAGATGTAATAGTAGATAAGATACTACCCAGAGATTTCACTCTCATTTTGTGAGGACTTTAGATCTGGTTCTAGGTTTCCTATAGGCGTAAGCACCTATAGTTAATTACTCTCCTCAATGCTGAGAGAAAACTTTCGATTAAGGCTAGTCGTTGGATCGCTTAGTGCGTAGCATATAATAGCAACATGTGAAATTATGAAATTCATTATATTTAACTTTGATATGACCCTGAAAATTCTGCTAGTCAAAGCACAAATCTTGATGTCAAAAGCAATCTGATTATGAATCAAGATTAACTGAGATCAAGCGTTTATTATCAGTCGACTCTTATACATGGAGTGTTTATAGTCAAATCTAGCGTCTTGACGAGCCGGATCTAACAAGCCCAAGATCTCATAATTCCGACTTCATTTGAGATTCAAATACACAAAATACATCATATGATCAAAGGAATCATTTTGAGCTGTCCGATGGAGAGGAGTGGTTCAGATTTTGTATGTATTTATAGAGACGCCACTCCTTCAATCTATAAATAGCCCCTCATTCTTCATATGAGAGGAGGCGAAGCAAGAGAGAAGAGAGAGAGCTTTAAACCTTGAAAATCCTCCAGGCATAATCGTGCCACCACTTGACGGTCGCCGACCACCCGTTGGTTACCAACCGTCGCCCAGTTAGCGCCACCGCCCGATCCTTGCCGTCGTCAATCCTCGTGGCCGTCACCGCCGACCAGCGCCGCCCGCTCGTCAACCATTGTCGCCGGTCATCATCGCCGACCACCGACGCCGGTCACCGCCCGACTAGTAGTTGGATTTCACAAACAAGGCTAAGGCGTAAACTTTCACTCTACCATCGGTTTTCTAGCACGCATAGCTTGGCGTCGTCGTGGAAAGCGATTCCCATTATTTCATCTTGTATGACCTGCTTCCCAACAAGATCAAAACCACTATCGAGGTGGAGCATTTTAAGCTTTTAAGGAGCACAAGCGAAGAATCAAGATTCATCAAACTTTGTTCCTTCAGATTTTGTCAAAAACTGGGGGGCAACTCTTAATCTCAAAAGATTATCCAAATCAATATTCAAGATATCTAATTGATTATCAGTTAGAGAAGCAAGTCAGCAATACCAATGAAAAAGACCAAGGTTAAGGAGCAACTTTGGCTACAACCACAAACGGATGTTTTGATTCGACCTCTTCCATACAGTTAGCATCATCAGTAATACTTTGATAAACAACCTCGGATGGGTCAAAAATCTTCAGCAGATTCAATTCGATCTCTTCCATATAGGTTAACGTCATCGAGCAAAGACTCTGAAAAATAACCTCGGATAGATCAAAACTTCGCACCTACTCAATGCATGTTAACGTCATCGAGCAAAGACTCTAACAAACAACCTCGGATAGATCAAAAATCCTCACGAGATTCAATTCGACCTCTTCATCTGTTAACATCATCGAGCAAAGACTCAAAACAATCTAGGATAGGTCAAAAGTCCTTGGTGGACTTCCCTAACCTCTTCCATACAAGTTAGCGTCATTGGGTAACAACGACAAACAATCTCGATAGGTCAAAATCCTCATTCAATTCGACTCATCCATACAGGTTAACGTCATCGGGTAACACCCTGACAAACAACCTTGGATAGAGAAAAAATCCTCAGCGGATTCAATTCGACCTCTTCCATACAGGTTAACGTCATCGGGTAACACTCTGACAAACAACCTCGGATAGGTCAAAAATCCTTAGTGGATTCAATTCAACCTCTTCCACACAGGTTAACGTCATCGAGAAAAGACTCTGACAAACAACCTAGGATAGGTCAAAAGGTCCTTGGTGGACTTCCCACGGCCTCTTCCACACAGGTTAACATCATCCGGTAACACTCTGACAAACAATCTCGGATGGGTCAAAATCCTTAGCAGATTCAATTCAACCTCTTCTACACAGTTTAACGTCATCGGGTAACACTCTGATAAACAACCTCAGATGAGTCAAAATTCTCAATGGATTCAATTCAACCTCCATTACATCATTGAGTCGACTCGACAAACAACTTGAGATAGCTCAAAATCATCGCATCGCCGGTCCGCCAATCTCCACTGGTCACCACCACCGACTATCGCGAACATCTCCGTCGGTCGCAACCATCGTTGTTGGTTATCCCCGCCGACTACCGACACTAGTCGCCACCGTCGACTACCGTCGCCAGTTGATGCTGCTGACCACCCCCGTCGGCCGCCGGTCATCACCATCGCCGGTCACCGCCGCCGACCATCGCCGACCATCTCCGTTGGTCGCCACCATCATTCGGTTATCCCGATGATACGCTGGTCGCCATTATTCACCGGTTACCAGCTCGACCATCGGCCATCTCCACGGCGGCACCATCATCGCTATCGCCGTGACCATCTTCGCCATCTCGCGGTAACCACCATCGTCGCCGGTCATCCCTGGCGACCGCCATTGATCGCCGCCGCTACGTCGCCCATTCTGCTTCAACCCCGTGCGCCAACCACCTCGTCGGCGGCAGCTCGATTCATCATCCGTCGCCGGTCACCACTTTGCCGGCTACTATCGCTCCGCACCACCATCGGCCATCTCGCCGTCACGCCATCATCGCCGGTCATCCCCGCCGACTACCGACGCTAGTCTCGGTCGTCGACTACCGTCGCTAGTACCTGGTTGATCCGACGAGGCCAGTTGATGTTTCTTTCGAGGGAAAGCTAGAGCCTTGTCGTATGAACTACGATCGCCCGAACCCGCTGGTCCGACGAGGTCACTGACACCTCTTTCGAGGGAAAGTCGAGCCTGCCGATGAACCACGAAGTCTTCATCACCAACCGGCCGCCCGACGAGGTCGCCGGACACATCTTTCGAGGGAAAATTGAGCCTTGCCAGATGAATTGATTCTTGATCGCTCCAACTCTACGGTCCGACGAGGTTAGTTGACACCTCTTTCGAGGAAAAATTGAGCTCTCAGTATAAAACGGTCTTGATCACCTCAACCCTTGGACGAGTCAGCTGACTCTTCGAGGAAAATCTGAGCTCGCCAGATGAACTACGAGCTTTAATTGCTCAATAACCTCCTCTAAGAAGAAGAGGACACTCCAAAGATAGAAGCTGCCTTTTCTCTGACCATAAGGGGTTTTATAGACTATAGGCAAAAGGTAAAAATCATTAAAATCGCTTCAAAATCCTTCAATACGCTCAAAAAACGGTGCAGCCTGGGGACACGCTATGGATCATCGTCATGGCGCCAAGACGGGTTCGCCACTCCTTCCTCGCTTCACAGCCATTGGCTACACTCCGCCTCCCGCCACTCACTCCACTACCAGCTGCTCATGACCCACTGGGGTCTGGCCATTGTGAACTGCGACTCGACTATCCATCCCATTGCTGCCCGGTGACCCGCCCACCTGTGCTTCCAGCCCACAAGAAACCAACCTCATGATTTTGCGCCACCGCCACGCCGATCCACCTGCTTTCCACGCCTCCTTCCGTGGCCCATCCAGCCTTCAAACCAACCTGAAACTGCTGCAAGCACATGTAAATGTTCGGATGAGTCCATAACCAAACCACTTGCGTCTGCATATATTCATGGCTCGATCCGCTCGCGGATCATAACTCGGTTCCCATGAAGATATGTTCTCTCAAAATGTATAGTTAATGGACCCACAAATTTCATTGAAAAATCTATTATTTTCAAGTATTCAGCATATATATTTTTGGATGATTGAGATAATAACATCCAAAAATAGGGGGGGCAACTGATATGACCCTGAAAATTCTACTAGTAGAAGCATGAATCTTGATGTCGAAAGCAATCTGATTATGAATCAATTTTATTCAGAAAGAGAAAAGATCGAGGATTGCGAATGGCGACAGTAATGCATTAATACATTTGTTCAAGGAAAGGCAAGCAGCAGACGGGATGTTTGCATGAGATGTACAAGTTGATGAGTTAGATTGCTTAGTAAGTTTTTTTTGAGCAATGACATGTCTAGGATAGAATATGACTGTTTTGGTGATGTGATAATTTTTAATACAAGCTATCGACTCAATAAATATAATCTTGTTTGTGCCCCTCTTGGAGTGAATCATCACCGACAAATGTGTTATTTGGAGTTTTTTATCAAAAGAGACGATTGAGTCATTCTCATGGCTATTCCAGACATTTCTTCGGTTGATGAGTGACAGACATCTTACAATAATATTCACTGATCAAGATCAGGCTATGGCGAGAGATATCGAAATTATATTACCGCATACTCATCATAGGTTGTGCCAATGGCATATTTCAAAGAAAGCTCCTTCCAAGGTTCACTGCTTTAATAGTAATAAGAGGGTATAAGGGCTATTTTATGCATGCATGAGCAAATGTGACTCAGAGAAAGAGTTTGAAGAAACTTGGTTTGCCATGCTAGAAGAAGGCAATTTGCATGATCATGCTTGGCTGTCTGAGCTTTATAAAATTAAATCTAAGTGGTCCACTGCATTCAGCAAATACTCATTCTGCATGGGCATCTTGTCAACGCAATGTAGTGAGTCAATGAACAATGTATGTCACGGAATCTCTAAACCAACAAGTTCGCTCATAGATTGTTTCTTGGGATTGGAGAAGGTTATGGAGACATGGCGCCGGAATGAACATGACGAAGACTTCAAGTGTAGCCAGTCATCGATTGTTCTTATTGTTAAGACCAGTTCAATTTTAAAACAAGCTACTATGTTTTATACAAGAAAGCTTTATACTATGTTTGAGAAAGAATTTTTGCATGGAGTTGGAGGTCTATCAGTAACTGTGTCAGATGACAGCCCCATGGAGTATTTGGTGAGAAACTTAGAGAATAAAAATTCATCCAAAATATGGACTGTCCATTTCAATGGGACTACCCTAGATGTAACTTGTACTTGTAAGAAATTTGGAATGATGGGATTATTTTGTGCCCATTATATCGAGTCTTAGTCGAATATGTAGTGCGATTGATAAGTATCTTCTCATGCATGGTCTACCGAGCAAAGAGGGATATTTACATCGATAGTGCATATAGAAAATTAAGAGATGTGGATGACACGATGGAAATGCTATGACATTATTTTCCGTAATCACATTAGTCGATATGCATATCAAATAAGCCGGCACGTGGTAATAATAAAGCTGAGGACTATGTGCTTCAATCCTTAAAAAAACTATATGACGATGTCGACTCTATAATAAGTAAGAATTCTCTTCCAGCTGACAGAGCAGCTAAGAAGAAGAAGTCAATCACAACAGACAAGGGAAAAGATATCTTAAAGGATCCAGTTAAGCAACGTCCAAAGGGTGTTTCCAACGCAAGGCTTAAGGGATATTGGGAGAGATCCAAGAAAGCCAAGAGTAATTCTCTATTTGCCTCTTAATTTTTATTATTTAAAATATTGCTGCTAATCTTCAAACCATCTTATTTTTATTATTACAGAAACCAAAATACAAACTGATAGTGTCACAGAATATGTTTCGTCACCCATTGTAACACCTTTCTTTGTTATGCCAGTGTTTTTCAGAGGTACGCACAAAATAGCACACATCGATGCTATAAAAAATCATTAACTGATACGATGTTCTACCTCAGGAATTTAACTCGAGCTCAACAATCAGTCAGTCGGTTGAAGGGTACACTAAGTTGATGATGGATATTATTATAGGAAAATATTTCAATGCATGATATCATTTATGTTTAGTCAATTATTTTCTGCTTTTTTTTTCCTCACTACCGCTTGTTGCTCTTAAAGCAGTAGTGCATAGAGTTTATCCTCTATTAAGGACTTTGTAATCCTTAGACCATGGAAATAAAATTTTTCAATTTTTACCAAATTGCAGCTTCTGATTGATGAGTCTACCTTTCTTACGAGGATTAGTTGATTTTCATTGTAGGCATTACATAATTTGATATATACTCTATAAAGTACTCTACATTTTATGAAATAATTTTTATTGCATGCATTATAATTTTTGATAAGCTCGTATGTTCCTATCAACAAGTTTAGTAGAAGTGAAGAAAAAAAATTTAAGATGATATTAGATTGATGATATTAGTTTAGTAATTATTTATAAATTTATTAATATTAATTTAATTCAAATGATACTTTCGTTATTAAATTATTTGAAAAATTCCTAATCTTAAAATATAGAATTTGCTCATTGCCTTCAAAATTTAAATTTCAATAAGGCATTGGTAAGTCGATCATCCAGCTTTATTTGTCTATTTTATGCACATGTTTCAGAGAAAGTAGGTTTTAAAAAAGCATGATTGACCGGTAGAAAGTAATTTTATGCATTCACAAAATTCTACCACATTTTACAATCATAATTTCCTTTATTAAAGAGTTAAGTTTAATAATCGCACTTTATATTACGCTCACATGCTTAGTAGTTCATATTGCTTCTCCTCTGATACTTTCGATTGAGGCATTCAATGTGGTCGAGTATAATGTAAATTTTAGATAATGTAAATTTTAACTTCTTTTCGCTTGATCAATTTAAAATATGATATAATTTGAATATCAAAATTAAGCTTATTTTCTCAAAACAAGTAAAGAAATCATCATAGAATTGTAAACAATATTATATCAACTACCCATGAGTAGAGAAGCGTACATAGAGAGTTTAAAGAGTACAGAGAGTACATAGAGTACATAAAGTATAGACGGTATAGAAAGCACAGAGAGTACAGAGAGTACAAAGAGTACAGAGAGTATAGAGAGAGTTCACATACAAAATTGCACAGAAAACTCATAAAAAAGTAACCCAGGAGCATCTAACTTGTTTTAAGGTTATAGTGAACAATTCTTCTCCGTCGTGCAAAGCAAAAGTGGAAATGAGAAAAAATAAACAAATAATATGTACTATGAGGAGAATACAAAGAGTTAAGCTACATAACACCTCAAATATTCTTATAGTCAGCCTTCAAACTACTTACAATGGAATAGAGAGTATAAAGAGTACAAGAAGTACAGAGGATACAGAAAGTACAAAAGAGTATAGAGAGTATAGAGAGTACAGAGGGTACATAGAGTATAGAAAGGGTTCACATGCAAAACTGCTCAGAAAACTCATAAAAAAGCAACCCAAGAGCATCTAACTTGCTTTAAGGTTATAGTGAAAATTCCCTCCTCTGCAAAGAGAAAAGTGGAAATGAGAAAAAATAAGCAAATAATTTATACTATGAGGAGAATACAAAGAGTTAAGCTACAGAACACCTCAAATATTCTTATAGTCAGCCTTCAAACTACCTGCAATAGAATAGAGAGTATAAAGAGTACAAGAAGTACAGAGGGTACAGAAAGTATAAAGAGTATAGAGAGTACAGAGAGTACAGAGGGTATAGAGAGTATATAGAGGGTTCACATGCAAAACTGCTCAGAAAACTCATAAAAAAGCAACCCAGGAGCATCCAAAACTCGGAGGAAAATTGAAGAAAAATAGATGAAATACTCTGTATACTCCCAGGAGAGTACCGAGGGTGCAAATGAAATACATCCCAGTAAAGCATTCCAGCTCAACCAAATTACTTCAGATGTTCTCAACTAATAAGAAAAGATCCAAACTGCCTAAGGATATTGAAAAAAGTAAAAAAAATATCATGTACAATTATTTCCTACTTATCAAACTTTAAATGTACAATTATTAGCTTGGATTTTTCATTCCTAAACAAAAGATAGCGTAAGAACTCAGCCCTAAAGCAATTCATCTTCTTCGGCCAATCATGGTGGTCAGCCTAGTTCACTAGGGGTTTCCTAATTGCTGCCTCCATGTACTTGCAGACAAACATCTCACAGTTGACACTATTATCTTGAACAGGAAGCCCACTCACCATTTCGATTGGCCATTTTATGGGATCGCTCACAAAAGACTAGCCAGCATCTTCAGCAAGTAATTTGATCTGAATAGCAAGAAGTATAGTCAATAAGTTGGCCAAAAAAAAAAAAGTTTAGGGAAACCAAATTGAAAACAGATCTTACAATCTCAAGAAGAATGACCTTATGGGTTGATTTTGGTAATGAATCATAAAAATACCAGGCCCTTAGCTTAATATGCCCAACCAAGAGTGTCCAGTGCTGATTATCTATAATTGGAAGTAAGAGTAGCTCAGCCCTTGACACACTGTCTGTAGTGACATGTTGGATGAATATTTTGGTTTCCTTGTGTAGGCCATATTTCGAATAGCTCTGTAAGAAAAGAAGAGAACATTTATAAATTATAGTTTTCATCTATACAAACAAGGATTGAATCATAATACACTGCATATCTGTGGGGTAACTTACCCAGTGCAAGCATGAGATATACAAATAGTGGACATACAGCCCTAGACAGAACGAGTACTCTTCGACCAGTAAGAAGGTGAAGGCATCGACGTGTGCATCTGAGAGATACTGATATGTCAGCAACTCATCGATCTGCCCTCGTGCAATAATGATATTCCCAGCCGCAAATACTGTATCACCCCTGCAAGTGAGAAATATTTTAAAGCGATCTTAATTAAACGAATAAGTTATTTTATGTATGAAGGAGTTGATTGAAGATTGACTTATTTGTCCTTGAATCGAGCACATGTCAATAAGATGAGCAGCCAGTGCAATGTACGGATGAGAAGTCAAGAAAATGATGTGTCTCTGCTGGCTGCAACAAAATTACTAACGATAAAAGTTAATGCTGAAGAGCTAGATTTACTATGAATTAAGGATCGATCTACTGAGATGATGCATACCTCCGACTGATGCTCCTCCACCACAACGATAGCAGTCTGTGGGTCATCGACCTTTATTGGCTCATCTTTGCGAACCTATAAAAAATTTAGTGAAATCTATTTCAATTATCTCAAATTTAAAAGGAAGTAACTTAATATCTCTACTGTCGACTTCTCATCTTGAGTGGAGACCACCACATCACTTATTCTTGCTCGTGACTTCCTATAAGTGTGTGTGAAGGGGGAACTAACAGCTTTCCTCTTCCTTATCCGCCGAGCCTTCACACCACGCTCAATGCTACCGATTAAAGGCTTCGGAGCATCTTCATGTACAGTGGAGGCCTCCACAATAGCTTCCCCTATGGTGGATTCAACAGGGGCTTCCCAAGTGGAAGTATCCACAGGGGCAGCAGCTGTAGTTGCCTCCACAAGAGACTCCCCTGTGCTAGCCTCCACAGGGGAAGCTCCTCTGGTAGCCTCCATGTGCGCCTATGATTGCCTCCCTCAAGAATTCCCCGGATCGCCTCTCCTCAAGAGTTCCTGTGGTGACCTCCAGTGAGCTTCCCCACAAGGGGATGGTAGGACCCCGCTGCCCAGTAAGAACCTCCTCAATAACAGTAACCCGCAAATCAATTCTATCTATTCTCTCTATCATTGTTGCTTGAAAAGAAGATACTATATCTTTCAAGTCCCTAAAACCTGCAAGTATCCTCTCCACCGCAAAGCCTTCTGTGGGGGTAGTAGCAGAGGGCATGCTAGATACACTGGATGGGGAGAATATCGAGGAGAGACATATGAAGATTTAGTGGGGGCTGAACTCAATGAACTTAGAATGGGATTGCAATCGGGCTCAACATGTATTGCATGTTGGGCAAGGGAAAATGATTCAAGGAGCCAGGTCTCCTCTTCTGATATGTCCTCGAATGAAAGGAAGACCTGTGTTAAACCGATAAGAAAATATGATGACTACAGCATAAATAAATATATTTTTGTATGAACTAAGTGATATTATTATATGTCACATGGTGTCCTCCTAAACCAGTGAAGGATTCATCTAGAAACTTTATTTTCGGCCATTGCAGCATACGTGGCTTTGCAAATGGAGATGGCGGCCTCATGATGCTTATGTGCTCAGCGGCCCAGATCTACAATTAATATTTATATAAGTTAACTTCAATGCATCAAATAATACATAACCGAAGATATATAACATACCATAAGAAGAGTGATAAAGCCACTCATGTACGGGTGTCTTAGGTATGAATCTTTGATGTAATACCATCAAATTGTGAAACTAGGAAGACCCAAATGGCTCGCTTGTATTCAAGAAATTTATCTATGTCATCGCAGTAATCAATTCGATGCCACCCTATAGTTTTGATATACAAAAAAAGGATTTGACAAAAAAAATATATGTACAATCAGACAAACTATGCCACGTGAATGAGCTATCCGTGATGCTCAAGCATAGTCTTATAGTCCGAATCAAGCGACAGGGGGATTTTTTCCATAAGACCTTCTCCCCTCTGTTTGACATCCCTACAATTACTGCAACTTCATCAGGGGTGAAAGGAATGCATAGCTCACCCAGAAAGAAAGCTTGTTTCTCTATCTCCCAATAAGACAAGATTGAGGTAATGACTATTGAGTCTTATGAATTCCGTGGAGTCTAATGAATTGATGCAGATGAAGCCTCTTTAAAATATCAATGACTTCATCAGTAATTCGTGCTACAATATTATCGAACACCATTCTAACGGTGGTAGGCCTGCATCTCGAAGGTATCCTTTTCCTAGACATGGTAAGCTTCAAAATGAAAAGTCAGTTAATGAGAGTACAGATGCAAATCACCCATAAGAAATAACCAATCAGCCTCTAAATTGTTCCCAATTGATTTGTAATGAACATATTTCCTCCAAACAGGCCAAAGAAATTGGAAAAAAATAGCCTAAATTGTCTGTACTTTCAAGAGAGTACAGAAAGTACGGATGTAAAATAACACTAAAAAAATCAATCAAACAGAGAGTACAGATGCAAAATAATACAAAAAAACTAACCAAACAGCCTCTAAATTATTCCTGATGGATTGTAATGAACATATTTCCTTCAAACAGACCAAAGAAACTGGAAAAAAATAACTAAAATGCTCTGTACTCTCATGAGAGTACAGAGAGTACAGATGCAGAAATCTTCTAGAAACCATCCAAACAAAGAGTACAGATGCAAAATAACACTAAAAAAATAACCAAATAGCCTCCAAATTATTCTTAATGGATTATAATGAACATATTTCCTCCGAATAGGCCAAAGAAACTGGAAAAAATGACCAAAATGCTATGTACTCTCATGAGAGTACAGAGAGTACAAATACAGAAATCTCTCAGAAACCATCCAAACATCCCTCCAAATTACTTCCAATAGAATGTAATGAACATATTTCCTCCAAACAAGTCACTGAACTGAAAAAAATGACCAAAATCGTCTATACTCTAAACAGAGTACAGAGAGTACATATATAAAATAACACTAAAATTCCAACCAATCATCATCCAAATTGTTCCTAATGGATTGTAATGAACATATTTCCTCCAAACAGGCCAAAAAAATAGGAAAAAATGACCAAAATCTCATGTATTCTCGTGAGAGTACAAAGAGTATAGATGCAAAAATCCCCCATAAATCATCCAAAAAGCCACCAAATTACTTCCACTAGAATATACTGAACATAATCTAAACAACCAGGCCAAAAAAATTGGAAACAAATGTCCACAAAATCATCTGTACTCTCAAGAGAGTACAGAGAGTACAGATGTAAAATAACCCTAAAAAATCAACCAAATAGCCTCCAAATTATTTCTGATGAATTGTAATGAATATATTTTCTCCAAATATGCCAAAGAAATAAGAAAAAAAATGACCAAGATGCTCTATATTCTCACAAATATAGAAATCTCTCAGAAACTATCCAAAAATCTCTCCAAATTGCTTCCAATGTAACGTAATGAACATATTTCCTCCAAACAGGCCAAAGAAACTGAAAAAAATGGCCAAAATCATCTAAACTCTCAAGAGAGTATAGAGAGTACATGTATAAAATAACACTAAAAAACTAACCAAATAGCCTCCAAATTATTCCTAATGGATTGCAATGAACATATTTTCTCCAAGTGCCAAAGAACCGGAAAAAATGACCAAAATACTCAGACTCTAATGAGTAGTACAAAATGCGTAAATCTAAATCATCCAAACACTCCTCCAAATTATTTCCAATGGAATGTAATGAACATAATCTCAACAACCAGACCAAAGAAATTGGAAAAAATAGCCACAAATTGCTTCTAATGGAATGTAATGACCATATTCTCTCCATCCAGATAAAATAAACTGCAAAAATATTGAGAAATTTATCTGTACTCTCATGAGAGTACAGAGAGTACAGACATAAAAATCCCCTAAAAACCATCCAAACAGCCACCAAATTGCTTCCACTGGAATGTAATGAACATAATCTGAATAATTAGGCCAAAGAAACTTGAAAAAATAAGTCAAAATCATCTGTACTCTCAAGAGAGTACAAAGAGTACAGATGCAAAATAACACTAAAAAACTAACCAAACAACCTCCAAATTATTCCTAATGGATTGTAATGAACATATTTCCTCCGAACAGGCCAAAAAAATTGGAAAAAAATGACCAAAATAATCTGTACTTTCATGAGAGTATAGAGAATACAAATGCAGAAATCTCCCAGAAACCATCCAAACATCCCTCCAAATTGCTTCCAATGGAATGTAATGAACATAATCTCAACAACTAGGCCAAAGAAACTAGAAAAAATAGCCACAAAATTGCTTCTAATGGAATGTAATGACCATATTCTCTCCATCCAGGCAAAATAAACTATAAAAACATTGAGAAAATCATGTGTATTCTCATGAGAGTACAGAGAGTATAGAGGCAAAAAATCTCCCAGAAACCATCCAAATAGTCACCAAATTGCTTCCACTGGAATGTAATGAACATAGTCTGAACCAGCAGACCAAAAAAATTGGAAAAAAATGGTCAAAATTGTCTGTACTCTCAAGAGAGTAGAGAGTACATATTCAAAATAATACTAAAAAACCAACCAAACAGCCTCCAAATTGTTCCTAATGGATTGTAATGAATATTTTTTCTTCGATCAAGCTAAAGAAACTGAAAAAAATGACCAAAATGATCTGTACTCTTATGAGATTACAAAGAGTACAAATGTAGAAATCTCCTAGAAACCATCCAAACATCCCTCCAAATTATTTCCAATGGAATGTAATGAACATAATCTCAATAACCAGGCTAAAGAAACTGAAAAAAATAGCCACAAAATTGCTTCTAATGGAATGTAATGATCATATTCTCTCAATCTAGGCAAAATAAACTATAAAATATTGAAAAAAATCATCTGTACTCTCATGAGAGTACAGAGAATACATATGTAAACATCCCTCAGAAATCATCCAAATAGCCACCAAATTGCTTCCACTAGAATGTAATGAACATAATCTGAACAACCAGGCCAAAGAAACTAGAAAAAATGGTCAAAATTGTCTGTACTTTCAAGAGAGTACAAAGAGTACAGATACAAAATAACACTAAAAACTAATCAAACAGCCTCCAAATTATTTCTAATGGATTGTAATGAACATATTTTCTCCGAACAAGCCAAAGAAATTGGAAAAAAATGACCAAAATGCCATGTACTCTCATGAGAGTATAGAGAGTATAGATGTAGAAATTCCATAGAAATTATCCAAACATCTCTCCAAATTACTTCCAATGGAATGTAATGAACATAATCTCAATAACCAGTCCAAAGAAATTAAAAAAAATAGCCACAAAGTTGCTTCTAATGAAATGTAATGACCATATTCTCTCCATCCAGACAAAATAAACTGTAAAAATATTGAGAAAATTATATGTACTCTCATGTGAGTATAAAGAGTACAGAAAGTATAGATGCAAAAATCTCCCAGAAACTATCCAAACAGCCACCAAATTACTTCCACTGGAATGTAATGAACATAATCTGAACAACCAGGCTAAAGAAACTGGAAAAAAATGGTCAAAATCATTTGTATTCTTTAGAGAGTACAGATGCAAAATAATACTAAAAAATTAACCAAACAGCCTCCAAATTGTTCCTAATGGATTGTAATGAATATTCAATAGCCAAAGAAACCAAAAAAGAATGACCAAAATGCTGTACTCATCATGGAGAGTACACGTAAACTCCTAGAAACCATCCAAACATCCCTCCTAATTACTTTCAATGGAATGTAATGAACATAATCTCAACAACCATGCCAAATAAACTAGAATAAATAGCCACAAAATTGCTTCTAATGCAATGTAATGACCATATTCTCTCCATTCAGGCAAAATAAATTATAAAAATATTGAGAAAATCATTTGTACTCTCAGTACAGATGCAAAAATCTCCCAGAAATCATTCAAATAGTCACCAAATTACTTCACTGGAATGTAATGAACATAATCTGAACAACCAGACCAAAAAAACTAGAAAAAATGATCAAAATTGTATGTACTCAAGAGATTACATAGAGTCTGATAAAAAATAACACTAAAAAACTAACCAAATAGCCTCCAAATTATTCCTAATGGATTGTAATGAACATTCCTCCAAACTGGCCAAAGAAACTGAAAAAAATAACCAAAATGCTCTGTACTCTCATGTGAGTACAGAGAGTGCAGATGTAGAAATTCCACAGAAACCATCCAAACATCCCTCCAAATTGCTTCCAATGGAATGTAATAAACACATTTTCTCAATCCAGGTAAAATAAACTGTAAAAATATTGAGAAAATCATCTGTACTCTAATGAGAGTATAAAGAGTACAGATGCAAAAATCTCCCATAAACCATCCAAACAGCCACCAAATTGCTTCCACTGGAATGTAATGAACATAATCAACAACTAGCCAAAGAAACTAAAAAAATGGTCAAAATTGTATGTACTCTTAAGAGAGTACAGATATAAAATAACACTAAAAACCAACCAAACAAATTTCCAAATTATTCTAATGGATTATAATGAACATATTTCCTCCAAGTGCCAAAGAAACTGGAAAAAATGACCAAAATGCTCTGTACTCATGAGAGTACAGAGAGTACAGATGCAGAAATCCCCTAAAAACTATCCAAACATCCCTCCAAATTGCTTCCAATGGAATGTAATGAACATAATCTCAACAACTAAAGCAAATAGAAAAAAATAGTAACAAAATTGCTTCTAATGGAATGTAATGACCATATTCTCTCCATCCAGGCAAAATAAACTGTAAAAATATTGAGAAAATCATTTGTACTCTCATGAGAGTACAGAGAGTACAGATGCAAAAATCTCCCAAAAATCATTCAAATAAGCACCAAATTGCTTCCACTGAAATATAATGAACATAATCTGAATAACCAGGCCAAAGAAACTAAAAAAATGGTCAAAATTGTGTGTACTCTCAAGAGAGTACAGAGTGTATAGATGCAAAATAATACTAAAAAACTAACCAAACAGCCTCCAAATTATTCCTAATGGATTGTAATGAACATATTTCCTTCAACAAAGCCAAAAGAAACTAAAAAATGACCAAAATGCTCATACTCTCATGAGGGTACAAAGAGTACATGCGTAAATCTCTTAGAAACCATCCAAACATCCCTCCAAATTACTTTCAATGGAATGTAATGAACATAATCTTAACAACCAGGCCAAAAAATAACTAGAAAAAATAGCCACAAAATTGCTTTTAATGGAATGTAATGACCATATTCTCTCCATCCAGGCAAAATAAACTATAAAAATATTGAGAAAATCATCTCAGTACTCGAGAGTATGAAAGAGTACGATGCAAAAAATTCAGAAATCATCCAAACAGCCACCAAATTGCTTTCACTGGAATGTAATGAACATAATCTAAACAACCGGACAAAAAAATTAGAAAAAATGGTCAAAATCGTCTGTACTCTCAAGAGAGTATATAGAGTACATATGCAAAATAATATTAAAAAATCAACCAATCAGCCTCCAAATTGTTCCTAATGGATTGTAATGAACATATTTCCTCCAAACAGGCTAAAAAATTAGAAAAAAATGACCAAAATGCTCTGCACTCTCATTAGAGTACTGAGAGTACAAATGTAAAAAATCCCTAAAAACTAAGCAATGAGCCTTCAATCTGCTTCATAAGCCATGTACTAAGCATTTTGTATCAAAATAGGGACAGAAGTATTTAAAAAAATGCCAAAATGGGTTGTACTCTTCTATGAGTACAAAGAGTACACATGCAAAACTAAAGCAAACAACCAAAAATTAACCTATAAACAAATTTTAATGCCATCGACTGAACATATTATCATCTCTAATCAGACAATATCTCAATAGAAGTTATTCACAAGATTTGCTAAACCACTGAGCGACGGCCAGACGTTCGCCGATCGAGAGCGGGAGCTGGGCTAGCGGAGAAAGCCTAAACTGTCATGTGCGGGAGGAATGTCGAACGACGCCTCTCATTTTTCTTCTCCCACTGTTTGAATGAGGTGGGCCAGGATAAACGGCGTCATCACCGTCCATCTCCATGCCAAGCTAAAATGGGAAAAAATCATCGGACACATCGAGATTGGAGTCCGCATGTAAAGACGTCTGGACTACATAATATTTTCTCTCTATCTTGACCCCCTCATCCCTTCTCTTCTTGGTGACACACAATCAACAATCCCCATAGTCGTTTCTCCTCCTCCTCTAATGCTCCATGTTGCAACTTGTTTTCCACCTCAAAATTGACAACCTCATAATAGATTCAACCTCCACTTTTCCTCTTAGCCTTGACTATTTGCAAGCAAAGAAGTTTCTGTTGTTTATCTTTGTAAACATAAACTCCCAATGCATTCTTACTTCTCCACCATTATTATTTCTCTTATAAACTGCAACCCCTTTCTTCGGGTTGATCACATTGAACTTTAAAATCTCCCCTTCCCCTTTCTCCATAAAACCATCAGGCTGAAAACCAACCCCTAACCTCTCATTCTTCATCTTGTTTATCTTGAATCGCAGCGACCTTCATCGCCTCCTTTCCTTAATATAGCACCTTTACCTCTCACTGGACGAATCCAAGAAACCTCCATGCTAACCTTGCCTTGAACTCATGCAATGCTTGCAGCTTTTTTTTCCCCTTTTGGTCTTCCTCTTCTTAGCCCTCTTGACTTCTCCAACACCACAACTCCTTCATTCTCTTCCCGCAACTAAAAGCCATAAGCCTCCTTCTTGGCTCTCCTCTCCAAATAAAAATTGAACTTACAACAGCCCATGGACATCTCCATGTCCTCCATTCTTCATCCCGGGCATCACAGCTCTCCTCCCTCACCAACCCATTCTCATCTCAAGTTCCTACTCTCCAAGCCTATGACTATTTTTCATTGCCAGCGACATGCACTCCTGCATCTTATGTGTCTTCAAACCTATGATTTTCACGAAAGCTATAACTTGACTGCATTCTTTCCCTCTCTTTTTCTCAAAAAAAGAGAGAAAAAAATATTGTTGCTTGATGTGCTTTAATTGGGTAGATCATCAACTCATTGTAGTCAACCAGCAAGAAAGTATAACACAAAAAATGAGGCTTAATGTGTGTGTGTGTGTGTGTGTATATATATATATATAGATCTATACGTTTTGGAGTCGAAGTTTGAAGGTCTCCGCTTACACTCGAGAAATAATGGGTAGAAGACCACATCAGAAGTAGTAAGACACTGATCGTTATGCTCAGTAGAGCTGACAGGAAGGTCAAATAGCTCCCAATGCAGTCCCCTATGAGGGGACGATGCTAGGAGGCTGTCAAATTTTGGGCTAATAATTAACTCAAAAGAACATAATGAGCAAGATTCTACAAATGAAAAAAGAGTATAATAACGATTGAGGTAAAAAAAAGGGAATTTGCAAAATAAATTGAATTTTGAAAAATAACTTATTAGAGGATTTAGAACCTTTATCTAAAAGATAAGCAAAGCCTCTTTATACTCAGAGCCTTCAAAACACTAAATATAATTAAATATATTTGAATAAAAATGAATTGAATATCCTGTCTATTATATATAAGAATAGATGTTTTGTGGGGAGCACCTAAAATAAAATAAGTTATATAAAGATGAATTTCTCCGCCCAAATAAGGTCAAAATTTTTGAAAGAGCATCTTGCTAGGAATCTAAAATGGAATCGAGTTAAAAGTTATGCGTTAATTTCAAATCTTTTACGCCATCAGATTTGCAACAAAATGTACAAGCGAACATAAGGTGTTAATAAAGTATTTTGATGCTACCTCATATTTGAATTCATCTCATCAAAATTTATTCAAATGTTCATGAATTTTTCAGATGAGGTAAATAATATATGCATCATGAGGCAATCACATACTCAAAATTATAATATCGAGATTCACTTAAATAATATAATGGGATGAGCTTTGCACACATTACGAGGCATGATTAAAACTCAAATTCAATGACTTAACCTGCAAGCATCCTAAATAACCCGGATGAGCCCGAATCATCAATGCATGAATTTAGTATCCAAGATGTCGAGGTTGATTCGGTTGAGTCTTAGGATCAGGTTCAGATTAACAAAACATAAAAAATCTAATAATAATATTATAAGAATTTCAACTTAGTAAAATATCTGATAAGTTAATTCTGTCATGTGACAATAGATCTGATACTCTATTATTAAATTAATAAAGTTGATAGGATCTGAAATAACAAAATGAATGATCAACATCCCCAGCAAAGTTGCCAGAAATCTGTGAGCTCCAAAAATTCACCACCAACCTCTCAATTAAGAGAGTTTGGTTTAAATATCAGTCAAATTTTCAAAAGGTAGATGAAATAGTAGATAAGACCTTACCAGATTTTTACCCTCATTTTGTGAGGACTTTAGATCTAGTTTCAAGTTTCTATAAAGGAAGCATCTATAGTTAATTACCCCTCTCAATGCTGCGAAAGAACTTTCGATTAAGGCTAGTCGTTAGACTGCTAAATGCATAGCGTATAGTAGTAACATATGAAGTTTTAAAATTTAGATTTATGAAATTCATCATCATTAGCTTAAAGCGGATGGTTGAGGAAACGATGACGCGCTCGATCAATATCTCATGGTTTATTTATCCCGGGTTGTCGGGGTCCCTAGTCTACTTAGTCAGATGAGGTAGTGTACCACCGACCAAATGATCATTGTCAAGACCATGGGTTGTCCCAAAGAGACCTTGTAGATTTAGGGTGATATTTATCTAAGGAGATAAGTTTAAGTCCACCTTAGCTAAGATGGGGCTTTTTTCCATATCAAGTGAAATTTTATTAAAAAATCTAGGACTTATAATTCTACAATACAAGATTATGAAAATGCCTAAGAGGTGATGATTTATGCTTGTAACTCCAAAGGTATACAACCTGATCCTAAATCTAGGAGCTTTAGTAAGGGCCAAAGCATGACCTATATATCTAATGAAAGATGGGTATATTGTTTACCTCAATAAGATAGAGTAAATCACCCAACTGTTAGACTTATAACCGCCTAGAGTGACAGCAAGCTAACTCCCCCTACGATTTAAAACCATGTATGCAAGTCTTATATTTTGCAAGATGACTAGGTTGTTATTATTTAGAAAGAAAACTAAAATCCTTAAAGCCACCCCTAAGAGATTAGAGCATGAGTGGTATGAATAATGACTTAGTCTAATGTAAATCTGACAAAATTTTATTTTATTTTGACACTTCAATTTGACAAAGGCTTTAGGATTTTATATGCCTAAATGCATAATGAAATGAGTTATGGGCTAAATCTAAAGAGAAAGAGATGTTTTCCATCATAGGCTCTCAAAGGTCAAGTATTTTCCCTATCTGGCAAAGATGGAAACATTTTCTTAGCAAGAATGAAATAAAATGACATGTATGATATTAAACATATAAGATCTAGCTAAGAGGTTGCTAAATATTTTATTATTTTGATTTAATACTTAGGTTTTATGTGAGGTTATGAGTTGTAGTTGGGTAAAGAAAATTTATTTTTTCCTAAGAGCCTAATCACATTCAGGCCATATAACAAACACCAATCATAAAGAAACTATAAGAGGCATGTAATTTCTAGTGCGCAATATAAATAGATCATCAAACAATTTATAAAGTTAGCACAAAAAAATAAAAGGCTTGTGCGGTCAGGGGCTGACGTACAACCCTAAAAAAAAGGGTAGCCGAGCTCTACCCTTATACAACCTAGATTACAAAAGAATAATTATAATTAAGAATGAGTACATGCTATGTGAGTCTTCATTCTTCATATCTTCATGTCTTTTTCCTTCTCTTTCTTTTCTTTGATTTGACTTACTTTAAGTCATCACATGGCACATATACATAGTCTTTCTAGCTAATGCTCATCTAATTCCCTATGACACTAATCCTAATTCTAATTGCAAATTACATTGAAATAAAAAAAATAAATCTAACCTTGCAAAATATGTTAGCTAAACATACATTCCAAGCAATTATATTTATAATTTGGACTTAACACCTGCATAAAACCAAGCCTTTCATAACTTAGATTATGCTTAGGGGCTTAAGCAACCCAAAGAGTATTTATATTTATTTTGCATGACCCCTTAAGCACAATCCCCTACGAAAGATATAATTAGGCTAATAACGGCCTAACATCCAGTCTATGAAATATACACCCTAACATCCAGTCTAAAGCAATACATCACAAAATCAAACATACATCAAACTATGCATCATCCTAACATAAAGCTAGAAGTGGTAACTTAATCTAATGTGTGTGTATTAAAGCTTGTGTGATATGTCCTAACTAGGTTTTAGAGTTATAGTTTCTAAGTGTAGAAAGATTCAATTTAAAGGGTGGTTTCACTTTAAGTTGTTTAATTAATTTACAAGCTCTTACATAACATTTTATTTTGTTTCATTTGACCTACACAAAAAAATAACTAAGTGTTATAAAGAGATGAAAAGAGACATCACTCTCTTTCATCCCTACCTTAAATCACATATAAAGCTAATTAATTAATCAATTCTCTTTAGTGAATAGTTTATCATATATTTTAATTAATCTAAGTTTAGGTTCACTTTAAATAAACTCATTCAATAAGAAAGGCATCTTAAGATTAATTTGAATGAATTACTATCACATAACATATGTTTGTTTATTTCTTTCCATTATATATAATATGCATATGGTTAAGTCCTAAACATACATATACATGCAATTTATATTTTAGCATACTTGAATGATGAATGTAAGAAAATGTATTTGGAATTGATATTTCATTTGGTTGAATTATTTTGCCTTATTAATTTAAACCTCTATCTAAATTTTTATGCAAAAGCATAAAGAAAGAACCTTAAATCACATGATTAATCAACTCAACCAATTAAACAAGATATGAATGCATATCTTTTTTAATAGAAAAAGGAGGGTTTTCATTCATTAGCTAAGTACACATCCGCATGTATAAAAGTTTTAAGCAAGTACGTCGTCATTGTTCTTCACTAAGGGAATGAGGTAGGAACCTCTTTGGGGCTACTTAATTTCGCACGTCCTTGGAATGTCGGACTAATATATACTATCCTTAGATACATGTGGATGTATAAACAACTATAAGAATAGAAAGCCATGCAAAAATTAAAATTTTAATTTGATTGATTTATTTTTTGTGTGTAAATGAATTAAAGCTCTATCTAAATTATAATATCAAATGCATAAGAGTGAAATCAAGGTACGTCACCATTGTTCTACACCAAGGAACGAGGTTGGAACTCTCGAGGCTACTTAAAATTAGTGCGTCCACAGGATGTCCAAATTAATATACCGCTAACATTCTTACTTATACAAATCAACACATGAATGTAAGGAAGGGACTTTATTTCATACACTAAATTTATATTCATTTGCATTTCCTATGTATATATAACTAAATTTAATACATATGTATGTTCATTCTTTAATAAACTTTTGAAAATATATTTGAGATTTAATAATGATACTAGCCACACATATTTTAAATTTAAATCAATATACAATTTGACATGAAAAATCATTTTTCATTTGATTAGTTTGAAAAAAAAATGCATGAATCAAATGACATACAACACTTTAATATGATTGGAAAGAAATAAAAGAACATAAGCATAATCTCATTCAATCAATTAATTTCTAAGGACAATCAAACTAAATAAGATTATTTAAAATAAACTAAAATTCTTTAATGACATTTTTGATTTCATATTTGATTTGATTTATAAAATGTGAAAGAAGTTTGCTGGTCCTAATCTCATTCTCACATGTGTGAGTTAATTTGATTTAATGAAAAGTAATTAGGTTGATTTTATGGATTGATTAAGTTATGCATGGATTAAATTAATTAATTAACCCTTGCCTATGTCACCTTAAGGTAATTAATTAAACAATTATGAGCTAATATGATATGCAATTATATGAAAAGTAAATAGCAATGTTCCTATGAAATGAAAGGTTAGCTCATTGTTATTAATTAGTTAAGCTTAAGGAACTCATTTAATTACTCTTATGATTTTTTCACATAAAGCTAACCATAATTTCATTAGCTCTCTCTTTAAGTTATTGAACACCCAAAGAGCTACCCAAGAAATTTAATTAGATAAGTTCTAGAATGATTATGATTTCAATTTAATTAATTAAGTAATTTAATTAATAAATTAGACCATTACTTAATCCTAAATTAATTGATTTCAAGTCAAATGAAGTGAACTTAGGGAAAAAGAATGGGAAAGATGCCCCAATCTCATTCCCCATGTCTATTCACTGTCTCACAATGATTAACAAGATTAATTAATGATTTTCTTACTATTTAGAATGTTAATTAATCACTTAATTAATTAAGAGAATAATTAAGGCTAATGTAAGTAATTTTTCTAATTAACCAAGTAATAAATCTCAAAAAAATTATGGGAGGCAGAGGTCATCCCATTAATCAAACACAAAAGTTTGATTAATTATTTGGATAATTATGGAGTAATTAAGCTAATTAAGTTTTTAGTTAAACTCAAATTTAAAATTAATTATTATTCAAAGTTAATTAGAATTAATTTTAAGTTAATCTCCTCTGAAATACCTTTAAAATGAGTATTTATTCATATTTTTTTAGATTTTTCTACAATTAGTTATGATTTTTTAAAGTTTTAGTTGATTAAGATAATTTTCATGAAGTTTGTTAATTTATTTTATTAAAATAAATTATTTAAACTTCAAAATTCAATATCTTTCAATCTGGAAGTTATTTTGATTTGAAATTTTTTGATAGGTAGATTTCAGCTTTAAATTTCAACTTAATCTGAAGTGTATTTTTAGTTTGATTAATGAAATTTAATTTTTACTAAAACTCAAATTAAGCACAAAATATTTAGTGAATTTTAGGTATTTTGGGTTTACTAAATTTCTCTTGGAAAAGGCAGTCCAACAAACTCTTATTTTCAATTTTTTTTGATAAGTATTTTATTTTCTATGAATTTTTTGAAGTTTGGTGATTTAAATAATTTTTAAAATCGAAAATCCCTAATTTCCACTTAACATCGACGCCGCGGCTTTGACGTGGCAATGTGGTGCCACCGCGGCGGCGTGGTAAACGGTGCGATGTAGTTCTGGCGTGGCGTACGCGATTGGCGAGTGTCACATCAATCTCAACGGAAAATGTGGGTGAGAGAGGATCGCGGCGTCGGTTGATCGACCATCCAATTTCGATTGATGGTCGGATCGATCAGTGGCCGGCGGCGGATCAGGCTCAAAACACGTGATCCAAGCATGAAACACGGGTTATGGGGGTCGAAAAACATGGGTCACGCGATCTCCGGTCCCCAACGCGGGATCGACTATTCTATTCTCCAAGACAAAATCAATGGGGAAAATGCAAAAAAATTCAAAATGAGATCCGATTGATTGGGCCGTCGATCTTCATCGAAAAATTCTATTTCATATTGAGATCAAATAAATTGAAAATTGCGAGATTTATGTAAGAAAAAGTTCTAAATCGCAAGAAAATCATCACAAAAAGTAAGAAATCCTAAGACTAACTACGGGTTTTTAAAGATTACCTCACTAGGGATGATTTTTGGTATCGGTGATAATCCGAGCATGCTTTTAAGTAGGGGAAGAATCCTTGAATGAGCCTAGACCTCTTGCCTTCCTTCGGAATGATGCTTTCTCCAATCACCATTACTTTCTTGTCAAGATCCACTTATTTTTGGTGTTTTTCACCTTAAAATCAAGTGGGAATGATTGCTAGTTGGTTTGGGAGATCTAAGGGATGATAATGAGAGTGGAAGGAGAAGTTTTGCTGCCTCTAATGCCTTGTGTTTGATTTTGGCCGAATATCCTCATTTCCTTTAATTTTTGGCTCCAAAATGGTGTCATTTGGCTTGGGGTGGTTGGGAATGGAAGGGAATCATCCTTTGTGGCTCATTTTGGTTGGCTAAGGCATGAAAAGTAGCTGTCATGAAGGACAAATGAGTGTCCTAGCAGGAGGAGGTGGGAGTCCTTCATGCCAAGTGTTCCAATGAGAGATGTGAGGTGAACTCACCTCCCCATAAGTTATGGCTGTCCCAACCACCCCTTGGGTCAGATGATCAGTGTCTTTGGTGCTTATGTGGACCAATGGATGAGTGCCAAGTGACCAAGAAAGAGAACTGACCACTTAGGCAAGTATCTTTTATCATGAGATGCCCTTGACCTATGGACAAAGTGGTCATTTGACATTGAATTTGATTTGAACAGATTTGAAATGAGTAAAAAGTGAATTGGACCAAATTTCATATCATTTGGAGTTCATTTGGTTTAATTTGGGTCAATTTGACTCATTTGGGCAAAATTGGGTCAAAATGGGTTAGGTTGACCAATTATTCAAATTGGGTCAAACCAAGGGTTGAGTCAAGTTTAAATTATTATTTGGAGTGTATTATTTCAATTGGTTTCAATCAGTTTGATTTAATTTAGATTTAATTTGGATTTTGGCCAATTTGATCCTTTAGGTCAATTTGGGCTAAGTTTTATTGATTGACCAAATTGGCTTGAATCATGGCTTGGTTTGGGATTGGTTGATCATTTGGAATATATTGTAGGCTTTGGTTAAGTTCAATTTGGATTTGATTGAGTTTTATGTTGATTTGACCCTTGTGGTGTTTATTATTTATGAGGGGATGAGGGATACCACGTAGATCCGTAGATGTACTTATTAGGGTGATTAGGTATGACATTGAGGAATGATATACTATCTTGAGAAATATAAGTCATCATCCTATAATAGAACTAATCACCTAATAAAGACTCCTAAGGATAATGAGTCTTCTAATGTATCAGAGATCTTTCCCCTACTTTACATGAAAAAGTAAAGTACAGTTTATTTTAAAACTGTTAAGTTCCATGGAGGCAAGCCCCATAGTTAATTACATTAAGGAATGAGATTCTCTAAGAATACTCGATTAAGGTAAATGATCGTATCTCCAAAGATTTCAAAGATAGACTATCAATAAATTGGCTATTTTTAAAAAATTAAGTGAGATTGATCAAAAGGAGGGAGTTATTATCAAAACCAAAAGGAGATGAGTAGGGATGCTCATGATACTAGGAAACCTAATAAGCATCCCAAACTATATTATAGTTGGGCTTTATATATATTTTTTAAAATTTGAGTAGAATTATATGTTTGAGTTTGAATTTTTTTTTATATTAAAAGTCTAGGGCTTACAATTCCATAATACAAGATCATAGAAATACCTAAGAGGTGATGATTTATTATTGTAGCCCACAAAGGGAAACATCGATCTCAGATCTTGAATCTAGGGAGCTTTGGCGAGGGCCAAAATATGACTTAAATCTAAGACGAAAATGGGTATATGGTTTACCTCCACAAGAGATAATAAATCACCCGACTATTGGACTTACAACCGCCTGGGGGTGGCCGCCAACTAACTCCTCCTATGATTTTAAATACATGTAAGCAAGTCATATGCTTTGCAAGATAGCTAGGTTATTATTTATTTAGAAAGAGACTAAGTCTTTAAACACACTCCCTAAGAGACTAGATCATGTAGGGCATGAATAATGTCTTAAATCTAATGCAAATTTTGTTAAATTTTATTTTGCTTTTTAGATAATTTATTTGACACAGGCTATGAGATTTTATATGCCTAATGCATGAGAAAATTGGTTATGGGCTAAAATCAGAAAGAAGGTGTGTTTCCACCATAGCTCTCAAAGGTCAAACCATTTTCTCTGGCAATGGTGGAAGCCCTCCATTATCAAGAGTGAAACAATATGTTTTATGCATGATGTGAGACATACAACATCCATCTTGATTTATGTCCTAGGCTTTAAGTGAAGTTACGAGTTATTTAATTTAATTTTGAGTTGATTAATTATATAGAAAATTTATTTTTTCTTAAGAACCTAATCGCATCAGGCCATTCATCAAATGAAAAAAACTAGGGAAATCATGCCATCCTAATTGTACAACCATAAACAATATATCAATCAATTTATAAAATTGGCACAAAAGAATAAGTGGTCGATGTGGTCGGGCTCCACCGCATAAACCCAAAAAGAAAAATGAGTAGTCGAGCTCTACCCTTATACAACTCAGATTATAAATAAATAATTACAATTTAGAAGGAATTTATGTTATGGGGATCTTCATTCTTCATTTTTTCATTTCTTCATTTATTCCTTTCTTCATTTCTTTCTTTCTTTTGGTTGGTTGGGATATGGTTGCTCCAAGGCTTCACATGGTGCATAGGACTTGGTCTTATGACCAATGGTCATCCTAATCCACCATAACATTCATTCCAAATCTTAATTATAAAATTTACATTTAAATAGAAAAGGTAAATCTAACTAAACCTACAAAATAGAGATTAGCTAAACATGTTATGCAACCCAAGCAGTTATATGAATAAGTTGAACTTAGCACCCCACACATGGGTAACCAAGTCTACCTGTCCTAGTTTGGTTTATGCTTAGGGGTATAAGCAACCTGCATAGCAAAAATATTTATATTTTTATTACAGCACCCCTTAAGCGCAATCCCCTACAGAAGACATAATTAGGCTAAGATGGCCTTACCATCCAGTCTACATATATACACCCTAACATCCAGTCTAAAATATTAGATACAAAATAAAATTAGGCATCAAACCATGCATTGCTCTAACATAGAGCTAGAAATGATGACTTAGCCTGATGTGTGTGCCATTTAAGGCTTGTGTGGCATATCTTAGCTATGCTTTAAGATTGAAATTTTCTAAGTGTGAGAAATTCAATTTAGAAGGGTGGTTTCATTTTAAGTGATTTAGTTGATTTGTCAAATTTATTTGATGATTTGATTTGATTTGAATGAACCTACATTTAGTTACTAAATATTATAAAGAGAAGAAAAGAGAAGAGAACTTCTCTTTCATCCATATCTTAAGTAATTTCTAAGGTAGATTCATTAATAATTTTGTTTAGTGAATATTTTATTATGTGTTTTAATTAACCATAAATTTAGATTTACTCTAAATAGCCCTATTCAAATTAGAAAGACATCTTAGGATTAATTAAGGTGAATTACTATCACATAACACACAACAATTTATTTCTTTCCATCATGTATACCATGCATATGAATAATCCTAAGCACACTTATACATGCAATACAAATTTTATCACACTTTGATGATAAATGCTAAGAGATGTTGTTTAAGAAAATTTTGATATTCCATGAATGTATGTTTTTATTAGGTAGAAAAGAGGGGCTCTTTTATCCATTGATTAAATGCACATCCATATGTATAAAAGACAAAAGTGAGTACAACGTCATTATTTTCTACACCAGGGGTGTAAGGTATAAGACCTACTTGGGGCTACTTAAAGTCTCGCAATCCCGAGATGTCCAGACTAATATATCAATTTTCTTAAATATATGTGAATGTACAAAAAAGAAACAAATGGATGAAGAATCATGCAAAAGATTTTTTGTTTTATTTGGTTGTGTAATTTACATGTGTAAATGTGGTTATCCTTCTTAAGTCATAACATAGAAATGCATAGGAATAGATTTAAGCAAGTGTTATGTTCTTTTCAAATGAGCTATACACTTTGCAAATCCTATTCAAATCCATGTTACGAGAAGAGAAGAAAATCACATAAAACATATCTTATACTATAATCACATGCAAGCTTATAAGTATTTATAAGTAGCATCACTTCATTTATAATCTTTGATTTATAGGTTTTGAAAATAATTTTTTTTTGGTTTAATAGTGATAATAGCCACTCATATTCTTATTTTTAACTAACACATATAATTTGACATGAAAGGAAAACATTTTATTTAATTGATTTTTGAAAAGAAATGAATGCATGATTTCATATGGAAAATAACATTTAACATGCTTGAAAAGAAATAAAGTGATGTAAGCATATGACTTCATTCACCCTAATTAATTCCTAAAGACAATCCTATAAGATAAGATCATTTAAAGTGAATCAAAATTATTTAAGGAGATTTTTATTTTTGAATATGATTTGATTTAGGAAATATGAAAAGGGTTTGCTGGTCCTAACCCATTTCCCACATGTGTGAATTGATTTAGTTTAATTTTAGAACAATTAGGTCGATTTTATGTTTTGTTTAGATTAATGTGTGAATTAAATTCATTAATTACCCTTTACCTACACCTACTTTAACATAATTAACCAAACAATTATGAGCTAATATATAATATGCAACCATATGGAAATTAAATCAGCAATGCACCTAAGAAATAAAGGGGCTTAATGCAATTGGCTCATAATTATTAATTAATTAAGCTAAATGGTTTAATTAAGTACTTTCATAACTATCCTACACATATAGTTTGATTATAATTTCTTTGAAGTCTCTTAGGTTATTGAACACCTAAGAATCTACCCAAAAATTTCGTGATTAAGTTCGATTTAGTTTTGAGTTTGGTTAATTAAGCCATTAATAAAGTGATTAAATCATTACTTAATTTGCAAATTAATTAAGTGTTTACCCAAATGAAATAAACTTAGGGAAAAGATTGGAAAAGAAATCCTAATCTCATTCCCTATGTACATTCACTATTTCAAGATGATTAGCAAGCTTAATTAATGAATTTTCACTATTTAATAGGTTAAGCAATCATTTATTTTATTAAGAGAGGGATTACGGATGAATCAAGCAATTCTCCTAATTAACCCAACAATAAATTCCAAGAAAATAATGGGAGCCAGAGGTCATCCCACTAATCAACCTAAGAAGTTTGAAATTAATTGCAAGTAATTAAGGAGTAATTAGCCTAATTATATTTCTAATAAAACACAAATTGAGTGAAAGTCACTGTTCAAAATCAATTAAACTTAATTTTGTATTATTTCCCTTTGAATTATCTTTAAAATAAACTTGAGTTTGTATTTTTTGAATTTTTCTATAATTAGTTATGAATTTAGGAAGTTTCAGAATTAAAATCCAATTAATTAGAGCTAATTAACCTCCTAATCCAATCGGGCCATGTGGCGGCTAACATGGCGTGCTTTCCATGTGGTGTAATGGGATAGGGTATTTAAGTTGTCACATCCATTGCCGCTTCAGCTGGCGGTGGACGTGTTTTCTCCACGGGCCATCCGATTTAAGATCGGACGATGTGATTAATCCCGCAATTTAGGCTTAAATTAAAGGGAGATCTAATGTGATTAAATCACAACCGTTCGTTCCAATCACATGGAACGGACGTGTGATCTATCTCCTCCTTAGCGTCGAGAGATGGATGTCGTCTGTTGATCGTCGCTAGATCCTAGCTCACCCGAGCTGGATGGAGTTCAAACTCACCTCACACCTTTTGAGAGGCACAAGCAAGGGATCAAATGGCTAATATCTAATGGGATTACAATTCCCTTCACAAAGGACCAAACACTTTTTAACTTAAGATCGATTTTGAGCAATACCTCGCTAGAGGTTATCACCGGTACTTCCAACGGAGGAGGTAGCTTCATATAGTTGAGACGAAGCTCTGTTGAAGGTATCAAGCTTTGATTTGAAGTGGATGGCTCAGTTGACCAAGCTCCTCTTCAATGGAAATCAGCTTTGATCAAAGTCCTCCTTCTCATGGCTTGGTGACTTGGGAAACACCTTGAGTGAGCTCGACTAGGCCCCTTGATGGTGCTTGCAAGGTTGTTCCCACCATTGAAGTCAGAGTCTGGGTGTAATTTGGATTTGGTGGAGAATTGGATGAGTTGGAATTGGTTTGGATCTCCCCTATTTCAGCTTGAGAAAAATCGAGAAAGAGAAAATGGGGAGAGCCCAGAAATGCTTGCCAAGGTTTGGAGAAGCTTGCCTTCGATTCCTAGAGCTCAATCGAATTCAATGCTTGTGCATTGAGTGGGAATGAGGGGGAGTATATCTCCCCCTCATTGGATCGACGGTGTAGACTAGAGTTGCCATTTTTGATCAATGAAGGAGATTGGTTGGTCAGTTTAGGCTGTTAGGCACTCCTAGGCAGAGGAGTGGAGGAGAGGGAGTGCCCATATGCTAGGTGAGTGTATGGGGTGATCCAAATGCTCAATTCTCATTGGAGGGGTCTATTTGGCCTTGGGTTGAGTCACGGTTGAATCCATTGGGTCATGTTCACGACCTCCCTTGGTGTCCAAGTTGATCACTAGGAAGATGCCAAATGGCCATGAGAAAGAATTGGCCAAATTCCAAGTGAATTTGGTCATATGATGCCCTTTGACCTAGGGTAAAATGATCATTCAACCTTGATTTTGATTTGGGCAGATTTGAAATGATTCAAAAATGAGTTGGGCCAAATTTCAAGTGATTTGGAGTTCATTTGATTCGGATTGGTTCAATTTGACTCATTTAGGTCAAGTTGGGTCAATTTGGGTTAGGTTGACAAATTGGTCAAATTAGGTCAAACCATGGGTTAGGTCAAGGCTTGGTTGATTATTTGGAGCCAATGAGTGTCATTAGTTTGGTTCAATTTGGTTTAAATTTGGTTTTGGTTCATTTGAGTTCACTTAGGTCAAATGAGTTAAGTTGACCAATTTGACCCATTTGACCCAATTGGGTTAAGTCATGGGTTGGTTTAGGCTTGGTTGATTATTTGAAATGTATTACAAGCTTTGGTTTCAATTAATTTTGATTTGGTTTGATTTCAAGTTGATTTGACCTTTTAAGTCAAGGTGGGTTCATGGCCAATTGGGCTAGACTGGGTCTAGTTGGCCAATTGAAGCATTGGTCAAGTTCAATAAGTGATTTATAATGAATTTGACCCGTTGGTTGCAATCAATTTAGCTTAGATCAAGATTTGACCCATTTTGACTTTTTAGGTCAACTTGGGTCAACTTAAGTCAAGTGGCCAATTAGGCTTAGTTTGGCTCAAATGATGGTTTGGTCAAGTTCAATCATTGAGTATGGATTAGTTTAGATCAATGGTTTAAATCAATTTGGCTTATGGTAGATTTTGGCTAGTTTGGGTTTCATTTAGGCTAAGTGTTGACTTGGTTAAAAGCTAGATTTGATTTGGTTTGACCCAATTTGAGTGATTAATCATCTTAGGATGATTGTTGCTCACAATGCGAGGCTTAGATGGGCTTAGTTCAATCTAATTTGGGTTGGATTAGAATTTGGCTCAAAAAGGTCCTTTAGGTGACTTTGAGTCAAGTGAGCTTAAGTGGGTCAATTGGCTTAATCAAGGCTTGATTCAAGTTTGGTTGAACTCACCTATGGACTTATAATTGAAATATAAATTTAATTGCAAGTGATTTGGAGTCAAATGAGTTTTCGTTCATTTGACAATTTCAAGTCAAAAGGGTGAACATGAGTTTGACTTGGGTTAGTTTGTTTTTGGTTTGGTGATTGTAGTTTATGTTTATATTTGGGCATGTGATTGAAGGATTGACTGTTTGAAGAGAAAATCCAAAGGTTTGGATTGATTTGAGGATGATTTGATTAAGTTCAAGAATTTGACTTGAAAGGGTGTAGATTGGGTTTAAAGTTAGATTTGGATTCAATCATTTGATTTGAAATTGATTCATGATTCAAGAAAATAAATTGAGTTGAAGTTGATTTGATGATTTGAGAAATCAATTGAATTGAAGTTGAATTTAAGATTTGAGAGAATTAATTAAGTTGAAATTGATTTTAGATTTGATTTGAATTGATTTGAAGGATGGAAGCTATAGGGGTAGGCAAGTTTTCCTAATACCCCTAAGCCTAACTTATTCCTATGGCTAACTCTTTTAAGTCTCTAGGGTTAAGTTAAGTGTTCACTTGATCACTAGAAGTGTCTTAAGATTAAGAAAATCTTAGTGTTTAGATGAGTCCTATGTCTAAGATGGAGGAGTCCTATGTCTAAGATGGAGAAGTTAAGAGCTCACTACAAAAGTGAGGTCAATAATCCTTAAGATCAATTTGGGCTAAGTTGGGTTAGGCTGACCAATTAGTCAAATTGTGCTCAATTGAGACTTTGGTCAAGTTCAATAATCAATTTGGAATGAACTTGAGCCATTGATTTGAATAGATTTGGTTAGATTGCAATTTGGCTAGTTTGGGTTCATATGGGTTAGAGGGTTAACTTGGTCAAAGGGTTAGGTTGACTTGGTTTGACCCAATTCATGATAATTGATTAACCTAGAATGATCAACAATCATGATGTGAAGTTTGGATTGGCTTAATTCACTTTGATTTGGATTGAATTTGATTTTGGTTCATGTAGGTGAAATTGGTCACTTTGGATCAAGTGAGCCAATTGAGTTTAGTTGGCTTGATTTTGAGTTGGGCTTGATTTGTTTGAGTTTATATATGGATTTGAGATAGACATATAAATTCAATTGCAATTGATTTGGGTTCAAATGAGTTTTGGTTCAATTGAATATTTAAAATCAAATGGGCTAGGTTAGGTTTGTCTTGAGTTGATTTTGATTTGTCTTGATGATTGTAGGTTTCATTTATATTTGTATAGATGATTGAAGGAATGATTGATTCAAGTGAAAATCCATTGGTTTTGACTTTATTTGGATGGGATTTGGTCAAGTTCAAGGAATTAGCTTAAAGGGTATAAATTGGATTTTGGTTTGTTTTTAGATTTGGTTTTGGCTATTTGAATTTTTTATTTCATTTATATTTGGGAATATAAATGATTCATGAGAAAATCACTTGAGTTTGGAGTGATTTGGAAGCAAATTTGATCAAGCTCATTGATGTAGGTCAAAAGGGCTTAAGTAGAGAATTGATTTAGTTTGATTTGATTTGCCTCATTTGGATTGAATCATTTGAAGTTGGATTTGAATTGAATTTTGATTTGAGATTGAATTGATATTTGAGAAAATCAAATGAATTGTGTGTTGACCTCCACGTATGTGTCATAAGTCGAGTCAAGTTCACAAGTCGAATACAGACGTCGGATGTGACAGTGCACAAATCGGGGCTCAAAATGCACTAGTCGTCACCGAAAATGGTTGAAACGACCTTCGATCGACGAACTTACTTCGCCGTCACATTCAGAATGTTGAAATTGATTAGAATATAAATATTTCATAATCTAAAGAGCGGCCGATAAAGCGATCGCGCTATCAATGTGTCGACGTGTATATTAGAGTCGGGAAGCTATGACGATGTCTGAATGACCTCCGTTCATGAAATTGATCACTCAGTTAGCTTTGAAATATCGAAAACTATCAAATGAGACTGCCCACGCTCAAATCGGACAAGTCTGTGCAAATGTTGAATGATTTGAAATGACAATACATAAATCGAGGTTGAAATACACAAGACGTCGCCAAAATTAAACTAAATGATCTCTGATCGACGAACGGACTTCGCCATTGCGTTCAGAATGTCAAAATTGGTCAGAATATAAATATTGCACGACTTGATGATCAAATGATCAATCACTCGAGTCGTCAATGTGCCTGCACTCATATCGAAGTTAGGAGATGCCGACACAAGCCAAACGACCTCCGTGCGTAAAATTGATTGCGTCGTTAGCTTCAAAACATCAAAATCTATCAAGTAAGGCTGTTCACACTCAATTCGGATGACACTACACAAATGTCAAGCGGTCAAAAGCGGCGACGTGTATTTTGAGTTAAAATTGACTCAATTTGATGCCGACTTGAACCAAACGGCCTCTGATCGAAACGGACTGTGCCGTTGCATTTAGAACAATGGAATAACCTTACATTAATATATATATTGACTATGTGATTTTATCGGCATAAAATTCATAATTAAGATTAATTAAATATTTGGAAAAAATCAATTAAGCCTATTTATGCCTAAAAGCTCTTGACCGTTCCCTCCCTATTTTATTCGTGTTTCCCCCAACCAAAAGAAAAACTACTCCCACTCTTTCTCTCAGCTCCAACTCCTCCAATCGCAAGGGATGAGGGGTTGTTCTTTCTTGGTGGTTATTTTGTTCTCTGGTGGATCTCTCCCTCTTTCTCTATTCCCACGCTCCGACCTCCCTTTGCACAAGTTTGAAGGCCTCGTGCTCAAGAGGGCGCGATGAGATGAAAACCCGACTGTGGTGTCGCAATACACCACTTGCTACGCTCAAGAGGGCACTAAGAAAATAACATTCATTAGATGTCGCTCCCCCTAGTCAAAATGCTGTCGAAATTCTGCCGAAATTTCATCAAAATCTCATGACTTAGAAAAAAAAATGAAAAGTAAAAGAATCGCTTAAGAACTTCACACAATGAAACCTAAAATTAAAATTAAAATTAAAAAACTCCAAACAAAAAAAAAGAAAAATAATATGCGGCAAACATAACAAAAAAATAAAACAAAAGGGAAGAGCACTTACGAGATTTATTCAAATAGAGTTGAAAGCCCACTAAAGTCTCTAACCGCTCCCTTTCAAATGTTCCACCTCCAACCCTTTAAACAAATGGAATGGAATGTGATACTCCCTCTTGGCCTTATTTATAGAAATTAGAAGGGATAGTGAAAGGTCCACTTTCAAAAGAAAAAAGAGGGGGGAAAATAAATGTAGGAAAGTTTGAATAAAAAGGAGGGGGAAAATGAATGTAGGAAAGTTTGAATTAAAAGAGGGGAAAAATGAAAATTACTTTGAGAGATAAATCTTCTTTTAAAATAACAAATTAAATTATCCTTTGAACCTGTAGCTTTAAAATAAAAATCGCCACCGGATCTCCAACTCTTTGTACAAGGCGATACTAAATCCAATTTTACAAAAATCATAGGGCTTCATTTAATCAAAAATTAAGAAATTTCATTCTAATTATGATTTTCAAAAATTAATGATTTCATTAATTAGATAAAATTATCTAAGCTATAAACACCTACATGTGCTCGGAATAGAGATTTAAAGTGCAAATTTTAATGTCTGAAAAGGCTGCAGCTAAGTTGAAATTAAATGAAAATCTAAAATCAATCTCATAATTAAGAAATAAACACTACATAAAGTCTTAAATACACCCGCATGGGCCTCGACATTACGCTGAATGCTTAAATTCAAGTGGCTGAGAATGCTGCGTGGGTTGTTTCCCGGTTTAGTCTTAGAACTGGGTCCAAGTTAACAAAACTTAAAAAAGCCTATAATAAGAGTTTCAAATCAGTAAAATATCTGAGAAATTGATTCTGTCAAGTGACATTGGATCTAATCCTCTAGCGAGCGCGAGTTTGACAGATCTAAAGCTCATAAACATATTCAAATTAATCAATTTTTCAAATCAAATTAAGTAACAATCTGAAACTGCTTAAATGAAACTCTATAACTAAAAACTTAAATCAAACTCAATCCATCCACCTTTTTCAACTGTTTGTCAGGGGTGACAAACTAGGAAAACTTTTGCTCATAAAGGAGAAAATGTCAAATCAAATGTTCTATTATGTTCACTCTCAATCAATCTCACGCCAGTAAGGATGTGGCTCGTGTCCTTTAACTGCGTGGCTTGGCCAATAGGCTCTACAAATGAAGCTAGTAAGGCTCCACTATATTACGATCACAACCGTAGCCTGTATGCTCCCCAATGGCTCTGCCCTTTGAGTTGTGAATCATAGGGTATACTTGAGCTAAGGTAGACTTAAGCATATCTCCTTAGACAAACACCACCCCAGGTCTACAAGGATTTCTTGGATGACGTAACTCATGTATTGCTAATAAGGATCCTTCTTTCGGTTGGATCGACTACCTCCTCTGACTAAGTAGACTAAGGACCGCAACTGCCCGAGATGACGGAACCATGGGATCTAGATCGGGCACGTCATCATTCCCCAACCATCCAATTTAAGCTGAAATGATGAATTTCATAATTTTAAATTCTAAAAAAAACTTCATAGGCTGTTACTATATGCTACGCATTTGAGCAATCTAAACGACTAGCCTTAATCGAAAGTTCTCTCTCACTTATTGGGAGGGGTAATTAACTATAGGGGCTTGCGCCTATAGGAAACCTGGAAACAAATCTAAAGTCCTCACCAAATGAGGATGAAATCTCTGGGTAGTGTCTTATTTACTATTCCATTTACTTTCTGAAAATTACACCAACACTTCAAATCATCACTCTCTTCAACTCAATATTTGTCGAGAGGTCAGTGGCAAATTTTCGGAGCCCACAGATTCTGGCGACTCCATGGGGACATGATTCTCTTTTCATTTTTGTCTATCCATATATGTGCTATAGTAGCAATAAATTTTTTTGAAAATTTGAAATAAAAATGGTAATTTAAGTGTATAATAAATTTAATATGAGGCTCTATGTAGAATGAATCATTTCGTAGAGTATATCTTTATTATACCATTATTTTATTCTGTAGCACCTCTGCATCTTGAAAGTATGGGATGCAATAATAATTACTAATTACTAATCCCCATCTTTCACTTTTGCAGAATGGATCTACAAAACACTCCTTTCACCGTTCAGCTAAGGCATGGTGCGAACATCTGCCTAGTCAACGCCATCATCAACACAGGAGATGTCGGGGCTACTATTCAATTTGGAAGCTTGAATTTTCCTCGCTATCAGAATACAACTCCGGTACCCACTGCGGTACATTCCTGAGGCCATGCGAAGGCCTCTTACTAAAAGCTTCTA
This sequence comes from Cymbidium sinense, assembly GCA_021442155.1. NCBI lineage: Eukaryota > Viridiplantae > Streptophyta > Magnoliopsida > Asparagales > Orchidaceae > Cymbidium > Cymbidium sinense. Next base: position 94,031,746 of record CM038217.1, read on the forward strand.
CCGCCCATGTGTGCCAACTGCTCAACAAACCAACGTTCAAGGAGTTCTCCGACAGAACTTCGCCAAAAGGCTAGGTCAATATCTTATACTTGGAAAGCATGATCATGTAGCTTTCTCATCAGGAAGTAAATTAACCAGAAGATAGAGAAGAAGGAGAAATGATGAGCTGAGGGCTCAGCAGATCCCTTTGAATGACCTAGTGAACAAGCGATGCTGCCACAGTATCCCTACCCATAATAACTTTGACAACCTAAAGTGGATAATAAGGAATAGCTCTACTGGTGAAGTAAAGCAGTCTTTCTGGAAGAACCAACCACGTCAAGCTCCACCATCATAGAGGAGATAGCCTGAAACACTGTCAACCAGGATACATAAAGTTCTCAAAGTAGCCAAGGACAGAGGACTAATGAAAAGAAGATTTCAGAGGTATGTAGTGATGGAAAATACTGAAACTCCACCAAGAAAGTTGCCATCTCTTCTGGTAACTAGCCAGCGAGCCCAGTACGCTTTGCATGGTGAGCATCAGAGCGTGACACTTGGACCTCGAGTCTAAGAAACCGTCAAAGGTCTCGACGAAAGGATAAACAAATATGGAGGCTAAGGCATCATAATAAAACTTTGAGTAATAGAAGAGGTGTGACATTTGATACATATACTCAAAAATCTGCCTAAAAATCAACTCATCAGAAGTGGATACCCAAAAGAAAGGATATCATTGATGAAAGACATGATGGTCGACACCCTGGAGAATCCTATAGGGGATCCCATCATCGATCAGGTTCACCCCACAAGAGAAGGTTTACTTCGATCATAGTCCTTTAATAGAAGAAGTATTTGTTCCGCACATTGAACTAGAGATCCACTGAAAACATCAATCGAAAATTCATGTGCAAGAAGAAAATAATGAAGAGGACACTATGGAAGTGGAAGTTGTCTTTATGGTCAGAGATATAGATGAACTCTCTGCTCAGTACCATCAACAATAACATGAACTCAGGGAACTTGAACTTGAATTCAACATCTATGAATAAGATTCTTCACAGAAGCAAATAGAAGATGGAGCTTCGATCTTTGCTGAAGATGAAGAAGAAGAAGACTAGAATGAGAGAGATATCATGGGTGTCGAAGCTGTCTACATGGTTGAACCAGGAAATGATCAGCCTGGTACACGCTTTTATTATCAGCATCGTCATTCGGCCCTATCAATAGCTGCCCCTACAAATGCACAAGAAGAAGAGCAGTTAAGTTCTTTCACTAAAAATGAGCAAAGAGTAACAACAACAAGAACTAGAAGAAGAAGAAGAGCCTGTACTGATTGACGCCATGACATTAGCTATAGAGCAAAGAGAAATGCAACATCAAATGGAGGTCAAAGACAAAGAGATTGCACAGCTTGGTATCTAAATGAATGATATGATGGTACAAATGAACATCATAATGGAGATGTTGCAAAAGAATATCACATCAAGTGCAACACTGCTTTTGTCCGCTAATCAACAAATGTAATAATACAACTTATATCACCACAGTGGTACCTCAAGCTCCTACAAGACATGCTACATGAAGGAGAAATAAAGTTAACCCACCTCCTAACACCAAAATCAAGACACTGAACTTATAGTTCGCTAGAAATAATAATCAATGAAAAATATAAATCATAGCCTCGTGAGTAAAAGTCGGTGAGTAAGGGTCACCCTACCCATATGACCAAGTGTCATCAAAGGTTACTGCCAAAATTTAATACTGAAGCTTGGTAATCCAAAGCAACACCTAGTCCAATTTAAAGCTACTTATGGTAACATAGGAGAGAATGATGCACGCTCTCAATTTGTCAATATTCGACTTACCGCTTTGAATGGTATGCAAATTATAATGATTCAAACCATTTTAATTAGACTATATTTATGAAGAGGTTCACTAGTGCAATTGAGAAAATCACAATCGCTGACCTTGCCTTACTGAAAAGGAGAAAAGATGAGTGAGTGACAAAATTCATAAGTCATCGCGCAACCTAAGTATGAAGTGCGAGCAACAATTGGAAGAAGAATATCCAATCCAATTGCTAATGGGAAATATGGATGATAAAATGACACCATTTCTATGCATGGTGTCAATTGCAACATTCCAGGACTTGCTCGATAGGGTGTCTAAATTCAAAAGTTGAATCTCCTTTAGTCTGAAGTCTATGCAGATAAAGCAAAGAAAAACAAACCTTCAGACTCAAGAAGAAATAAAATTCATGCTGCTTCCTATATCTCAAATGGCAAAAAGCGGGTGATATACAATATGGATAAAGGAAAGCCGCCAATGTACAATGACGATAAGGGAAAGAAGCCTGTTTATTCTAATATACAGACAAAATTGGTATTAGGAGGTAATGACAAACCTCAGACTTTTCAAGTGGTGGGGAGCATCCAAAATAAGCAACAAGAGATGATGAACGAATGAGGCCATCTCTTAAGGAAAAGATGAACAAAGAATATTCCTTTAAAAGGGATAGTGTTTCTAAATTATTTCAGCAAACAGTCAAAGCCGATCTAAAATTACCAAAAATTAAAAGACCTAAAGAAGTTGATCAAGTCAATAATCCAAATTACTGTCCCTATCATCGGATGATCAGTCATTCTATCGAAGATTGTTATGTCTTCAAAGATTGGCTAGAAAGGAAGTATCGGTGATGTGAATTTACACTATCCGATAGTGTGCTAGTCAACCCAAAAAGAGAGTCTACAAGGATATTACGTTCTCTTCCGTATCATCCAACAAAAACAAATAGAAGGAGAAATCAGTTCAGATTGAAGAATGGCAAACAATACTCTCCAAAAAGATCGTGAAGATGCTGAAGTAGTTAAAAGACGTTCATGGTGTTAAGTGAAAATCACCACTTGAACCTATATTGGATTTAAGAGAGATGCCTAAACCAAGTATTTGGGCTTCTCAGTTATATTCTGATAAGACTACTTCGTCACAGCATGAGAAGAAGTCTACTAAATGCAGGCCTCATAAATCAAAAAAGCTAGCTAAGAAAAAGAAGATCAAGAAGAGAACTATAACTCAAAAGATCATTAATAATTTAGAAGAGTATCACCAGCAGACAAGACAACCATTTAGGCTTGCAGACTTCATGCCTAAACTTCGCATTGCTGAATTAGATGAAGAAGATAATGGTGAATCTTGTCCAATAGAGACATACCGAATCATCTGCATGATGCCAGATGTTCTTCAACATTAATTACTCTGAAATGACATGGGTACTCAGACAGACTCAACCAACCCACCACATTTCTTGTCAGGAAAGCAAGAAGAGCCTGAGGAGCTAACGTCTGAATTTTGTTTAATGACTCAACAAGACAATAATAGTTTAGATGAAGATCTATGTTTTCTCAATGTAGAAGAGTCGATCATTATCATCATGAAACGTATGACGTTGAAAATGAGTCCGCCCTTTGGCCAATCTTCGTAATAAGAAGGAAATTTGAAGTAACTACTCTTCAAAAGAATCTGAGCAAGATAAGGTGATTCAAATTTAGTTGAGAAGTGGCAAAGTCTTACCACCTTCTTCAAAGAAAGGAAATGCAAATAAAGACAAAGACAAATAAATTGAAGTCAACGAGGATATTATTCCCAAAAATTTTAGGATAAAGCTTAAATCAAATGAGAAGATAGATTATAATATTCTATCATATCTGAGAAAGATCTCCGCATAACTAAGTGTGTACGAGGCTCTCTTGATGTCAAAAGACCTCCGAGAAACTTTGATACATGCTCTCAAAGATCCGGAGAGTTATGAAGCTTACTTTGCTGAAAATGTATGACTTAAGCATTGCAAACTCAAGATCTCCTAGTAATCAAATTTTTTGAAGATCTTATGTTGGGAACGACAGATCACAATCGTCCTCTTTATGTTACTGCAGAGAGTGATGGCATCTCGATCAGCCGAATATTGATTGATCCAAGTTCTTCTATCAATCTTATGAGTCTAAAGGTATTAAGAGGATTATCACTTAATATCCAACATCTTGGGAGAGATAAGTTGATGGTTCATGATTTCAATGAAAAGGGGCAGAAAACTCTGGGTTCTTTTATTCTCCTGCTCAAGTTCAAGGACTTACATATAGAAGCCAAGTTTCATGTAATCGATGTCGATATATCATTTATTTCAGTCGGTGGTCGCATGGTATGACATGGTCCCATCAACTATGCATCAATGTATGAAGTATCTGAAAGATAGAGAAGAATTCAAAATCGGTAACCTATAACCATTCTCCATCAATGAAGCAAAGATCTATGACTCGAAGAGCCTAAGCTAACATAGCCTATTGAAGAAATAGCATCCACTTAAGGAACTAAAAAGTAATTTCACAAAGTGAAAGAGCAGAAGCAAAGAGGAAGAAAGAAGGTAATGCCGACTCTCCCTAAAGCACTTGATTCTGCACATAAGTCAGGAAAATCAGTTTCTCATTTGGGAAGTGACACGGAAGAAGAAGAAGATATGCTTGTCAAACCTAAGGGAACTTATAAGCTTTCAAGAAAGCAGAATGTGAAATAAGTGATTATGATTCGCTATGATTTTGAATCTACTTATGGAAATAGAGTTCAGATGACTGCATCAAGAAGGATAGCTCACTTGGCAGAGTCAGATGACTCACTCAAAATTATACCTATCCCTCAGCAGTGCTTCAAAGAAATCAGTCCACTGGAGGTTCATAATATTGAAGAATTGATACATTTCTATGTGACATTGTTGAGTGAGAGTGGCAAAAGAGGAACTCTATTTTACAAATCAGAGTCTCAATCTCACAACTTTGATCAGCCTACTCAACATAAAAATTATGATGAGATAGTGCTGACAAGAATACCAATATACTATCCACAGAAATTATGAAGATTGATGCACAAGCTTGGAATTCATATTTGAACTACTAAATATATGACTCAAGTCTTTAACAAGATGTGGAGCCAAAGAAGTCCTTAGGCATCACGAAGAAGTGATAAGTTTATCATTAAAGGTCTGGGGTTCATCCGCAAATCTCATCAAGATAGAGTCTGTTATAATATAATTGAAGCTCATATCGAGAGTCTTAGTGATGAAGAAGATGATTCTCATGAAATTCTTCTTAAAAATGATGAAGAAGTAGACGCCAAGCCTGCACCAGAAGAACTCAAAGATGGTGGACAAATAGCTACTATGAATGAACTTAAATAAGTCAACTTAGGAGCTGAGGATGATCCCCGTCCAACTTTCGTCTGCTGCCTCGAGAAAGTTGAAGAGAAAAAATGCTACTTTGTGAATTGGGATTGCTTTGCCTAACACATTCTAAATGTGCTATATAGCTCATAAACTTTATTGATGCAACACCTATTAAGCAAGCTCCTAGGTGAATGAGATTGGAGATTGAAGAACAGGTAATTGTAGAAACTAAAAAATTGATCGAAGTAGCTTCATCCGGGAGGAAAACTATGCAGATTGGATAGCCAACATTATCTCAGTCAATAAAAAAATGGCCAAATCCGTCTCTGCATTGACTTCCGAGACTTAAATAAGGCGTGCCCAAAAGATGACTTTCCACTTCCAATATCAGAACTATTTGTGGACAACACTTCCAATTATGATATGTTCTCATTTATGGACGGATCGTCAGGATACAACCAAATCAAAATGCAACCTGAAGATGAAAAAATACATCATTCAGAACACTTATTGACATCTATTGTTACACGGTCATGCCCTTTGGCTTGAAAATTATTGGAGATACATACCAAAGAACCATGACGCATATTTTTGATGAGTTGATTCATCAAAAGGTGGAATGTTATGTCCACGATTTTGTGGTGAAGAGCTTAAACCGTGAAAATCACTTTGAAGACTTGAGAATTATATTAGAGAGAATCAGAAAATATGATCTCAAGATGAATACTCTAAAATGTGCATTCGGGGTATCCTTTGGAAAATTTCTCAGGTACATTGTACGTCACAGAGGTATTGAATTAGATCCTGCTAAGATCAAGGCAATTGTGGAGATGCCTCGATCGAAAAGTTTGTGTCAGCTCCGTTCTTTACAAGGATAGCTTAAGAAGATTCTTACTAAAAATAAAAGAGAATGACATACCAAGCTAGTAGAGGCATTATGGGCGAATCAAACTACCTACAAGATGCCGATTAAAGCCACTCCATATTCATTGGCATTTGGAACTAAAACATTTCTTCTGCTTGAAGTTGAGTTGTCTTCACTTCGAGTAGCCATCGAGTACAATCTAACTGAAGATCAAAATGCTCGTCTGAGGATCGAGGAACTCGACGCACTTGATGAAGTTAGATTGTAAGCTCATCAAATTCTAGAAGTCTATTGAGAAAAAATGTTCAGGGCTTTTGACCATACGGTGCGGCCTCAAACTTTCCAGAAATGAGAAGTGGTCCTGGTACTGAGAAGACCAATTATCTCCAATTAAAAATTTGGTGGCAAATTTGAGCCTAATTGGGAATGCCCTTTTGTCATTAAAAAAGTATACCAATGAGGGGCATACTAATTCATCAACCTAAAAGGTGAAATGCCAATGCCTTCAATTAATGGTCGATACTTGAAAAAGTATTATACATGACCACATATTCTATAGAAATCCTCCAAGGGGGTATTTTTTTAGTATATCTATTTAGGTCGACATCGTGCTTCATGTCGAGATCTCTAAATAAATATACTCACTCTAGATGAAAAAAGATTTTTCGTGAAAATTTTCCTATTACATAGGGGACATTATAGATTTATATACATAGACGAAAGCAATGTTACATGTTAAAATCTTCTTAAGAGCATATCAATTCAAATGTTGATGTATTTGCATAATTTCATCTTGAAAGCTCTTCTAAATGTGCTTTAGAATTCCCCCTATAAGACATAGGGTATTTTTTTAGTTTATATCAAGTTTATTTGAGTTGACGTCGTGCTATAAGATGAGGTACTCGAATATATTTTGATTTAGGTTGACATCAAGCTTTATGCAAATTCAATATATCTATAAAGTTAAGTTGCGAGTCTGTGAACAAAAATAATCTATTTCTACGCATGAAAAGATAGCCCTAAATGTCAAAAAACTTATTCCCAGATTTATGAAATTCTGGAGGTTAAGTCAAAAGAACTCCCGATTTCGAAAGCTTCAATCAATTGAGTTGGAAAAATATCAACCTCTATATCCTGAAGTCTAGGACATGGATGAGTTCTAAAGGTCGGACTCAACAAGCCCACAAATGGCTGAGTTGTTGATGCTCTTCTCATTCAACAAGCCGCAAGAAAAGTGGAAAGAAAGAGCCCCCATTCGGCCACGATGACAAAATCACAAACCCACTATAGCTTAAGTCAAAGACTCGAGTATGTTCTAAATGTCAAACTCAATAAGCCAACAAATGGCCGAGTTGCTGATGCTCTCCTCACTCAACAAGCTATAAGAAAAGGCCGCAGTGAAAGAGCCCCTGTTCGTTAGTCTAATGATGATAGCTGTTCAATCTCAAACCAGATTTAGCTTAGTGATTATAAGCAATTAGAATCTAAGAGATCTTTCTACTTAATTGACAGACCAAGACAATCTGAGGAAACTCTCAATTCAGGGTTGCCTCAAATCAATCTATATATTGCTCGCAGGGTAATATCTCAATTTATTCTCAAATGATTTTATCAAGCTCAAAGCATAGATTAAAGCCAATCTCCTCATCAAGTCCGTCAAAGCAGAAAGAACAGGACCAAGGAAGCAATTCCATAATTCATACAAAGCTGATGGCCGAACTAAAGGAATTTCGTGGTTATTCGGTATGCTAAAGCACACGTTACTAGACTAATAATTCAACATTGACCCTATATAAATCGAAGGTTGGGTCATCTGCATGTACCCTTTAATGAATCCATCAAAGCAGCAAGCACAAGATTCATGGCGTACATACTTCCTAACAAGTCAATATGGATAAATCAAGTCAATCCTTCATCAAGTCCATCAAGCTTAAAGCTAGGATAGAAGGCATTTAAAATTCGACCAAGCACGGATAAACCAATTCCCTAGTGGAGTCCTTCATCAAGACAAGTAGATCAATTCCTCCATCAAACCCAACCAAGCATGAAGCTAGGGTTCGAGGAAACTCAAGTCTGCAATGACATAAAGAAAGAGCTTCAACAAAGCCATTGAAGTAGAGTATATGGTGTAAAAGCTCTTATCTATTCGATAAGTCAATTCTGACAAATTGTCAATCCCGTCATTTAGCATGTCCTAAATAAGGCATCATACTAATGACAAATCCTATCAAAAGATTCGTGAACTATTGCAATCGAAGCTGAAATGATCTAAGTTTCATAGCTAGCATGCAAATTAAACCTAAAGCACAAAGCATACAAATCAAGCCCAGAGCACAAATCAAAGCTGATCTTCTCATCAAATCCACAAAAGCACAAAAGTGCAGAAGTAACAGAGGAACGCTGATATCCACTAATACAACAAGATGATAGATGATACATGACCTAAAAAAAAAAGTAGAGTACATCATGGGAGCCTAGATTGTAGCTTCAAGTCGCAAATAAGTCGCTAAAGAGCTGCTCACTCAACCAACTGTAAAAGCCAGGCTCGATCAAAGTAGCCTTAGCATCTACCATAACGTGGTGACGTAGTTGATAACGATGCTGCTTTTGCTCTATAGCCTGAGCTCTTCTGTCTGCTCAACTTCCACTCGATCCCCGGCAAATAACTCTTTACTCAAAAAATTATCTATCAAACTCTGACGGTCATGTCGTAGATCCTCAACACTCTCTTCAAACTCATCATGCGCTAGGTCAGCCGCCTCCCTACGAAGCCTGACCTGCTCTTGAAACTCTATCAGTAAAGTGCTAGAATAGACATTACTGAGAGATCTCATCCAGTGGATTAAGAAATCCATGTCTCTACAAAGAGTCTCCAAATACCTGAGAGCCTACTCCTCCAAGCCAGTACGAGCTAAAAGGTCCAAAGTGGTGTTCGCATAAGACGTGAAGCTGTCTAGTGACTCTGGTGAGTCCAAGGCAATCCGAAAAATCACATCCCTCAAAAACACCAAGCCGTAATCCTGCATGCTCCTATCACGTGGATTCAGCCTATAGGGATGTCGATGGTAGATCTCGGACTCATAACCTACATCAGCCACTGCAGGGAATAAATGAAAACAATCAACATGAAGCAGATGTAAAGAAGTGCAGTTAATATAAATAAATAAATAAATAAAGAGAAGGAGAAAGTACCTGAACATGATGAATTCGACTGAACTGGAGTATCGTAAGCGATATAATCCTCAGGGGCCCTCACTGTCTGAAAAACTCTAGGGCTATGTACTGGCTCAATAGAGGCCTTATTAGGCACGAGGTCTCTCACCTCATAATTCTCCCAAGGATAACGGGTGGAGTCAGGCTTAGTAGAGAAAAGTGGCTCCACGGAAGGGGTAATAAAATCTGATAAGTATCAAAGGTCGACAGCGATGACCCAACTGAGTCCTCAATAACATCTCCAGTGTTGCCTGACACCTGCGACACTTCATCAAAAGTCATAAATGGTGTGGAGGCAAACTCATGGAATAATCAACCGAAACCCGCACAGGCTTTGTAGGTTGGCTACACCTGCGTCTACGAGCCCGTGAAGAAACATCAGTGTAGTTAAGAGAAGAATCCCTAGCTCTAACTCTACCACGAGAAGTTGTATCCTCAGCCCTGACCTGCTCGCCAACCGGTTCATTTGTCAAGAATCAACTTAGAGTATTAGACGCACTAAGCATATTTTGATAAAAAAGGAGGAGAGAGAGGACAAAAGTATTGAAAGAGAGGAGAATAGTGATTATACCTCTAGCTATAATCTCCTGCTAATGGTAACTGATGACGGGTCCTCTAATCTCGAGGAACACCCAAAGATCTCATCTTGCGTTCATATCTCCTGGAACCATGCTCTAGGAAAGGGCCAAAAGACAGCTGTACCTAGGTGAGGTAAGTATAACTAACCCCGCATCGTGGAGGGGCTATCCAAAAATGAGCACCGCACAAACCTCAAGAATGTAGCTAATAAGCAAAGAAAGTAACGTGTGGGGAATTGTCCGATCCTCCTAAAATCCACTACACGTGGATAAGTGGGCCATCAAGCAACAATCGAAGAAACTAAATTGTCAGGTAACTGCTAGCCCTCTATAACAACTGACTATCCAAACCGATAACATAACCATCCTGGACGTATATTGAAAAGGTGCTCAGCTACTCTCAATGTTCGATGACCATGAAGCAAGGAATATATGCCATTCTCATCAAGACTGTCAACAAGATCAATCCTATCGAAGGAGGGTGCAGTATATCCGGTGAAGTAACAAAAATTGATCTCTGACCAAGTGGGGAGCAAAGAAGAGCATGTGAATCCTCTCCATCTCCAAAGTAGAGGATGCTCAATATAACTATAAAATTATAGGATATCCTCTCTCTAAAAGGAATGATGGATACTCAAAACAAGCAAAGGCACCATGTATGTGGAGATGAACCTAAGCATGTAAGTACTTCCAAGGTAAAATCACATCTCATAGCTCTAGGGAACCTGCCGCAGAAATCACCCCCAATATCCTATAAAGCCTGGCTAATAATGTTGGGCAAGAGAAACTCGCTCACTTCGAGATATCTTGCTGGCTGCTAATAAAGCGCCTGGGTGAACTAAGCCCTCTGTAATGGGGAGCAGAAAAATGCAGATCCATGTCACTATAAAATCGGCTAAGAACAGATCCTTGCTCAATTCCGGTAGTGCTGGAGAAGTCGCACCTGCTAATAAAATAGGCTCCGCAGTTTCCTCGGATAAGCAATTACCTTCAAACACACCCAATCGAAAAGGGTCATGCAGTGCTACAGTCTCCTGATAGAGCATAATCTTGCAAGAAGCTCTAAATCCATGTACTCATAGGTAATGCGACTCGTGATCGTATAGAACGCCCTAAGACCCTGAAGGTCCGGTGATAGTGGTCTAGGAGATCAATATAAATAAAAGGCATAGTTAGCCTACATCGTCAATCACAATCATCTGAAGGCTGCCTATGAAATAACTCCCCATCAGGTGAAACACACTCCGCATAACGATTACCAAATACGGGAAGACTCAACACAGCCTGTAAGTCCAAAAGAATGACTGTCAACTCCTCCAAGCCAATCCAGCAAGTGTTACTACTATGATCATAGAACTCCACTACTCCACGAGCCTAAGAAGAAGGCATACCCCCAAAGTCAAATAAAGATACATATAATGCCTCATAAACGTCGGTTATCCGTAAAGTATCTTTGTGAGCCTGTAGAATATACGTAGCCCATGTGACATATCCATGAGGAAGAATAGGAATCCTGCCAAATAAGGAATCAAGCGTGTCTAGTGAGCTGGTCAGAATGACAATGGTCGAGGAGTCTGACTATCTCACTACTCAATGTCTAGAAGCAGTCGTAAGACATCACAATATCCAAACTAACTCACAGGTAGCTATCCAAAGGATTGTAGTCACCACACTTCAGCTTAAGGGTAGCTACCTAGTTTGCATGATCCTCAAAAGCAAATGAATCAAGGAGTAGGGAAGAGCGTGCAAAGAAGCCCTGGTAAAAATCAAGTCCTCGTAGCATATCAGTGTGCTGCTCAATATTATCTCTGATATCAACATCTCCACGAGGATCATGTCCATCAATCTCCGACCAGATAGCCTCCTCGCTAGGCTCATCAGATAACAGATCATCAGGTCTTCTCCAGCTAAACATTCTCTTCCCAAATGATAGGAGAAACATTACATAAAAATTTAAATAACAGTGTAATCAAGTATGTTCACCAATTTTCAAGACGCAATAACAAGAAGTGGAACAAAAAAAAGAAGAAAGACGAGGAGGAGAAGAAAGAAGAAAACCAAAAAGTCAACAAGTTTTCAACAAACGTGACTCACTCCATGCACGAATCACATTTATTGGGGGGCATTTATTGACCTTCACGTATGTGTCATAAGTCGAGTCAAGCCCACAAGTCGAATCCGGTAGATGTCGGAGGTGACAGTGTGCAAATCGAGGCTCAAAATGCACTGGACATCACTGAAAATGGTCGAAACAACCTTTGATCGACGAATGGACTTCGCCGTCACGTTCAGAATGTCAAAATTGATCAGAATATAAATATTGCATAATCTAAAGAGCGATCGATAAAGCAATCAAGCTATCAATGTGTCGACGAGCATATCAGAGTCGGGAAGCTACGATGATGTCCGAACAACCTCTGTTCATGAAATTGATCGCTCTGTTAGCTTTGAAACATCGAAAACTATCAAATGAGATTGTCATGCTCAAATCGGACGAGTTTGTGCAAATGTCAAATAATTTGAAGTGATAACATGCAAATCGAGGATGAAATACACAAGACGTCGCCAAAATTAAAGTAAATGACCTATGATTGATGAACGAACTTCGCCATCGCATTCAAAATGTGAAAACTGGTCAGAATATAAATATTGCATGACTTGATGATCAACTGATCAATCGCTTGAGTTGTCGCTATGCGTCGCATATCGTCGCAAAACGCAAAGCCAAATGACCTCCGTGCATAAAATTGATTGCGCCGTTAGCATTGAAACATCGAAATCTATCAAGTAAGACTGTTCGCACTCAATTCAGATGAGACTGCATGAATGTCGAGCGGTCGAAAGCGACGACGTGCATTCTGAGTTGAAATTGACTCAATTTGACGCCGACTTGAACCAAACGGCCTCGATCACTAAACGACTATGCTAGAACAATAATATATATATATATATATATATATATATATATATATATATATATATATATATATATATATATATATATATATATATATATATATATATATATATATTGCTATGTGATTTTATCGACATAAAATTCATAATTAAGATTAATTAAATATTTGGAAAAAAATCAATTAAGCCTATTTATGCCTAGAAGCTCTTAACCGTTCCCTCCCTCTTTTATTCGTGTTTCCCCTAATCGAAAGAAAAACTACTCCCACTCTTTCTCTAGGCTCCAACTCCTCCAACCGCAAGGGATGAGGGGTTGCTTCCTTCTTGGCGGTTCTTTTCTTCTCCTGTGCGTCTCTCTCTCTCTCTCTCTCTATTCCCACGCCCACCTCCCCTCTGCAGTTCAAGGCTTGCTCAAGAGGCACAATGAGATGAAAACCCAACTGCAGGGTTAAGACACCGCCGCTACAAGAGGCACAGTAAGCCAACATCTGTTAGATGTCGCCCTTAAATTAAATGCCAATAAAATTTTATCAAAATCTCATGACTTAGAAAATAAAAAATGAAAAGTAAAAGAATAGGCTTAAGAACTTCACACAATAAAACCTAAAATTAAAAAACTCCAAACAAAAAAGAAGAAAAATAATATGCGACAAACATAACAAAAAAATAAAACAAAAAGGGGAGAGGGAACGAAAAGCAATTACGAGATTTATTCAAATAGAGTTGAAAGCCCGCTAAAGTCTCTAACCACTCCCTTTCAAATGTTCCACCTCCAATCTTTCAAACAAATAGAATGGAATGTGATACTCTCTTCTTAGAAAATTAGAGAATGAAAGGTCCACTTTCAAAAAAAGAGGAACAATGTAGGAATAATGAAAACGAGAATTACTTTGAGGGGTAAATCTTCTTTTAAAATAACAAATTAAATTATCCTTTGAATCTATAATTAAGAAATAAATACTACATAAAGTCTTAAAACACTGAATACCCCGACACTACTAACGCTTAAATTCAAGTGTCTGGACGTTGCTGTTATTTTCCCGCTAAGGATCGGGTTAACAAGACATAAAAAAGCTAATAAGAGTAAATCAAATAAATATCAAAACGATTTTGTCATGATGGGCGGACCTAAGATTTCTGGTGGGCAATTGCCCACCCCGAATTATTTTATATAATTATAAATGTAGTTGATATTTTACTCATTATTTGCTAAAAAAATAAACAAATAATTTTATCGGTGTATAGTGCTGTATGCATATCCACGTTCCGACTTCCCCTCTCAATCTCTCACCCCATTCTCAATCACTTTTCTCTCTCTCTCTCTCTCTCTCTCTCTCTTACTGGAGCTATTTAATATTTTTGTTGGCTTTATTTTTTTTAATTATTTCTACTTATTTTAAGAAAAATGAATATAAGGCTCCTATGAATTTTTTAAGTAGAGAATAATGTGCTTACATTTTTAAAAAATTGACAAAATCTTCTCTTTAATTTGAAATAGGACAATGTCAGAGATTTATTAAATCTTACATTTTATAAAAATTAGTAAAAAAAAAATTGTTCAAGACAATATTTAATAAAAATAATATAATACAAAAGAAAGAAAATTACAATTAAAATATTTTAATAAAAATTTGATAAATTTATAAACTTACTTTAATATAAGTGTAATACATAAATACTTAATTAATTTTATTTCATATTTTATTTTAAAATAAATTAAAGATTTTTAAATTCATCGTAATTAATTTTTCACACGTCTCCTCTGTCATTTTCTCCTTTATAATGATCACCTCATTATTTATTTAATTAAATCATCATCCGAAATTTATTAGAAATACAAAGGTCCCAAAGCAGGAACTTTCTAATTGATTTTATAATTATATCACTTAAAATTTCATAATATCCTATAAAACAATCAATTTATTATTTAAGATGAATCTAGAGTCATATATGCAATTTAAGGCTTGCTTCATTCCTCATAAATTTAGTATTATTTTCTTTGTTTGTATTTTTGTTTGCTACTATTGCTTAAGATAGCTTTACCTCTTACTTTATTAATTTCTCAAACAACTGAGGCGGACTTGCCTTGACGTGAGGGCCCTCAAATTTTTTTTTTTCTGTAATATATATATATATGTATATATATATATATATATATATATATGTATATATATATATATATATATATTTTGGGCATCTTCAATTTGCATTTTATAAAATCAATTCTCTCCAAATAAATCAATTTAACTCATTACTCTTAAATGACTATTTAATTAATTAAAATAAAAATTCATAAGTTTAATAATCTTGTTCACATATATTTTTTTTCTTATAAATTTAGTGATATTTCTTTATATATATATATATATATATATATATATATATATATATATATATATATATATATATATATATATATATATATATATATATATATATATATATATATATTAAGTATTATTTATTTAATTATTTGAAATCTTGCCCACTCTGAAATAACGAGTTAGTTCCGCCCCTGACAGTAGATCTAATCCTTTGTTAGCAGCTAAACAGAGTTGACAAGATCTAAAGCTCTTAAATATATTCAAATTAATCAATTTTTCAAATCAAATTAAGTAACAATATGAAATTGCTTAAATAAAACTCTATCATTAAAACTTAAATCAAACTCAATCAATCCATCTTTCGCAACTACTTGTCGAGGGTGGCAAACTAAGAAAACTAAATTCAAAAAGCAATGCCAAATCAAGTTTCTTTACGTTTCACATCCAATCAATCTCACGCCAGCGACGTACCGTGTCCTTGATCAGAGCTATAAATAAAAGAAGCGACGAGTCCTCGAGTGATTTCGAATGCTCCATTATATTACGATCAAGATCGTAACATGTATGCTTCCTAATGGCTCTTCCCTTTGAGTTGTGAATCATAGCATATACTTGATAGGACAAGCAACCCTCTGTCAGCTAAGGTAGACTTAAGCTTGTCTCTTTAGATAAACACCACCCCAGGTTTACAAGGATTTCTTGGACGACGTAACCCATGTTCGAGCAATAAAGATCCTTCTATCGTCCGACTACCTCTCTCGACTATAGATGTGACGGATGGATGATGAAACCATGGGATCAGACGGCGTATCATCGCTCAACCATCCGGTTTAAGTTGAAATGATGAATTTCATAATTTTAAATTTAAAAAAAAACTCCATATGCTGCTGCTATACACTACACATTTGAGAGATCTAAACGATTAGCCTTAATCGAAAGTTCTCTCTCACTTATTAGGATGGGTAATTAGCTATAGGGATTTGCGCCTATAGGAAACCTGGAACCAGATCTAAAGTCCTCACCAAATGAGGACAAAATCTCTGGGTAGTGTCTTATCTACTATTCCATCTGCCTTTTGAAAATTATACCGACACTTCAAATCATCACTCTCTTCAAGTCAATATTTGTCAAGAGGTCGGTGGTGAATTTTCGGAGCCCACATTGTGATTAATTTGGATTTAGTTAAGGTTAAGTCCATAAGATAAAGTCAAAGGGCTTAGGAAGAGATTTGGAGTTTGAATTTGATCATGAGTTTCAATCATTTGATATAAATTTGGATTTATGATTTGGAATTTGATTTTGAGATTGAATTTGATAATTGAGAAAAATTAATTGAATTGGGGTTGATTTGAATTTGGTTAAAGCTAAGTCCATAAGATAAAATGAAAGGGCTTAGGAAGGGATTTGGAGTTTGAATTTGATCATGAGTTTCAATCATTTGATAAGAATTTGGATTTAGATTTGGTTTTGAATTTGGGGTTTGGTTTGAGAGAAGGAAGCAAGGATTTGGTTTGGGCTAGAGGGTAGGCAAGTTCTCCTAAATTCCTAAGGCACAACATATCCCTGCTAACTCTTATAAGTCTCTAGGGTTAGGTTAAGTGTTCACCTAATCACTAGAAGTGTCTTAAGATTAAGGAGCTCTTAGTGTCTATAAGAGTCCTAGATCTATGATGAGGAGGTTGAGAGCTCACTCAAAAAGTGAGGTCAACAGAGGCCTTCAAACTCGTCAGCTATACTAAGCATAACGAGATCTTCCGATACCTGCATAAAATAATATATATATACATATATATTTGCACACAATAAGCCTCCTTTTTGTGTTATATCTTTACTACAATGAGTTGATGATCTATCTAATTAAAGCAAATGAAGTAACATTATTAATTTTTTTTTTGTTATTTTCTCTCTTTTCTTTTGAGAAAAAGGGAGGGGAAGAGGTACGGTCAAGTTGAAGCTTTCACGTGAAAATCATAGGTTAGAAGACACATAAGATGTAGGAGTGCATGTCGCTAGCAATGAAAAGTAGTCACAAGCTTGGAGTGTAGGAACTTTAGATGGGAATGGGTTTGGTGAGAAAGGAGAGCTATGATGCCCGGGGATGAAGAATGGAGGAGATGTAGATGTCAATGGGCTTCTGTGAGTTCAATTTTTATTTGCAGAGGAGAGCCAAGAAGGAGGCTTGCGGCTTTTAGTTGTGGGAAGTGAATGAAGGGGTTGTGGTGTTGGAAAAGTTAAGAGGCCTAAGAGGAAGAGGGGGAAGACTGCTGCATTACTGCATGAGGTCAAGGCGAGGTTAGCATGGAGGTTTGCCGACAAGTTCGTCCAGGTGAGAGGAAAAGGGTGCTAGTAGGTTAGAAAGGGAAGCAGTGAAGGCTTGGATTCGAGACAAACAAGATGAAGACTGAGAGGGTAGGAGTTGGTTTTCATCTTTGCAGTAGTTTTATGGAGAGAGGGAGAAGGGGCAGATTTTGAAGTTTCCGTAAGCAGTCAACCTGAAGAAAGGGGTTGCGGTTTGTGCAGCTTTGAGAGAGATTAGTAATGGTGGAGAAGTAAGAATGCTCGCGGATTGGGAGTTTGTGTTTACAAGAGATAAACAACAGCAATATCTTGCTGCTTGCAAATAGTCATGGCTAAGAGGAAAAGTGGAGGTCGAATTTGCTATGAGGTTGTCGATTTTGAGGTGGAGACGACAAGTTGCAGCATGGAGCAGCACAGTTGGGCGAGGAGGAGAAGAAAAACTATGGGGGCTGTTGATTGTGTGTCAGAGAGAAGAGAATGGATAAAGAGTCGGGATACCGGAGGAGAGTTACGTGCTGTGTGGGATTTGGAGAAGAGAAGTAAAAGTCTAGTAGTAACCTATTCGGCTTGTAGCAGAGACGGAGCTGGAGGAGGGAAATGGAGCAGGTTTGCTTTTAGTTGCGAGGAGAGAATGAAAGAGCTCTCGTGTTGGGAGAAAATAGTCCTGAGACGAACTTTACATGCGACTCTAATCCACTGACACATGTGTCCGGTTTTTTTACGCATTGACCAGATAATGGACTACTCTCACCCATGAAACGCCGATGGCGATTAACTGACCATAAATACATTTCCCCCAATCTTCTGATCGCTCAATGCACGGGAGGAATTTAAAAGAAATATATGATGATTTAGGGTTCTTAGTTTTTCCAAGAAACGGAAGAGATAGAAAATCTCATCTCCTTTTACAAAGAACCATGAAGATGGAACGCGGGAAATAAAACCATTTTAGCGATGTATTAAATACAAATTCATCTGAATGCTTCTCGGCATTTTTTCTACGTTTATTAGTGATATTCTTGTATCTAAGAGAATATGTTCATTACTTCCAATTAGAAGCAATTTGGATGTTTTTTTGTCGAATATTTAATTTTGAGTGTTATTTTGCATGCATTTTTTAAATATGATCAATTTTGACCTTTTCACATATTTTTTCCCAACTTTATGATTATGTTTAACATTGCAAAGGAAGCATTTGATGGCAATTGTTTTTAGTGCATTCAGACTGTACCTCTTTGGAGGGTACAGATCAATTTTGACCTTTTTTCACATGTTTTTTTCCAACTTATGATTATGTTTAGAATATGCAGAAGCATTATGAGGTAGTTATAGTAGATTCAGACTGGTATCTTTGAGGGTAGAATCAAAATTTTGACCTTTTTTCACATGTTTTTTTCCCAACTTATGATTATGTTTAGAACATTGCAAAGCATGATTTGGGTGATGTTTTGGTGTGGGTTTAGATCAGACTCTTCTTGGAGGTGACCTTTTGATCTTCTTTTCCGCTTTTTTTGCCAACTCCTTATGATTATGTATGGCATAAGGAAGCATTTGATGCTGATGGTTGGTGGTTTAGCATCTGCACTGGTCTTTGGAGAGATCAATTTTGACCTTTTTTCACATTTTTTTCCCAACTTATGATTATGTTTAGAACATTGCAAAGGAAGCATTTGATGGCGCTTTGGGTGATTGGTGATTTAGTATCTCAGACCTCTTCTTTGAGAGTGGATCAATTTTGACTTTTAGATGTTTTTTTGCCAACTTCTTATGATTATGTTTAGATTGCAAAGGAAGCATTTGATGCTTTGGGTGGTTTCGGGTGGTTTAGTGTATGTACGCGGTACCTCTTTGGAGGGTACTGACCTTTTGATCTTCTTTTCAATTTTTTTTGCCAACTCCTTATGATTATGTTTAGGGCATTATAATGGAAGCATTTGATGGCGCTTAGGGTTGTTTTGCATGAGGTAGATGCAGTACTTTGAGGGTCACACTTTTGACCTTTTTTACAGCTTTTTTTGCCAACTCCTTATGATTATGGAGCATTATATGGAAGCATTTGATGGCGGTTTGGGTGGTTTTGGTGTTTCATACTGCACTCTTTCTTTGAGGGTACGATCAATTTGACCTTTTTTCACATGTTTTTCCAACTCCTTATGATTATGTATAGAGCATTGCAAAGGAAGCATTTGATGGCGTTTGGGTGGTTGGTTTAGTGTACACCTTTGAGGGTACGACCTTTTTTTGATCTTTTTTGCGTTTTTTTGAACTCCTTATGATTATGTATAAAGCAAAAGGAAGCATTTGAAGCGGTTTTAGTACATCTACTCTGGTACTTTTTGAGGGTACGATGATCAATTTGACCTTTTTCACATGTTTTTTCCCAACTTCTTATGATTATGTTTACATACAAAGGAAGCATTTGATGGCGTTTGGGTGGTTTCAGGTGGTTTAGTGAGCATTTGATGGCGCTTTGGTGGTTGTGGTTTAGTGCATTCAGACTGGTATCTCTTTGAGGGTACGCATCTTTTTTTTTTTGATCTTTTTCCACAACCTTATGATTATGTTTAGGGCATTATAATGAAGCATTCGCTTTAGTGTTTTTGGTTAATTTTTCATCTATATTTTCTAACATATTTTGTATCTGCTCGCTGTAAATGCAAATAATGACCCATATTTGAGAAACTCCTGCACCACTGCTCGAATGAAACAGAGGCATATGTAATCAGATCGGACTATGCACATCAAATTGGTTCGATTCGAAGGACCATACTAGTTATTAGCCAAACTCAAAGAAATTAAAATCAAAAGATTTTCTATGTGCAAAAGTCGGTCTAAGAAGTCCGCCTAAATAGCTTGACAAAAATTCCGTAAAAGTTGATACAAGAACCGGTTGTCCAAATTATGATTAGATTCTCTGTTGATTTAGAGGGGAATTGGATGATTAAAAAACATACAGAAAGCCATAATCATTCTTTGCGAGCTCACGACCTACATCTTCTCAAATCACGATGCATTATGAAAAGGCGTCCTGTTAAGACAATGACAGAGGTCGGTATTAGAGCAACCGATTCATATCTAACCGAGGAAGTTGGTGTAGAGAATATCGGGTTCACCAAAAGAGATGCTTTCAATTTTATTCTAAAGAGAAAAGATCGAGGATTGTAAATGGTGATGGTAATGCATTAATACGCTTGTTAAGAGAGGCAAGATCATGTGATGTTTGCATGGGATGTGCAAGTTGATGAGTGATTGCTTAGTAAATTTTTTTTTGTAATGGCATGTCTAGGATAGAATATGATTGTTTTGGGATGTGATAATTTTGATACAAGCTATCGACTCAATAAATATAATCTCGCTTGTGCCCTCTTGTTGGAGTGAATCATCAAAAATGTATTATTTGGAGTAGCCTTTTATCGAAGAGACAATTGAGTCATTCTCATGGCTATTCCAAACTTTTCTTCGATTGATGAATGACAGACATCCTATAACAATATTCACTGATCAAGATCGATGAGAGCTATTGAAATTGTATTGCCGCATACTCATCATAGGTTGTGCCAATGGCATATTTCAAAAAAAGCTCCTTCTAAGGTTCATTGCTTTAATAGTAATAAGATAGTACAAGGCCTATTTTATAAATGCATGAGTAAGTGTGACTCAGAGGAAGAGTTTAAAGAGGCTTGGTATGCCATGCTAGAAGAAGGCAATTTGCATGATCATGCTTGGTTGTCTGAGCTTTATAAGATTAGATCCAAGTGGTCCACGATTCAAGAAGGACTCATTCTGCATGGGCATCTTCAACGCAACGTGAGTCCACCAACAATGTATGTCATGGAATATCTAAACAAACAAGTTCGCCGATTGTTTCTTGGGGTTGGAAAAGCTTATGGAGACATGGAATGAACATGACGACTTCTGCGCGCCATCGATTGTTCTTTGTCAAGTGTCGCCAATTACAGGTTTTGGAGCATCGCCATGTAGTGGTGGCCTCCACAAGAAGTTCTCCACATAATTCCACGCTGGCTTCCCTTTGAAGTATCCAACCAAGAATGGAATCCCTGGTAGCCTCCACAAGAGCTTCCTCTGTTGTACCCTCCTGGGGTCAGACACGCAGGTCTCCTGGGTACCATCCATGTGGAAGCTTGGTAGCCTCCTCAAGAGTTTCAGACCCCTAGAACCTCCCGCATTTGGGGTGGTAGGACCTCACTGGATAACATCCTCGATAGAAGAACTCAGAAATCAAGCCCATCCAACCTCTCGCCATTGTTGTATGGAAAGAAGATCCTCTCGTGTCCTTCAAACTGAAACATCCTCTCCACCGCAAAGCCCGTGGGGGTAGTGGCGAGGCGCTAAACACTGACGGGAGAATATCGAGGAGAGAGATAAGAGTGGGGCTTATTGGACTTAAAATGGGACTACTATCTGCCCATGTGTGGCAAGGACTCGACTGAAGGAGCCAATTCGCCTTCCAATAAGTCCTCGAATGAAAGCACTGCGTAAAAGGATAAAAAATTTTGAAGACATACAACATAAATGGATACATTCTTATTTGAACTAAGTGATATTATTATATGTCACCGGCCCTCCCAAACCGAAAGCATTTTTTGAAACTCTATTTTAGCCCATCGTAGCATGTGGCTTTCAGAAGTTCGATGACGCTTATGATGCTTATGTGCTCACCATATCTACAATGAATATATTAAACAAGAACTTCAAGACATTATATTTCACATTAATGGAGATATAAAATATACCATCAGAAGAGTGACAAATCCACTCATGTAACCAGCTGCCCTCTGGGTCTGAATCTTTGATGCAATAACATCAAATTGGGAGACTAGAAAGTCCCAAATGGCATCTCACAGTTCGAAAATCTATCTATATCATCGTAAGCAATCAATTGATGCCACCAGAATTGTGAAATACAAAAATAGATTTGACGTAAGAAAACGATATACCGCGACAACTGCAGTAACGAGCCATTCAATTCTCGTTTGTCAGTAATGAGTCAATAAAATGACGGGATTTCATACAACCTTCTCCTCTGTTGGCATCCCTATCATCAATGCAACTTCATCGGGGTGAAAGAAATATACGCCACCCGCCAGAAAGCTTGCTTTTTTTATGTCCCAAACAAGACAGATCGATGTAATGGCAACCGAAGTCTTGCTTGCGCGTGGAGTCTAATGAATTGATGGAGAGCTTCTTTAAAATGTCAGCTTTCATCAAGAAAGCGTAATATTATCGAACACATTTCTCAAGTAGCACCAAGTTATCCTTTTCCATACATGGTAAACTTTAAAGACAAGTAATTAGGTCAAAATGAATCTCCAAAGAGGTACAGTGGTACAAATGCAAAATACCCACCCAAACTGCCATCAAATGCTTCCATTATAATGCTCTATACATAATCATAAGGAGTTGGCCAAAAAAAACTATAAAAAAAGATCAAAAGAGGTCTGTACCCTCCAAAGAGGTACACAGGGTACAGATGCACTAAACCATCCAGAAACCACCCAAACTGCCATCAAATGCTTCCTTTGCAATGTTCTAAACATAATCATAAGAAGTTGGCAAAAAAATATGTGAAAAAAGGTCAAAATTGATCTGTACCCTCCAAAGAGGTACACAAGATACATATGCACTAACCCACCCAGAAACCACCCAAACTGCCATCAAATGCTTCCTTTGCAATATTCTAAACATAATCATAAGAAGTTGGGAAAAAAACATGTGAAAAAAGGTCAAAATTGATCTGTACCCTCCAAATAGGTACACAGGGTACAGATGCACTAAACCACCCAGAAACCACCCAAATTGCCATCAAATGCTTCCTTTGCAATGCTTTATACATAATCATAAGGAGTTGGAAAAAAAACCTGCAAAAAAAGATCAAAAAAAGGTCTGTACCATCCAAAGACGTACACAGGATACAGATGCACTAAACCACCCAGAAACCACCCAAACTGCCATCAAATGCTTCCTTTGCAATGCTCTATACATAATCATAAGGAGTTGGAAAAAAAAACCTGCAAAAAAAGATCAAAAAAAGGTCTGTACCCTCCAAATAGGTACACAGGGTACAGATGCACTAAACCACCCAGAAAACACCCAAACTGCCATCAAATGCTTCCATTATAATGCTCTATACATAATCATAAGGAGTTGGCCAGAAAAAATTGTAAAAAAGGTCAAAATTGATATGTACCCTCCAAAGAGGTACACAGAGTACAGATGCACTAAACCACCCAGAAACAACCCTAAACTGCCATCAAATGCTTCCATTATAATGCCCTAAACATAATCATAAGGAGTTGTCAAAAAAAAAAACTATAAAAAAAAGGTCAAAATTGATCTGTACCCTCCAAAGAGGTACATAGAATACAGATGCACTAAACCACCCAGAAACAACCCTAAACTGCCATCAAATGCTTCCATTATAATGCCCTAAACATAATCATAAGGAGTTGGCAAAAAAAAAATTGGAAAAGAAGATCAAAAAAGGTCTGTACCCTCCAAAGAGGTACACAGGGTACAAATGTAAAATACCCACCCAAAATTACCCAAACTGACATCAAATGCTTCCTTGAATGTTCTAAACATAATCATAAGTAAAAAAAAAAATGGAAAAAGGTCAAAATTGATCTCAGACCTCCAAAGAGGTACACTGTGGTACTGATGCACTAAGCCACCCAAATCACTCAAACCGCCATCAAATGCTTCCATTATAATGCCCTAAACATAATCATAAGGAGTTGGAAAAAAAATGGAAAAAAAGGTCAAAAATGGTCTGTACCCTCCAAAGAGGTACACAGAGTACAGATGCACTAAACCACCCAGAAACCACCCAAATTGCCATCAAATGCTTCCATTATAATGCCCTAAACATAATCATGGAGTTTAAAAAAAAAAAATGGAAAAAAAGGTCAAAATAATCAGAATTCTCCAAAGAGGTACAGATGACGCACTAAACCACCCGTAAACCACCCAAACTGCCATCAAATGCTTCCATTATAATGCCCTAAACATAATCATAAGGAGTTGGAAAAAAAAACTGCAAAAAAAGATCAAAAGGTCACTCTCCAAAGAGGTACATGACTAAAAACCACCCGTAAACCACCCAAACCGCCATCAAATGCTTCCTTTGAATATAATGAACATAATCATAAGGAGTTGGCAAAAAATTAAAAAAAGTCAAAATTGTCATCCAAAGAAGTAGAGAGATACAAAATAACAATAAAAAAACATTTTCATCAGATCGAAGAAGTAGTAAACCCTAAATTCATTCAAGTTCGAATGCAAATACCTCATGTAGTCCTACAATAGGGTGATTTGTTATACCATCGAGCGACGGACGGCGCCGATCGACAACGGGAGCTGGAGAAAAATCCTTCAGACTGAATGTCGAACGCCTAATGTTTCGCTCTTCTTCTCCGCAACGACGCTAACGGCTGTCGCTGGGAAATATACCGCCCCAGACACGCCATCGACGCTTCCGGGTGGGCGAAAAGTCCGATCTCGCCGCTCCGTTAATCGATAAAACGGAAAAAAAACACACATGTTATTCAGATGGAGGATGTACAAAAATGAACCCGACGTAATATTTTATCTCGTGTTGGAGGGGTTTTCAGAGAGGAAAAGCGGGGAAAAGAAAAAGAAATCGCCTGCTGGGTTGTTATTTATTTATTTTCTATTTATCATATTTTATTTTACTGTTTCCTATGAAATCTCATATGAGTTGACATGAGAATGAGCCGCAGAGGTATGGGCATAAATGGAGTCGATTAGAATAGAGAAACCATGATGAGATAGAGTGTCTCCATAAATACCCTTTATATATATATATATATAATAGTTGCTCGTTGTCACACGGAGTCAATTAAATAGGTGTTTTCACACAATATTACAATATCATGCAAACTGAAATTTAAAAAAGATCAGGATAATTATTTAATAAACATTATTTTGCATATATATATATATATATATATATATACACGTGAAAAATACCGATGTGCAATGAGTTATTTGTTAATTGAGGAATATTCTTGATATTAGAAAAAGACAAATGAGAGATTTTTTTTTAATTTCGTTTTTTTTATTATTTATAATTTTTTTAAATGATATATGCTCATTTATTCCAATTATACATATATAAACTAATAAAATTAATATTAATACCAATATATAATTATAATAGTGATAAGTTTTATATTTTATTATAGTTCAGATATCTAATTAGTAGTTAATACAAAAGTTATTATATATTTTTATTTTGATTTAGTTCATTTTAAATTTAAACAATATATATTATTAATGTCAATAATAAAAATAAAACTAGTACAGTATTATATATTAAAATTAATTATTTATATCTTAAATATTTTCATATATATATATATATATATATATATATATATATATATATATGCATAATTTTAATGGATTATTTGTACATTTTATTTCTCTTTCCTTTTTTTTGTTAATATAATTTGAGTAATATTGATTTTAATTTAATCAAGTTTTCTTGAATCAACTTATCTAACACTTCTCTTTATCATTTTTTTTTGGAATAATATGTATGTTGTGATCTTTCAATAAATTCATTGTCAGTATACGCCTCTAATTATATATTATTGCACTCACATGCCAACAAATTATATTGATTCTCTCTTGACAATCTTTAACAATTTGAACACCTCACAAGAGTAATTTTAATATTCTAAGCTCATTGACACCGTTTATTTTATGAGTGGATGGCGTTCAATAGGCTTTTGCGAGGAATGAAGTCTTTTCAATCTGACTCGTGTGATATTAATCTATAATCTGTCGTTGTTATTATACTCACTCAATTCGACCTGTGGATCACATATGAGGGTCAACATTGTCGTCTTAATGATATGATCATGCATGATATGAGAACCATCAAACATAATGATTGTTAATATGCCTATTAGTGTCCTAGCATGTGACTTACCTTGGTTGAAGCAATATTTTCATAAACTCCATAATTTACTCATCATTAATTGATTTGATGCTATATGCTACAGTCATTATTATGAACATTAAGCTAAGTTTGTTCATTCCCTCTCAAGCATTATGGAATGTTCTTATTCAGCATTTCTACTTAGTAGTAAGAGCAACAAGCTTATCAGTAAATAACGTCAAATCAAGATATATAACACTTAAAATGAAAATAAAATTTTTTCACCCCTTTCATAAAAAAATAAGCCCATTGAACTTTATAATGGATGATGCTTGTGAATGAAGAGCAATAGAAATAAATGCTGAAAAATAAATAGAATGCTCATATATTAATGCTTTGAATTAAAAATGCAAACATATGATACAAATTCAAAAGAAATTCATACAATTACTTAAATGTATATTAAAGTTCTCTTTTAGGTGCTCAATTTTAGGTTTTACATAACTAGCAATTATATATACTTTAATTAAATATATTTATTATTTTTGAATATGTTAAATATATCTAATCAAGTATATCAATTAGATATTATCATATTCATAATCATAAAATTAATTAGTCAACCTTTGAGCGATTGCTAAATAATCTATACAAAAAATATGTGTAATAGAGGTTATATATGCTCATGAGTAATCGAATATATTTAACTTCATTTATTTAAGTTTTATAATTCAATCACTTTGATGATTAATGGATTAAGCTTAATATAGACATCAATTAAATAAGTGCATCAATGATTATTTTAATATATATGATTTCATGCAGGAATAGACCCAAATTTAATGATCCTTTCTCTTATATATTTATCCCACTATGTGGGGGTCCTTACATGAATACTTCTTCTCCATGATGTCCTATTAAGTGTTAAATTTTTATTTAGTTCTAATAAAAAAATGTCTTTTTTTATAATTCATAATCAAGTCTTTTTAGGTCTTTCTCTTCTTTTTTTTTTTATCACATAATGAATTTAATTCATCTACTCTTTTAATTGGGTCATGGGACGGTTGACGTTTTATGTGACCGTATCATCTAAGGCGAATCTCTCTAATCTTACTTATTTGTGGAGCTACTCCAACCTTTTCACGTATTTATTCATTTTGTATTTATGTCTAAGTGTAAAGCTAGTCATCCATTTGACCATCCTTATCTCTGCAATATTTCTAATATTTGTATGGTCTTGCTAATTCTCAATTTTTTTTCATACATATACATGTGAATGCCTAATAATAATTTAGTTATATTTACTTTTTATTACATAGATGTTAAGAAAATTTATTCTAATTTCATTTAGTCTTGCAAGCATTAATGGAGTTTTTGTTTTTTTAGAGATTTCATCTTAAACTTCTTTCTATGATGTTTATAGTTATGAATGCATAATAGTTTAGTTGTGTTGTTTAATAATTTAAATATATTTGTCTTTCAAATTTAGCATCATTTAAAAAGGGATAACACATGATGCTTGAAATCATAGATGTGTAATAAAACTAATCTATCATGATATATACAAAATATAAAAGGATATTTTGACATAATTTTTCACCTAAAATAATGTATTTTTAGTCAAGATTAAAAGATCAGAACACTCTTTTTCACCGCGCAAGACACTTTAGTCTAGGCTTAAACTTTAAACCAATAGGTCTTAGTTTCAATTTCTCGCACATATATTATATGTGAATTTGTGATTAAATTCGCTCAACATTTTTTTTCACCATTTATGCTTTGTTTTGTTAAATTATTCTATACTAAATCTATTTTGATGAAATATTCAGAGAAAGTATTAATGAATATGTTGCATATCTTCATGAGGTGGTGATGGAAGTAGCCTGCAAAGTGGCAGAGAGTTTGGGCTTGGTTGGTTACACATTTCAAGAATGGACTTGCGATGCAAGATTTCACCGTTATGACTTTACGTTGGAAGAAAATATTGGCTCTGTTGCTTTGTACGGTCACACCGACAATGGCTTTCTAACCATCTTGCAAGAAGATAAGTGTGTTAGTGGGCTGGAGATCATGAACGCTAATGGAGACTTTGTGGCTATTGATCCTGTACCAGGAACCTTTCTGGTTGTGATTGGCGATATGGGAAAGGTCAGATATTTATTTCATTATTTTTTTGTTTAAAATCTGATTCTTTTTTTATTTTTTTATGAAGGTTTGGAGTAATGGAAGATTACACAATGTGATGCATAGGGTGGTGTGCAAAAAAGCTATACCACGAATACCCATCATTTTGTTCTTACTAGGACCAAAGGATGATTTCATAGAGCCTGAAGCCTCATTCATTGATTCTGATCATCCAAGGCTCTTTCAAAAATTCAAATATACAGAATATAAGAAGGTTAAGAACTCATCTACTGCTTCGGCCGACAAGATCCTCCCACTCTTTAAAGAAGAATAAATGAAGCTAGTAATAAATAATTGAAATAAGTATCTTGTTAGCACTGATATTAACTTTCATAACTTTCTAGAGTGCTGCTTCTAGAAATGCAAATGTAATGGAGATTATTGGCATGAATAGTATGAGTTTCAATAATGCATTAGTGTTCAATTTTATTATAGGTTTTTTTGGTTGCTTTGTGTTTAAGAACAAAAGGAGTTTTATTACTAGAATATTGATTAAGAAAATAATTTATCGATTATTGTTATTTTGAACTTGTAAGGGCCACCTATTATTTATTTATTTGTTTTTTGAATTATTGAGACTTAATGATAAATTAAATTCACGTATCCTGTCTCGAAAGTTTGTTATCATATTGGGTGGGAACTCTCAAGTGACAGGACTCACCGTCCTACGTATGCCACTTATTATGTCATTCTTGTTAAGCAAAGTGGTGTCAGAGTCAAGTTGCTCCTTTAGAAAAAGCAAAAAATAAAAATTTTAATTAAAAAATATTTTTATATTTCATAATTAAATATTTATATATATATATATATTTTTTTCTTAAAATTTTGAATAAAGCCAATCTTAAATTTATGGATACGTCCGAAAATATTACGTCTCCAACGCATAATCTTAAGAATCAAAAACTCTTGATCACACTGAAAAAATATTTATTGTCTATGTTCCATCTTCCATGAGAAAATTGTCAACAAGATTTTATTTTTTAACAGAAACGATAATCTTAGAAATAAAAAAAATTATAAATTAGGAGGTTTTGCCTAATTGCATTTCCTTGCTCGTGAATATATCTGTGAGAGAAAGAAAGAGTGAGAGTAGAGAGTTAAGAAGTGAAGCGGCAGCTAGGGTTATGCCCCTCCCCGAAAAATCCAATTTTTGGCGTTCTTCTTGCATCTTCACCCTTCTTGTTGGCAGCTGTAACCTCTTCTTCCTCTTTTGTGTCCTCTGGTTCTGGATCTTTTCTATGGCTATCAGGATTCCTCCCCAGCTTCCAACTTCCCTCTTCTTCCCTATCCTTAGTTCCGTGTTGGGAGTACTCCTTTCCACATCATCTCTATGTCTCAAGGGGTTCCATAAGCCATTCTTAGAGTATGCAATTGGAAAGATGCTTTCTCTCCCGTAATGAGAAAAGCAAGTCTATTGCTCATTTTATGTCCCTCCATCTTCGGATGAAATTTGCTTCTCTGAAAGTGAGCTGGCTGAAGGGCAAAAAGATTGGTCTCTATCATTAGTTGGCTATGCTATTGGCAAATGACCATTTTACGGATCTTTGCTTGCGGTTATTAAGAGGAAGTGGCAATTCAAAGGTGGACTGGATTTACTATCCTTAGAAGGAGATTTTTTCCTATTTAAGTTTGCTTGCCAGGAAGACTTTGATATGGTCTGGGACCATGGGCCATGTTTTCTTAATGGAAGACCCTTCATTTTTCAGAAATGGTCGTGGGATTCTCGACCTTCCAAAGAAAATATAACCGATCTTCCCTTGGTTCAAATTGTCGAACTTCCTCTTGTCGGGTGGAATGATGTTGGGTTCTCAAAGTGGCCGGTAGGCATTCCCCTAGCCGTTGACAACTTGACTACCTCTAAATCTAGAATTACCTTTGCTAGAGTGTGTGTGCAAGTGAGCCTCTCATCCCCTCTTCTAGATTCAGTCTCTCTCAATTTGAATGGGAATAGATTCAAATAAGAGATAATTTACGACTGGAAACTGAAAGCTTGTTCTAAATGCTCCACATTTTCTCATGAAGATGACAATTTCCTCTTAATCTTGAGATAAGACCCGCTTCTAGAGGACGAAGTCGAAGCCGTGCTCCTCGCCAGTCACATAAAATTACTGCCTCTACTACTCATCCTAGCACTGCCGATACTACAATGATGCATGCAACTACTATTCCCCCTCTACCCTCTTCCCAGATTGCTCCTCACTTAGACAAAGATCCCACCGGTAATCAGGGGTGTGTTCGAGCCGATTTCGAGCCGAGCCATAGTCGGCTCGAAATCGGCTCGAAAATTGGAAATTCGGCTCGAGCTCGAGTCGTGGCTCGAAAATTTCGAGTTCGAGCCGAGTCGGATCGAATCGAGCTCGAGCTCGATCCGGCTCGAATGTGATTTCGAGCCGGCTCGAAATCGGACTGGGCCCGCCGTGCCGGTTCGAAATCCAATCGAGCCGGCTCGAAATACAAACGAGCCGGCTCGTTTGGCTCGAAAATAAAATCCATTTAAACTGCACCATTTTTTTACTTAAGATGACTTACATTTTTTCATTCTTTTTAGATTTATAAAGGAAAAAATTTGATATACACCTATATTCAAATTAGTTTGATCAAGAAGACAAGAATAAACAAATATTATTCGGTAAACCATTAACATTTTAATAAATAATTTGCTAAAAAAGAAAATAAAATAACAATATAATAATAAACTTAATTACTTTGATAATTTCACCAATCACAGACAATATACATTATTATTAAAATAGCCAACAAACAAAAGAATAAATAAAACTTTTCTTATTAATAGCAAGTTAATTTTAAATTTTACAAATCTTTTCTTGACAAATCACAAATAATAATAGCAAGTTAATTATAAAATCAACAACTAAGCATTTCATTCACTATATTCTTCACTATATTCTTTTGTAAAGCATTAACTATAAACAATTGAGCTCACAAATGCAATGGAGTTATCAAACTTGATTCTATAATTTATTACCACAAAACAATGTATGCAAACTAAAATTACTTAGCCATTTTATAATTTATTAAGACATAACAACATACAACAAAAGAAAATTACTCAGGCATTGAACTTGATTCTATAATTCTTAGAGTGTGTCCGAATCTGAAGCATAAAGGCATTTACATGAATACATGATTGCTCTTTTTGAAAAAAATTAAAACTCTGATTGTTTCACATAACTACAATGTAATTAAGTTTGCCTCCATCTGGCTTCTGTCAGCGTCAAACGTGGAACGACATTCATTGATTGCAATTCCTGTGTCATAGCAAAAGAAGGATTGACAATTGACAAATGACAAAATAATATTGCATTTTAGAAAATCTTCAAACCGATATAAATTTGTTTGTGGGACTGAGTCGAGAAAATAATATCCATCTTCAAGCATTCGAATTAGCTTAAAATTTGTAATTTTATATTTTACTTCAATAATTGAATGCTCCAACCTCTAGGTTGCCAAAGCCATCCATTAGAGCCTTAAAGATAGAAAAATAAATCCCTTGCAAAAGTGACAAAACCTCACAAATCAAAAATATCATGCATTAATATAGTGGAGTCGAAAAGCAGAATAAAGGCTCTAGGTTGCTTGGCCATCCAATGAGAGGCTTGGTAGCCACAAATAATGAAGCAAAACAAATGAATTTACCCAAATTACAAATATATTCTCTTCTCATCATAAAATTAAAAAAGCAAAAATTCTTCATGATAAGCCAACTAGATCTCATATCCTCCACGGCTCCACACCACCACCAAGGCAACAAGGCAACAAAATAACAACGACCTGCAATGACCATGCACCAACACCCAACAAAGAACAAAATAACCAAAAAAGCACCCAGACTAACAAACATGCGCCAGCCAACACCCAAAAGAGCACATCAAGTTCAAATCAACCTAAATTCAAGGTAACCGCCCAACACAGTTACTGTGTTAAACAATAACACACCCAAATGCCAACACATACACACATCCACCCATCCAACTCCAAGTGATCCTAATTCCAAAATAGCCAACCAAGTGAACCAATCAACCAACACAGCCAAAATAACCAACAGGTCCAAGTCCAACACAGCCAATAAATCCAACACAGCAAACAAGGTTAGAGCCTAGAGGCAAGTAGCAACAAGGCAACAAAATAACAAAAAATGCACCCAGGCCAACAGCCATGCGCCAGCCAACACCCAACAGCAACAGCCAACAGGATGAGTAGAGAGCCAGGGCTGCAGAACAGCAGAAGAAGCCATCAAGCCAAAGCTAAGAGCCCAACACAGGTTACACAGTAACACAGCCACCCAGCCAACACACCCCTACATCCAAGTGATCCAAATTCCGAAATAGCCAACCAAGTGAACCAATCAACCAACACAGCCAAAATAACCAACAGGTCCAACACAGCCAAAAAATCCAACACAGGTTACACACTTACACAGCCAATAAATCCAACACAGCCAGAATAAGCAACGTAGCAACTAGCCGGCAGCCAAAGGCCCAAAAGGAACAACCGAACAACTGAACAAGGTTGTCAAGGTTAGAGCCTAGAGGCAAACAAAAAACTCTCCAAATTCCCAAAGAGTGAAAGAGGCTAGATTAGTCCAGCAGACGCCAGACATACACTACAAAAGGGAAAATGCAAAGACAACACACACAACCATGTAAGAATGTAGAAATCTCCAAGCCAAGACTATCACTATAAGGCCACCAAAAATAAGACAATTAGACAACCACATATGATGATATGAATATATGATCACAAGATAGTATACCTGCATGGGAAGCTCAACATAATCTTGAATGAAACTTGGCTAAATCATACAATAGTCTCTCCTCAAGAAATCTTATAAATGGTAACCTCTATGACTTGTGCCCTCAAAAAACTGAGTTGAGTTCTTTATTTTAGGGTGACTAACTAAGCAAGCAAAATGTAGAATGCAAATCATGTAAGAATGTAGAATGCATTAGTACATAAAATATAGTAAGATTGTAAGTTTGTAACTATGGAAGATGACAAGATGAAGCAAATAGGTTTGTAAAGTCAAAATAAAATTGAAACCCTTTTTATATTATTGCATGCATCAGTAGATAAAATATAGTAAGAATGTAAGATGAAACAATATGTTTATAATGTCAAGCAAAAATTTCAAATCTAGGTGAAACTTACATACAATATCAACTATCAAGTAATATACTATTATGTCACCCCAAACGATGAAATGGCCTCAAAGTTAGATCATCGACCAAATCATTTCACTATTAGTATAAAATTAATCAATCTAAAAGCCTCCATTAATCAATCTCAGTTCAATTTTATCATTGGGCATCATATCGCCATCTGCCACTATCAGAAAATATTAAAGCACAGAAGCAGCAAACAATATAATGTGATGTTACATAGCCTACATTGCTGAAAGAAAATAGCCTCCAAAAATATATACAAATTGAATCGTCACAAAAAAATGATCAAATAGTATGTTGGTAGAAAAGTCTCCAAAACTGAAATGATATCACCTGATTTTCATATATCTGATTCCGTGGATAAGCTTTCAGGTACATTTATAACCAAGTTCTCTTCCACAAGAGCATCGAACTGAAATTGCAATAGATTAAAAAAGAAACTCATATATGAATAGAAGAGACTAGAGAGAATTGTACTATAAAATAAAAAAGTAAGATAATATTACCAATGGATCTTTTGATGATTTATATGCATAATCCAGCTTCCACACACTAAAGCATCTAATGTTCTTGGTGAAATTGAACTTATAATCGCTTAGTACACCACCACCAAAGACTAAAAGTCGATTCGTGGCAACGGTTACCGGGATGGTAAAAATATCTTTGGCCATCTTTGAGAGATATTTTCATAGCAGACATTTTCCACCACTCCAAAATGTCAAATCTGGGCATTTCACACATGCTTCATCAAGGTATATCTCCGTGATCGACTCGTGGTACTAAGAGGCCAAGAGAATCTATGAAGTCATACAAACCCGCCAAATCATGTGAAGCATTACCACCTTCAAATGTGTTTCTTTCAGAGAGGTGGATGCTTCAAGTAGCTTTGCCCGTAGGCATATCAACAGAGTAATAAGAGTATAGCTCAAAAGTTTTTGTTTTACTGTTCTTCTCATTCACAATGTGAACATCATAAATTTGGGGTAGTAGTAATTGATAGCAAAAGTTTCATTCTAGGATCTAAAATGCAATCGAAAATAACAATGAACACTCGTCCAAGACTTATCAAATTTAGCCTTCATGCTACTTGCCATGTTTGAAATAAAATAGTACTAGATGAGCATTCTCGATCCAATATTCTCTTGATTAGAACTAGATTGGAAGCAATCTATTCGCTGTAGATAGGATGAACGAAAAAATTTCAAGAATGCGATGAAAATCAAGCGCCTCTTACTTTCTCAAAATTAACCCAATCTTCTTGAGGGCAACCATATATAATTCGATCACGCAAAAGCATATTCAGAAACACATTCTTATAATAAAAGCACTCTAACATCTTGTATGTGGAGTTCCAAGTTGGCACATCAATGCAAAGTGCCTGATGTGGATAAGCCAACTGTGCTATCTCTCCAAATTTATGTAGACACGGAGATCTTTTATAAATAAAATAGACTCTCTTACCCTTTCATTATTGAACTGATTTCTTTCACCATCCGCACCATTAAGTTTAAAATATGAGCACATCGAACATGGAAGAAATCACCCATCAATAGAAAACCGGATCTTCTAATGAATAAAGCTTTCGATCTACATCATTAGATGATGCATTGTCCAAAGTTATGGTACTAACTTTGTTCTCAGACCCCATTGCAACAAACTTTCTGAAATTGCCTCAGAAATCACAGCCCCACTATGAGAAGGATCCAAATCAATGAAACTAATTATCCTAGATTGTAATTTCCAATCAACTAATGTAATGAAGACACATATAACCAATTGTTTGATTTGAAGTCCAGATACCAAGTAATCAAACTCTCTCAACAACTTTCAAACTTTTTTCAACTTATCTTTTCAGCCTTCATAAACTTTCATACACTCCTCTTTGATGCCAAATCTTGAAATTTTATGATAATTTGGATTCATCGATTTCATCGTAATATTGAACCATAGATGTTCAACTATCATAAATGGATATTCATGAACAATAATCATCTTAGCCACAATATTCTTTATTCTAGAATGATCATAGCATTTAAACACATAAACTAGATATTGAACCAGCTTCCTCTAAATCCTCTCGCATCGGATCAAATAGTTTTTGCTTCTTTCCTTGTTATCAACTTTGCTATAGTGATTTGATTTGAAGTGTCTACTTAACCGAGATGTGGTTCCGCTTTTTTGTCTCACATATGATTTAACACAATAATTACATTTAAACTTCGCACCATTTTTCCCTTTTCTTACAGAATTTCAAGTGTTGCCAAACTTCGATCGTTGTCTCTTACCCTTGATCTTAACGCCAATTATTTCACCCACACTCATTTTGAGTTGTTGCATTATCATCAATAGTAAGGCCACTTGAAAACTAATAGATTTATTTTAGGAGGACTTGCCATTGTGTCTATAAGAAATGAAACAAAAGCAATGCATAGAATCACTTAAAACAATCAAGAAATCTGCTTAAAGATTGGATTATACATAAAAGATCCCCATATATTTACAACCAAGAAATCGATCTATCAACATGACAACAACTACAACAAGGCAACAATCAATGAACAACCAAGTCACTAAAGCGGAAAGGCATGTGAACATCATAACATGTCCCTTGGATGCACAACAGCACAGCACCAGAAACAAGTAAACAACCTTCATAGCAACAAATAACCTCCAATAGGCAGTAACAAGAAAAGCCAACTAGCAAGTTCCTACTACTAGGCGAGGCAGACATTCAACGAGGTAAAGATGCACACTCCACAGTAGTGAAACAAATACAATTAGGAAATGAAAGAAATACAGATGCAATCATGCAACTGCCACAACATTCAACAGCCATGAGCCAACAGGCAAGTGAGGCAACAATCGTTACAAGCTTACAAACCCAGACGGGCCAGAACGGCAGAACCAAAACAACCCCAGCGGGCCAGCGGGCGAACATGCTATGATGCTTACATAAAATCGTTACAAACCCCGCAAGAAATTGCAAGTCCCAACCGCAAAAACATAGATACGCATGATTGGCATGAATGCTTAAAGAACCAAACGCTAAACATCCCCAAATCCAATAGTAACCTCAAATAATGGAATAACAAACAATTGAAATAACCAACATAATGATTCCATGAAATACTTACAATCGAAATGAAAGAAAATCGAAAGTATTTCGAGCAAGGAAGCAAACCAAGACACACATGATGTACCACCACCGATCAAATCAAGCAAACCAAACACTAATCGATCGACGGTCGACGATATCTCGAGAAGACGCGGCACGCAATGTTTGCGGACAGTGAGAACGGAGGAGAACCGAGAAGAGAACCGAGAAGGCCGGCGAAGTGAGAGGTCGGCCTCAGGGTCGAGTCGATTAGAATAGGGATTTTAGTTTTAGATCGCCTGGAATTAATCGGACGGTTGTCTCATGCCGGGCTCGCGCTCGCGCCGATCCGCCATGAAGCGAAGCCAGCTCGGTCAAAGTCGGCTCAAAAAAAATTAATTGCTCAAAATCGCTCGTTTCGAGATCTCGACTGAGCGGATTCGAGTCGACTTTCGAAGCGATCTTCGAGCTAATTTCTCACCCTACCTAATTCCCTATTAATGACCTTAATCAACTGCCCCTTCTCCTCTCAAGAAGAAATCCTTATCTAGCCACTACCACCCATTCTTTAAACAATGAACCCCTCCTCAATCGATAAATCACGAATTCTTGGTGTTACAATCATTCGCCTCCCCGCTCTCAATCTCAAAAATCCTTTGAACAACACTCAAAGACCCCGAGCAAAGGTTCCTTAGATAATGACCTTTCCAAATCCTCCTTGCCTCATAATGGGCATAGCCAAAAAGCTACGTCCAAAAGAAAAGATAAATGAGTTCTTCGTTTCCTTATGACTATTAATCCTAGAATTGGATGTTAGAATGTTAGGGGCCTTCTTGTTGAAGGTAGACTACAAGACTACAGGAGAATTATCAAGGAGTTTAAGCTTGATTTGTTATGCCTGTTGGAAACCAAATTGTCTTCTTCCTCTCTTATTAAAAGCTTTCCTTCCAATAAGCTTCAACTGTTCTACCAGAGGAGTCTTCAGAAAATTTCGAATGCTTTCCTAGGGGCAGAATTTGGCTTAAATGGAACCCTTTTACTATTTCCTTCAAGACTCTCTCTAAGGATGCTCAATTTATCCATGGTGTTGTTAAATGTAATGGCGTGCCAAATTTCTTTGTTACCTTTGTCTATGGTCATAATAACCCACAAGATAGAAAATCTATTTGTGCTTTGGCTCAATAAGCTCTCCTTGGATTTTAATTTAATTTATCATATAAGGAAAGATTTGGAGGTAACCCGACCCCTATGAACAAAATGCAAGACATCAGGGAGTGTATCCAAGATAATGGGCTCTTGGAGCTTCCAAGTTCGGGTTTATTTTTACCTTGGTCCAAACTACAGTCTGGAAACCCTATCCTCACCAATATCGATCTGGCCTTATGCAATGATCTATGGCTAAACACTTTCCCCAACTCCTACTATAAAGTTTCTACTCCCCTATCCTCTGATCACTCCCCTTTATCAATTTTTGTTAATAATACTACTCCTGCACAGTCAAGATTTTGCTTTAGAAACTATTGGACATCTCATTTAGGCTTCTTAGACATAATTAGTTCGGCTTGGAACACCTTTGTTCAAGGGGATCCTCTTTTTGTGCTACAAAAAAAACTTCAGATCACTAAGATTTACTCAAAAGTCATGGGTGGACTGCCTCCTCCCTTCAGATTCAGATCTCTTCAACAAAAATGGAACAAGAAGATATCCTTCTTCGACTTGAAAACAATCCCCACAGCTCCTTTTGAAGGAATCCATTGAAATTAAAAATAGGTATGCTTCTCTCATTAAAGAAGAATATGTGCTCAGAAGGCATTGGCTTACATCGTGATGATGACATCAAATTTCTACATTGTTCCATCAATGAGAGACAAAATTCAATCATCCAAGTGGAAAACGAAACTATATGAGCCTAAATCTATTGGAAATGAACTTTGTAGATACTTCACTGATCTGTTTAATTGCAGGGAATCTTTAGTGTTGACGAGCTCCAACATTCCTACTCGCTCTGTGGTTTCTCCTTTGCAAGCTGCAGAACTAGAAATGGATCTTACTGATTTGGAAATTACAAATGCCTTGCACAGTTTTGATGATAATAAATCCCCTGGTCTAGATGGGTTTAATGCAAAATTTTTCAAGGCTAGTTGGCAAATTACAGGAAAACAATTCCTCCTAGCTGTGCATCACTTCTTCAAATAGGGGAAACTTCCCACTCCATTCAAGCATACTCTTATTACATTGATTCCAAAATTTAAGCATACTATTATTATTTCTGATTATAGGCCTATTTCCTTGTGTAATACCTTTTATAAGGTGATAGCCAAAGTGCTTGCAAAAGATTAAAGAAGAAGGTGCTTTAATCCATTTGGCTCAATCTGCTTTTATTAAAGGTAGAGACATATTTGATAATATTGCATTAGCACATGAGCTTAGTCTTGATTTTGCGGCAAAAACTATGGGGAATTCCTTTCTTGCAAAGTTTGATTTGCGAAAAGCTTTTGATTTAATTCATAGACCTCTCTCCTTCATCACTTCGGAATGGTTTTCCTATTCGCTTTTATTAAGTGGATTGAAGCTTGTATTTGTGATGTTCCCTTTTGTGCTTGATGGTAGTGTCAGGGTTATTTCAATTCTACTAATGGCCTTAGACAAGGGTGCCCCTTTCACCTTTTCTATTCACCATTGCTATGGATTCCCTCTACTTGAAGATCAGTTAGGCAAGGAAATTTTTTACTCATTTTGTTGGGAATTATGCTATCTCTCATTTAATTTTGCGATGATCGCTAGTTCTTGAAAGGCAAACAATATATCTATCAATTCCTTAAGAGGCATCTTTTGCTCTTCGATTACCTCCTAGAGGTTAACGGAGAAATCTATCATATGCTTCTCTAAGAATTGCACTAATGCTAATAATTATTGTAGATTACTACACATTAATGTGGGTCAATTCCCTTTCAAATATTTGGGCATATCTATTGTGGCTGGCCCTCTCAAAGCTCACCACTTTGCTGCTCTTTTGGAAAAGCTGCATCTATGATTAACTGGGTGGAAATCCAAACTTCTATCCCTAGAGGGTAGATTTCAGCTCCTCCGTGCTACTGTTAATAACCTGCTACCTTATTGGTTAAGGCCGATTTCTATGCCTAAATGCATTCTAATGAAGATATCATTAATCATGACCAACTTCTTCTATCATAATGGTGAAGCCCGTAAATTACACCTTATTTCATGGGCTAAAACTACCCTCCCTAGGGATAGGGGAGGTATTGGTCTTCTATCTACCTCTAATTTAAATACCTTAAGTAAGCTCAAATGTCTCCAGTCCTCAACAATACTTCTCAATTTTCAGGATGGTGTAAAAATAAATACATATCTCTATGGCATAAGAATGAATCCCATATGTCCTCACTTTGGAGAGAGCTCAAACTTCTCGCCTCTAAATTCCGGGAAAAAATCTCTATTATAGGGGAGGTCAAATCTCTACATTCTCTTTATTTTGATCCTTAGTGTAATGGTTTGTCTCTATTTGAAATCATGGGAAATGAATGCTTTTCCTGCTTTGGTCAACCAATCCATGCTAGGGTTAACTCCATATTCCACAATGGAGTGGTTGTTCTTCCCGATGGGATGCATTCTTTCCCTGTTTGTCACAAAGCAATCTCGATTTTTCAGGAAGACAGGATTCTCATGAGGTTTTATGGGGAAGTACTAATAAACTATCATCTAAGCTTATTATTCAAGCATTGTTTGAGCACCTTGCTATGGTTAATTGGTTTAAAGACATTTTTTTTAAAGGGTATGCTATTAATTATGCATTGTATTGTTGGATGGCTTTTCTCAAAGGGCTGAAAAACTCAGACCAATTTCAGGCTCGAGGATTAGGTCCCACACATACTTGCTATCTCTGTAAAGTTTTTTTTGGAATCTCATTCTCATCTCTTCTTTGAATGTTCTGTGTCTATGACCTTATTGAGGAATATTCTTCCTCTCGGGAACTTGTTACTTATGCAAACTACTTTAGCACAGTTGTTGAGTGAGATTAGTAACATGGAAAACATGATTTTGGCTAGATTATGCTACCTTATTACTGCTGTAATGGTGTATATTATTTGGAAGGAAAGGAATGCTCGATTCCATAATCAGGCTGATAGATCCATCTTATGGATGGGTAATCAAATCAAAACTATTGTGGCATTCAAACTTAGAAGGTGGGTTTTTAAAGACCATTGGCCCGTGGAAACTATTAGTGCTTTGCTGAAATGGAGGAACCAGGAATACTGATCTATCTATTTATAACACTGATTCTTTTCATATTTTATTTCTGGTTTTATTTTTGGTGGACGATGATGATATGGGGGCCCTTCTCTTGTTTTTTTCGGTATTGATGGTGGTAAGGATTGTCATTCAATTTGGATGGCTGGGTTGAATCCAAAATTCTTTGTGCACTCATCTGTGATATCTTTTTGCTGGAGGACATTGGTCCTCGATGGTTTTCTCTGGGCCTGTGGAAATTGTTGGTGCTTTGCTGAAATGGAGGAACCAAGAATACTAATCTATCTATTTTTAACACTGATGCTTTTCATATTTCCTTTCTGGTTTTATTTTTGGTGGACGATGATGATTATGGGGGCCCTACTTTTATTTTTCGGTGCTGATTGTCGTAAGGATTGCCATTCATCTTGGAAGGCTAGGTTGAAACTAAGATCCTTTGTGCACTTATCTGTGATATTTTGCTGGAGGACATTGGTCCTCGATAGTTTCTTTGGACGGCAATTCAGAAACCGGTGAATGGCTGATGGCTGGGGCTACTTTACATCCTCATCTGGATGATTTTGAGATCTGAGTCCATTTAGTCTCTTTATCCATTTCTGCTCTATTGTAAATGTTGATACTATAGTTTCCTCTGTCTTATGTTGTATTTCCTTTTAACTTGTTATTTAGTTAGTTACCTCTGTTTAGCTCAATTGTAAAACTCTTTTTGGAATGAAATTGGGTTAACACCCTCACCTTTTCCAAAAAAAAAGGAGGTTTTGCCTTGTATAAAAAGTTATCAGGAAAAAAGCTGTACGCCTACCGGATAAACCCATTGCCTTCACAAATAGATCCACAATGTCAAGAGGCTATTGTGGTTCGGTGATCGATCGCGAACTTCCTTGCAAGGAGAAGTCATGATTCTGGGCAGGTCTAACCATGGGATTCCGGTGACGCTTCCAGTGGAAATAAAGGCCTTCGCACAGTCGCTATTCGAGATGCCCCTTGAGTCCAAACTGCGGATCATTGATGATAGAATCAATAACGGTGGCTATTTGCCTTTTAAACTGATGGGCAGATTGGTCGAGTCTTTTAGCATTTTTGACGCCGCCTCACTAGCGGACGTCCAGTCGTTCTGCTCCGTCATGAAAGTATCGCCTCGACAACAGTGCGCTCTGTTTCAACTAGGGGTGTGCATTATTTGGTTTTAACCAAAAAATCAAACCGAACCAAAGTTTTTGAGTAATTTGGTTTGGTTTTGAACTTAATAATTTGTATTTTGGTTTTAATTAATGAAAACTTTGATTTTTGGTTTTGGGATCGGTTTGTTAAATAAAATTTTGGATGAAACCAAATAAACCAAAGTAATTATATGATATACGACATTATTAATTTATATATTATAGTCTTATAGTAAGAATTATAAATATAAACTAC
The DNA here is from genome assembly GCA_021442155.1 of Cymbidium sinense. Classification (NCBI taxonomy): domain Eukaryota; kingdom Viridiplantae; phylum Streptophyta; class Magnoliopsida; order Asparagales; family Orchidaceae; genus Cymbidium; species Cymbidium sinense. Next base: position 94,074,203 of record CM038217.1, read on the forward strand.
TATTGTTTGTTCATTATATAATAAAATATTATGCAAATAATATTTAAACGTAGCAAACTTCGGTTTATCCAAAACCAAACCAAAATAACCGAACCAAATTGTTATTCGGTTTGTTTGGTTTTACATTTTATTTGGTCGGTTTGGTTCAATATTTTTAGGAATCCAAAACCAATTGGTTTTAAAAATTTATCATCCAATCCATCCAAATCAACCAAATGCACACCTAGTTTCAACTTGGGGCAATAATACAAGAAAAAGTAATTCACCTCATGAGCTAACTTTTGAGATTTAGAGAGGTCCAAATTTTAATAATTAGTATAGCTCAAGTTACCATAGCTCTCGTGAGATTTGATTTGACCTACACGATGAACGTAAGATCCACGCTGAGATCAAGATGGATGCTCGTGTCCAAGTCATGTTTAAAGAGGAGTATATTTGATTTCCACACCGATGATTTATGTTAAGGCAAAGCACCAAGTTACATCTCTTAGATTTTGGGCTTAGATGAATGGATTTCATGACCGATGTGTGAAAAGGGAGATTGTTGGGATGTAGTCTCATCGATAGTAAAAGGGTAATTATAATATATATATGATAAGAAAAATCTCACCTCATTGTCAACTTTTAAGGTTATCCTTCTTTAATCGAGCATTAAAATTCAATCACATCTATATCTTTCAAGCAAATTTCTAATGCTATTGCAAATAGCTTTGATGAGGATGTTAGCTAGTTGATCTTACAACTGAATCATCAATAATTTTATGATCTTCTCATCCTACTTCTCTTTAAAAAAATTTGACTACTTTGACATATTTTGTATCATTATGTTGCCTTAGATTATATGCAATATCATATGTAGTATTATTATCACAAAATAATAAGATTGGATAAAAACTCAATAACTACAAGATAAATTGTAGCTATAAAGATTTATATATTCTAAGTGTCATATCTTTGAATTCAATTTATTTACTTGAGCGAGCTATAGTATTTTGATTCTTGTTCCTCCAAATCATGACATTGCAACTCATAAAGTTAAAATCAATGTATGTCACTATATTTTGATGATCTTTATTTTTATAGAATAAAGTTCTTTTACTGGATAGACTTCATGCATCTTAATATGCATGTTGCAAAAACATATGTTGTTCTCTAAAGTTTTGCATAAATTAGCAAATTACAGATATGCATAACTAAGACCTAATCTTATGTGATCTAAATACAAAGTCTAGCTCCTCATAAGCTTTTGGTCTCTACCTTTATCAATTAGAATTTGGTTTGATAGAACTACATAACTGCAAATCATTTTTATTGGAGTGCTTACTAGTTCACATGCTAATATTCCAATCTCTTGTAAAGGATCTAAGACATTCTTTCTTAAGATAAAGTTTATTTTATTAGATCGAGACACATCAATCCTAAAAAATATTTAAAAAGACCTAGATTTTTCATTTTGAGTCCTTAGACATAATTTTTTGAAGCTTTGCTTTTCTTGAATTGATTTTACATAGCTGTCATGTTATCCAAATATATAAATAAGTGTAGTAATCTTACACTATCAATTTTTTCAAAATCAAAGTGTGATCTAAATTACTTCGATGGATTATAAATCTTTCAAACAAAGCTTTCAAAGATTATTTCAGTCAACACAATAATATTTTTTTTTAGTTTGCAAGCCTGGTTATAATTTATTAGAATCATTTATTCTAGTGAAGAATTCCATGTAAACTTGTTTAGTTAATTCTCAAAGAAAATTTTATTTTTCATGTTGAATAGATGTAATGACCATTCTAAATTTATAAATAAAGAGAAAAAAGACTCGAGTTGTAATAATTATAGATGCAAATGTCTCTATATAATCATTTTAATAGATCAAGATATATCCTTTATAATCAACTTTATTTGTGTAAATTCATTTACGCTTAATATTTTTCTTTTTTGGTGGGTGATTAATAAGTTTCATGGTTTCATTTTTTTTGTAAGACCTTTATCTCATTCTCTATAATGGATTTGTATTTTGGGTCAGCTAAGACATCTTTCATATTTTTAAGAATAGATGCAATAGATAATTAATTTCTATTAGTTTCATGTAGGCTTCTTTCTATATTTTTCATTAATTTGATTCTAGCAAATGATGTTTAAACATAATAATTTATAATTCAATTGATTTTACTAGAAAGTTCATATTCATATATGGGCTTAGGACTTCCTCTAATGTGGCATTGTGGTAGTAGTTTTTTTTGTGCCTCAGTCTCAAAATTATTATCAGTTAATGATTAATTTTGCATATTAGTTTCATGTGTTATGAGGAAAGTTTTCTTGAAATTGAGGTGGAGATGGACTTAAACATCCATTTTTTTTCAATAAATCATATTCTTCTACTTTGTGATTGATAAATTCATTTTGTGAGTCATCACCATTAAAACCTACATTTATAATACTCGTTTCAATATTGCTCTCATTATGATTTTCATATTCCACGGATTTTTCTAGCTTATAGCTAATAGTTTGAATTTCCCTTTGACGCTCCCCTTGAAATTCATATTAATAGAATAAAGTTGTCTTAATGAAAACATTATATACTTTTTGATAGAAAAAACATGGTGTTATTCTTGAGGAGTTGACTTATCTAGTTGATATTTGTGCAAGTGTAGAAGTGCTACACACTAAAAGTATGAGTGTAAAGATCTTTGAATGGTAGTTTAGTTTTATAATATAAGTCTTAGGTTTAAGTTCTACATGCGCGGTGTGAGTTTAATTAAATTCACTCAATTGTCCCAAAAAAAAAAGTATGAGGAGGTGTATTTAGGATACTTGACTCAATAATTTCTTCTAAAAAGCTTAGAAAGGTGTTTGTAAGTCAATGGAGCTAGAGTGAAAGTGATTAATTAAATGTCCTACTAAGATAAATGTTTCTCCTTATGATAAGGACATACGGGCTACCTTAGGAAGCACAAACAAAGTCCATTAACTATAATTAAATATCCCTATATTTTTTCTCCAAAATTAATATATCTTTAGTAGAAAAAAAAAATAACCTTAACAATTTTTTTACTATTTATACTTTATTTTGTCAACTGGTTTCATACTAACTCTATTTTTATCAAAAAAATTCAGTGAAATCATTTGTGAATATATTGCGAATGTCTATTTGGTTGATAATAAAGATAACTGGTAAAGTAGTCGAGAGTTTGGGTTTGGTTGGCTACTCGTTCGAGGATTGGTCTTGTGGTGCAAGATTTCATCATTACAACTTCACATCACAAGAAGATATCAGCTCTATTGTTTTGTACGATCACACCGACACTGTCTTTCTAACCATCTTACTAGAAGATGAGTGGTCAATGGACTGGAGATCATAAACCCTAATTGAAACTTTGTGGCTGGCGATATGAGGAAGGTAAGTTTGCTGTTTAAATTTTTTTTTTATTAGTTTAAAATGTGCTTGAGATGCCAAAATCATAAAAATTTGAAAAAGCCATGTTTTATTTTCAATATCAAGCATATTTTCAACAAATATATTTATTAAAAATTATATATGTATACTATTTTTTTTTTAATATTTAGTGCTTAGTTGGGAAAATCATTTATAAAAATCACTTCTAAGGCTATTAAAATTTTGTCATGCTTGATTTCTATCCGAGTCAAAGTAATTTTGACTTTGAATTGAGTACTGGGCAAATAGAAATCAAAAACTTATTTTCAAAGTCAAGTTAAACTCCCACGTCCAAGTTGAAATGTACTCTGTTTCATACATATATTCTCAAATAATTGCTTGGTATTTTTAAAATAAATCTATTATATGATTAATTGATGAACCAATTAATTAAAGAAAGTCTATTTTAAATGAAAAATAAAATAATATTTTTGCAATTAAAATTAAATTTAGATAATAGGTACTTTGTAATAATATATTCGTTATATATTTTGTAATAAAAAATTAACTACTTATAATCCACCTTTAATTTTTTTTTTCAAAAATGGTAATTTTATTATAACATCTGAAATAAATTTTTAAATGATTAATTGTTTTTATTCAAAATAATTAAAATAAACTATTATTTTCTTAAAGAGATATATTTTTTATGTACGAGGAACTGAATGAGCTTCAAAGCGAGTTGTGTTTGTAATAAAATATTTCTATAAAATTACTTTAAAATAATAACAAGATTTTTTTTTGTAAATTAAAAAAAATAAAAAGGTTAGATTTTGTTAAACTAATTTAAGTTTGATTATTTTACAAGCTTTGCACTAAAATAATATTACAAAACAATTCGAGAGCACTTTTGATTGTAAATCTCTTTGAGAGCATTCAATAATATTGCTAATCACTTGGATTTATGATTTGTTTATATAGGGATGCATGCATGCTTGATGAAGGCTTGGAGCAATGGAAGATTGAATAATGTGATGCATAGAGTGGTCTGCTAGGAAGCCATGTCACGTATATCCATCATTCAATTCCTTCTTGCACCAGAGGATGATTTGATTGAGGCTGAAGCTGCACTTATTGATTCAAATCATCCAAGACTCTATCAAACATTTAAATATACAGAATATAGGAAAGTTAAGAATTCATCTCCTGCAATGGCTGGTGATATCCTCCCACTCTTGAAAGAAGAAAACATGAAGAAGTAAGAAGGAGAATATTGAAACTGCAATTTCATTATCAAGCATATTTAATTTAATAGTTTTGCAGAGTGTACTGTGTAGTGTTAGAAATGCAAGCATAAAGTCAATGAAGATTATTGATATTAAGAGTACTGAAAGTTTTAATAATTTATGAGTGTTAAATTAGATTACTGGTTTTGTTATGTTACTTTGTATTGAGTATAAATAAAATGGATTTGTTTTATCTTGAATGTTTATGTGAGCTCCAAAAATTTGTCACCAACCTCTCGAAGAAGAGAATGATTTAAATGTGCCAGTGTAATTTTCAGAAGGCAGATGGAATAGTAGATAAGATACTACCCAGAGATTTCACCCTCATTTTGTGAGGACTTTAGATCTGGTTCCAGGTTTCTTATAGGCGTAAGCACCTATAGTTAATTACTCTCCTCAATGCTGAGAGAAAACTTTCGATTAAGGCTAGTCGTTAGATCGCTTAGTGTGTAGCATATAATAGCAACATGTAGAATTATGAAATTCATTATATTTAACTTTGATATGACCCTGAAAATTCTGCTAGTCGAAGCACGAATCTTGATGTCGATAGCAATCTGATTATGAATCAAGACTAACCGAGATCAAGCGCTTATTATCAATCGACTCTTATACATAGAGTGTTTATAGAAAATCGAGCCTTGACGAGGATCTAACAAGCCCAAGATCTCATAATTCAATTTCATTTGAGCATTCAAATACACAAAATATATTATATGATCAAAGGAATCATTTTGGTCCGGATGGAGAGGAGTGGTTGATTTTGCATGTATTTACAGAGACGCCACTTCTCCACCTATAAATAAATTCTCATTCTTCATGAGAGGCGGCAAGAGAGAGAGAAAGCTTGAAAATCCTCCGATAATCGTACCACTGACGGCCGCCGACCACCCCGGGTTACCAACCGCCGTCGTCGCCGCGCCGTCGCCACCGCTGATCCTTGCGGTTGCCAATCTCCGCCGCCGGTCATCACACGCCGCCGCCCGTATCGGCCATCAGTCGAACCATCGTCGCCAGTCATCATCGCCGACCACCGACATCGGTCACCGCCGCCGACTAGTAGTTGGATTTCACAAACAAGGCTAAGCCATAAACTTTCACTCTACCGCAATTGGTTTTCTAGCACGCAACAGTTTGACGCCGTCTATGGGAAACTGATTTCCATTATTTCATCTTGTATGATGACCAAGCTTCCCAACAAGATCAAAACCACCATCGAGGTGGAGCATTTCAAGCTTTTAAGTGAGCGAATAATGAAGATTCATCAAACTTCATTCCTTGATTTTGTCAAAACTGTAACTTAATCTCAAAGATTATCCAAATCAATATTTTGGATATCTAATTGATTATCGCTAGAGAAGCAAGTCAGCAATACCAATGAAAAAGACCAAGGTTAAGGAGCGACTTTGGCTACAACCACAAACAGATGTTTTGATTCGACCTCTTCCATACAAGTTAACATCATCAAGTAATACTTTGACAAATAACCTCGGATGGGTCAAAATTCGGATTTAATTGATCTCTTCCATATAGTTAACATCAGCAGACTCAACAAATAACCTGATAGATCAAAACTTGCCACTAATGCGTTAATGTCATCGAGCAAAGACGACAAACAACCTCGGATAGATCAAAAATCCTCAGCACATTCAATTCGACCTCTTCTATACAGGTTAATGTCATCGAGCAAAGACTCTGACAAACAACCTAGATGGTCAAAAGGTCCGGTGGACTTCACGACCTCTTTCCATACGTACACGGGTAATGTTAACAAACAACCTCAGATAGGTCAAAAATCCTCAGCGGATTCAATTCGACCTCATCCATACAGGTTAACGTCATTGGATAACATCCTAATAAACAACCTCAGATAGATCAAAAATCCTCAGCGGATTCAATTCGACCTCTTCCATACAGGTTAACATCATCACGAACACAAACAACCCTGATAGGTCAAAAAATCCATGATTCAATTCAACCTCTTCCACACATGTTAACGTCATTGAGCAAAGACTCTGAAAAATAACCTAGGATAGGTCAAAAGGTCCTTGGTGGACTTTCCACGGCCACTTCCACACAGGTTAACGTCATCGGGTAACACTCTAACAAACAACCTCAGATGGGTCAAAATCCTCAGTAGATTCAATTCAACCTCTTCCACAAAGTTAACGCCATCGTAATACTCGATAAACAACCTCGATGGGTCAAAATCTCAACGGATTCATTCAACCTTTCCATAGTTAAGCCATTGAGTCATACTAAATAACCTCGGATAAAAAATCATCACCGTCCGCCACCGCTAATCTCACACCACCGCTTAATCTCCACCGGCCACCGCCATAATTATCACCCATCTCCGGCCGCTATTATGGTTATCCCCGCTGACTATTATTTTATGCACTTTATCGATTACTGCATTGATGCACCACCTTGCCGGCCGCCGGTTATCACTATCGCCGCCAATTGCCGCTGACTATCGCTGATCACTACCGAATTATCACCGCCATCTGATGGTCAACACCATCGTCGGTTACCGCTGGCCAATTATCGCCGCATTATTCGCACTATCGTTGCATTGCCGACTATCGACGCGTATTAAATTATCGCCGCCGCAGCACCGACCATCGTCGGCCATCTCCGACGGTCAGCACCATCATCGCCGGTCATGCCGACCATCTGCCATCTATTTTAACCACCATCGTTGCGTTATCTCGCCACCACTGATAAATTCATCGTTGCTACATCACTAATATTTTTTGTTGATTAATTGTTTGGCCGCCAACCACCTCATATTGACATGCCAATTGTTATCATTTCATCCACCTTACTACTTATCGCTGATTATCGCCGACCATCGCCGGCCATCTCATATTCGCCATTATCCTCGCTGATCATGACCGCGCCTGACTTTTATCATTGCAGTCGGTGGTCCGACGAGAGATGTTTCTTTTCGAGGGAAAGCTAGAGCCCTTATGAACTACGCCTGATCGCTTCCAAACTCGGTCCGACAAGCGGCTTGACACCTTTCGTGGAAAACTGGAGCCTTATCGTATGAACTACGGGTCTTGATCGCCTCCAAACTCGGTCGGTCCGACGAGGTCAGTTGACACCTCATTCAAGGGAAAACTCGAGTCTTGCAGTATGAACTACGGGTCTTGATCGCCTCCGAATCCGGTTGGTTCGACGAGGTCAGTTGATACCTCTTTCGAGGGAAAATTGGAGCCTTGCCGTATGAACTACGGGTCTTCATCGCCTCCGAACCCGGTCGGTCCGACGAGGTCAGTTGACACATCTTTCGAGGGAAAACTGAGCCTTAGATAAACTACGTCTTGATCGCCTCGAACGGCCAGAGGTCATTGACACCTCTTCGAGGGAAAACTGGAGCCTTGTCAAACCACGGTCTTGATCGCCAACGGCCATCCGACGAGAGGTCATTGATGCCACTTTCGAGGGAAAATCGAGTCATGTATGAACCGAAGCTTTGATCGCCCTTCAACGACCTCTTAAGAAGAAGAGGGACACTCCAAAGATATGAGAAGTGTGCCTTCTCTTCCATAAGGGGGTTTTATAGACTATAGGCAAAAGATAAAATTATTAAAACCGCCAAAACCGCTCAACACCGCTCAAAACAAAGTGAACGGAAAACGGATTAAAACGATGTTTTCGCCCAGAAAGATGACAGCGCCAGGTGAACGCTAATACAGAGGCTCCTCCCACTCCTGACCGCTCAGCTTTCAGCGCATTGGCCTCAATGCCATCCCATTCAAGCGTTTAGCCCGGCGCGACCGACCAGTGATGGATCGCCCGTGACCGCCCAACCTGCGTTCGAGTCGCTGAAACCGATGATGAGCCAGCTCAACCATGCACCTGTGTCACGCACCTCCTTACGTGGTCTGCCCAGCCTTTCAAACTAACCAAACCACTGCAGCACCCATAAATGGATGAGTCCATAACTCAAACCTGATTCGCTTACCCATATATTCTGCATTCCTTTCCGTGATCATAATCCTGTGCTCCCATGAAGATATGTTCTCTCAAAATGTATAGTTAATGGACTCACAAATTTCATTGAAAAATCTATTATTTTCAAGTATTCGGCATATATATTTTTGGATGATTGAGATAATAACATCCAAAAATAGGGAGGCAACTGATAGGATTCTGAAAATTCTACTAGTCGAAGCACGAATCTTGATGTCGAAAGAAATCTGATTATGAATCAAGACTAATCGAGATCAAGTGCTTATTATCAATCAACTCTTAAACATGGAGTGTTTATAGTCAAATCGAGCGTCTTGACGAGCCGGATCTAACAAGCCCAAGATCTCATAATTCTGACTTCATTTGATCATTCAAATACACAAAATATATCATATGATCAAAGGAATCATTTTGAGCTATTCGATGGAGAGGAGTGGTTCAAATTTTGCATGTATTTACAGAGATGCCACTCCTCCAATCTATAAATAGCCCCTCATTCTTCATACTAGAGAAAGAAAGAGTGAGAGCTCTAAAGAAAATCCTCTTTACCACTACCGCCGACCACTCCGAGCGGCCACCTCACCGATCTTACTGTTGCCATCTTCACACCGCCATCATCATCCCGATGACCTTCATCGTCAATCGCTGACCCCCGCTGTTCACCATTACTATATGACTGTTGTTGCCTGATTTTGGGATTCTATTGTGAGCCCTTCTCATTTACAATTTTGTAATCCCATTATCGGGAAATTTTATACTTTGAAACAAATACATAGTGGAAGATTCTGGAAGATTCTGGAAGATTCTTACTGGGCTAGGCCCCATAATTTTTCCCTCTTTTCGAGGTTTTTCACGTAAAAGATTCTAGAGTTTCTTATTCACTCTTTAAATACCTGTGTGTGTGCTGGATTTCACAAACAAGGCTAAGGCGTAAACTTTCACTGTACCGCAACTGGTTTTCTAGCACGCAACAAACTTAAAGTGAATGATTGGGGGAACGATGATGCACCCGATCTAGATCCCATGGTTCATATCCCGGCTGGTCCCTACCGCAATGAGGAGGTCACCTAACCTGACAAAGATTCTTATAAGACATGGGTTACGCCATCCAAGAAATCCTTATAGACTTGGGGTGGTGTTTGTCAAGTACAAGCTTAAGTTTACCTGAGAGGATTTTTTTGCCCAATCAAGTATACCATATGATTCACCAAAGCGTGAGCCATTGGGGATCAAACAAACCGATGTAATATAATGGTGTCATTTAATACAACCACCCGAGGACTCGGTCGAATCAATTGCATCATGTGGAGCCTACTATCCAAACCACGCAGCTAGAGGACAATGCACACGCCGTCGGCATGAGATTGTTTGAGAGTAAACATAGTTGTGTACTTGATTTGACTTGGCTCTTTTCGTGAAGTTTTAATTTGTCACTGACAAATAATTGTGACGAAGTTGAATTTTTAGCTTTAAGTTTTTTTTAGAGATTGAATTTTATTTAAGCATTTTTTAGATTGATACTTAATTTGAGTTAATTTGATTTGAAGATAGAATCATCATTTTGATAGAAGTACCCCTCTAGTTAAATTTTCATTTGACACAGCCATCATCGGGGTGGTTTATTGTTTCGTTGTTTTAGATCTTGTCGACTCTATTAATATAATAATAGAATATCGACTGTCATATGTAATTAAATTTTCTCGATATTTTATTAGATTGAAGATATTATAATAATATCATTTAATTTTTAGATTTTGTTAACTCGGACTCGGTCCTAAGACCCAACCGGGAATTAACCTGTGCAACATTCTCAGACACTAAGTTTAAGCATTCAACATAGTGTCGGGGCTCATGCGGGTGTTTGATCGATTTGTTTAAGCATTTGATTCTATTTAAAGGCTTGCATGTATTTCAAAGCACTCAAATTAAGTGTGACATCACTTCAAAATAGAAATGAGTTTATTTCCTTCAAGTATTTGCATCTATCTCTAGGGCACTCTAGTTGGATACGAGACTACTCTATAACATGTGCAAAAACTCATCTCATTTAAGTACATGCATGAGTTTTGAAGCACCTAAATCAAATAGAAAATGTGTTTCATGATATGTGTGAGGTTAATTCGAAGTCTTTCATTAATGCCTTTTGTCTATTCACCAAATGGAGTTGTAGACTTGATAGTACTGAAGACATTTGGCGTTTGATCGCACTTTTGCACAAATATTTGATTGTTTACATTTGATCTTCAATCAGTTGAACCTTTATTGTTCTAGTGAAGGATCATGCTCATGTTTATATATGAGACTTCAAGTGTACTGTGAGTTCCCCTTTTTTTGTTTTTTTAGTTCACTTGTTAAATCACATGTTGATTTGATTATTCATTAGAAGACCTTGTTTATGCTTGTTCGCGAGTATCTAAGCTTTGCTGTGGATTCTTTAATGATTGATTTTGAATACCCCTCTTATGTAACTGCTAGCATTCAATTGTACTACAAATTCATTATGTTTCAGTTCTGCATTTGAGTGCAAGAAGTGGCAGAGCAAATATTCACTAAAGAGGTGCTTTCATATTCATGGATAGCCATTGGAATCATGTGAGCTTATTGGAATGTCCCTTGTGAATCATATTTAGAGTTTCATTTTGACTTGAAAGCATGCATCTCATTATGATTCAAATTTTGTATGCATCAATTTTATGTTTAAAGAGCATAATATGGCAATATGAATATTCTTTGAAAGATCATATTTACCATTAAATTCATTATGTGTTTTGTGAAAGCTTTCTCTAAACTTTGTTCATGTTAGGAGACAAGTATTTAAGCCCATTGAAAGTTCTAGTTATAATCGGCAATAAATTGTCGAGTCTCCTATAAATTCATTCTTATTTAAAGATTTAGAGTTTTGTATGTAAGTTTAATTTTGATTTATTTATTTTATCTAAGTTTAGTTTAAGTTTATTAATGCTTTTATCTGACCTGTTAAGTCTCCCATCGCTATCAGCCTCCAAAGTCATCCCGCAGCTCTGTCTGTTTCACACCTCTTCTCTAAGATAGCGGTCTTGCATGCACACCACGATCGTAGTCTTCAATCCCACCACGCTCTTTTAAGCGCAGTGGAGTCTTCAAATATACCTGAGAGAAGAAGATGATTCAAGAGGGAGCAGCAGGGGCTATGGGCGAGAGGGATGTGGACGAGGGGAAGAGCTTCGGCTAAGATAGAATGGGAGGTTGCGCCTCTCGGCAGGAGAAAGAACAGTCGCATGTTTTTTTTATATCTGTTCGATTTGCAGTCGCGATGGACGGGCGAATGGGAGGGAGACAAGCAGCTGCTCGGCTTGTCTGGGCTCGCATGCGTCCAACATGAGTCGCGCGAGAGAGAGAAAGGAGGCGGATGGGAAGGGTTCGTTCGCAAGGGAGAAATGAATTTTTGAAACGGGAAGAGAACGAGAGCCTCGTTTAACTGAGATGATGTCCCCGGCTTGCGACTGTCCTCGCGTGAAGATAAGTCGAGAGGGCTTAATCAGCATGGGAGGGGTGATGTGGCAGCTTATTACTGGTTGGATGAGAGGTGGAGGTATGGGGATAGGCGGCTGCAACTTCCGAGGTGTTGATTAGGTGCAATTAGGAGATAATTAGATAGATTTATTTCGAAATACGTGCTAATTTTGACGAAATTTTAAGCGCAAAAACTTTAATCAAATTGGATACCTACTCTAGGTAATTTTGACGTTCTGGATGCAACGGTGGAATGCCCACATCGGAGCCGCTGCTCAGTCGATCGAATCGGCCTCAAAAAATGCGATTATTGCTTGACCGCCGACGCTCGCGCAAACTCCCGAATTGGCGCTCATTGATAGTTTTGATGTTTTGAAGCTAACGGTGCAATCATTTTTACAAACGGAGGTCGTTCGGACATCATCCTTCCGACTGACATGCGCGCGTGCAAGCTGATGACTCAATCGCTTGATCGATCACCAGTTGTGCAGAATATTTATTTCGACCGCCGACGCTCAACATAATGGCTAAGTCCGTTCGTCGATTGTAGGTCATTTGAGTTGATTTTGGTGTCATCCTGTGCATTTCAGCCTCGATGTGCGCACTGTCACTTCAAATCATTCGACATTTTCACAGATTTATATGAATTAAGCGCAGACAGTCTGATTTGATTGTTTTTGATGTTTCGAAGCTAACGACATGATCAGTTTCACGAACGGAGGTTGTTCGGACATCGTCGTAGCTTTTCGACTCCGATATATGCATCGACACATTGATGGCTCGAGCGCTTAATCGATTTATCATTAGATTTTGCAATATTTATATTCTGATCAATTTCAACGTTTTGAACGCGACGGTGAAGTCCGTTCGTTGATCGGAGGTCGTTTGGACCATTTTCGGTGACATCCAATGCGTTTTGACCCTCGATTTGCGCACTGTCACTTCCAATGTCTATCGAATTTGACTTCTAAGCTTGACTCGACTCCTTACGCATATGTGGAGGTCAATAGTTTAATCAAGAAGTTTCTTAAAATGTTGTAGCCTCTAATACTTCATTTCTCATGTTTTGAGCCACATGCAATACTGTATTGTTAAAGGAAAAATCTATGTAAGAAATCAGATTAAATATTTGTGATAGCCTGCCTTATCTTTTCTCTTCTCATCTCTTATACTTATATGTGTGCATGTTTGTGCTAGTGGTAAGATGAAAGCGAGCAAAGAGAGAAGTGTGAAATTAAAATTCTATAATAGTGAGAGAAATCATATAGAAACCCACCAATTACTCTATTTTTTTAAACAAAATGGTATTTGAGTTATGTAGCTTTTTTTCATCGAAATATAGCACTCAACAAAGTGCAACCTCTAGTCATAAAGCTGCAAGTGAAGAACTGTGAGAACTAGATCGATCATCCAAATGAAAGCATTTGTTAGTATCCAAAGATTGTTGGGAGTTTCTCATTAATGAAAAAAGTTAAACCAATCTTAAAAAGTTAATTATAATGTTGATCAATGAGATTATTGAAGATTCAAAATATAAAGGAGAAAAACATATTATTTCATATCTACGATGGTGTAGATGAAGATAACTTCAAACAGACCATAAAAGCAAAATTTAACATGTAAGCCTATGATAACTTTAGCACCATATTTAAAGATTATAAATTTTAAGTAAGTTCACCTCCATACTCTTCAAAAAGAGTTTGGGAAGCTTATATGAATAATGATGAAACTATCTTTGATATTTTTCTTGTTTGCTTATAAATATAAATATTATAAAAAAAAGAAATGATAAATTTTAAAAGATATTTTAGTAATGATGAACATGTTTTAATCTTTGATTTTAAAGTATTCATGAAAGAATCAAAAGATTTGGAGTGACTACCATCGATGAGTTGATTGGATCACTCCGAGTTTAAGAGCAGCACATTCAAAAGGATGCAACTTTTATAATATTGGCGTAAGCTCTAAATTCTACGTTGATTTTGGATGATCATGGAGGTCATTGAGAAGCACATGGTGTTGGGGTAGAAGAAGAAATAGTGGAGGTCAACGAAGCTAGGAGAGTATTGAAGAGAAAAGAAAAAAAATATATATATCGAGAAAAATATGAGGATGGCCAACAGGATGGCCAACATGGTTGGGATAACATGAAAGTCATGAAGTGCAACTACTGCACTGTATATCAATGTCAAAGCATGCATGGGAACCATGCTAAACAGTCCAACTTTGTGAAGGCTTAACGATGGTGAAGTAGAATTATCTAATTGTACTTTCAATAAAATTATTCTAGCCGAGGTGTGAGTTTAACTAAGCAAAATTCTAGTACCTTGCGCGATACATCATCAGACATCGCGTCAGATTGGATGGGAGCGAAGTTTTCAGGGCAGAGACGTGAGTTCAAGCACATACAGAATGCTTACATTTAATATACATACAAGCATACACACACATATACACTAGTATAATTTTACGTGCACCAAGTATATCTGAATAAAGTTTTAAGAAAAATAAAAGGAGGATTTACATACATGCTAAACAATTTTTATATATTTATATGTCTAATACTTAAACTTTAATTTATATATAGATAACACCTCAATCTTCAATATTATATCAAAAATACTATCACTATTAACTCTTTTTAAAATGAAATAAATATTTTCAAGCATTAAAAAATATTAGATAAGTAAATATTATAATTTTGGTGTTAGATATATAAATAAATAAGAATTGTATGCTATGTATATAAATCTTCAGATAAAAAATGATATAATAAAATTCTAAATTATATTTATTTAGTTTATATATTTTTTTAATAAATATATCAAAACAATAGACAATAAGTTCAAAGTTCTCTTTATATAAAATTCATATGTTAGAATTCCAAAATTTTTAATTTAATGATTAATATTACATGTATTTATAAAATATACAAAGAGTTATAAGAATACCAAATTAATTCTAATTTTCTATTATAAATTCGTATAATTTTATCAGAACTTCTCGTTTAAATTTGTATTATATCTAGAAATGTCCATGGAATATATATAAACCCATGAGATCATTTTATAATTATAAGCCAAATTATTTGATCTTAAAAAGTTTATTACTAATATGTTTTTATTCCTTTATTTAATTTTTTATCATTCTATATCTCCTAATATCTATATCTTCATTTTCTTATTACTTTAAACAATTGATTATATATAACTTTATTTATTTTGAGATTTATTTTCTTTAAAATAATTTTTATTGAAATGATAAACCTGAATGTTTGTTTTTTGAGATAATTGAAAAGGTATATTTCTTATTACATGATTAATTTAGATGAAAAATTTTGAAATCATGAATTTTGGCAATTAATATATTATAAATTCAATGAATATATATATATATATATATATATATATATATATATATATATATATATATATATATATATATATATATATATATATATATATATATATATAAAAGCATATAAAAAAAACAGAGCATAGAGAAAGATTATATTTAAAAAATATATTATTTGTATTTTCACTCATTTAATTTATAGTAGTATTATAAATGGGGCTTGTGATTTTCTCAATACAAAAAAATCTTAATTTTTTTATTTAAACTCCTTGTATTAAATCCTAAGCTTTTATTTTCATTATATTTATATAATAATAAAAGTCAAATCATCCAATTAAAATTTTTGGTTTTCTTGGCATAAAATTCAAATTATAAAATTTAATTTATATTGTATTATTAAAAATTAATTCTTTTTTATTTATTAACGAAGCTTGGAGATTGTCTTAAAAAACAAATAAGTTTTATTAATCTTTATCTTATAACAAATATATATATATATATATATATATATATATATATATATATATATATATTATAATTTATAAATTTATTTATTTCTTATGTTATATAATCAAAATATTTTATTACTTAAAAATCTAAATAAAGATAGTTTACTTGTATGTAAACTTAATGTATGCGTTAAGTTTTATAAAAATAATAAAAGCATCGCTAAAATACAAATTAATTACATTAAAACAACTTATTTGTTAGTTCTTTATTTATTAAGAGAATTATTTATGCATCTATTTTAATAGAAAATTTAGCACATAAATATAAATACTAAAATTAGTAATATGTATGTTGTTATATTATTATTATTATTATTATTATTATTATTATTATTATTATTATTATTATTATTATTATTATTATTGTTATTATTATTATTATTATTATTATTATTATTATTATTATTATTATTATTCTTACTTAATTTTATTTTGGATGAAGTGCCAAGGCTATAGTGGTTGATGAGAATAAAATGAATTTTTTTACTTATTTATTTATATATTTTTAATGCTACACAATCATGATCTTTTGTAATATGAAAATTTAAAAAAAAAAAAAAACTTCCTACATAGAATAGAAATTATTTAAGAATTTTTAAATTTAATAAAAATCTTTTTTGATTAATTTAGATCCTGAATCATTTTCTTCACATATATACATAAATCCAATACAATTTTCTATTTATATCAAATTATCCAAGATATATTTGAAATATAATATATAAATAATAAACTTGCTTTCTTATCAAGACCAGTTCAATTTTTAGCCGATGCTGATAGGATCCATTTAAAATTATATATTATCAAAAATATGTTACAGAACATCGACACTAAATTGAAAGAAAAATTGAATACAAATAGAGAGCGATATATCATTGAATAATAATTTTTAGACTAAAGTTTCAAAATATGATGTATTAAATTTAGCAAAAATAAAAAAAGAAAAAAGAAAATCTAAATGTGAAGCACTCAAAGCTCAGTCTTAAATATGGAACTTAATCATCTTGCAGACATATATAAATAAATTATATATATATATATATATATATATATATATATATATATTTTTAAAACATTCAAAATAATTTTTAAGATTTTAATTATTTTTAAAATTATAATCATTATTTAAATTTTTGTATTTTGAATCACAACATAAATAAAATAAAATAAAAGTAATCCCAAACAGTCTTTAAATTTATTAAGCAAAGCATAAAAAAAATACTATAGCTCAATAGAACTTGGGGCCGTTCGGCAAGATGTGATGATTGAAAAAAATCAATAATAATTTTTCTAATTACAAAATATTTTTATATTTGGTAATTAAATATTTATATTTTTTTTCTTAAAATGTTGAACTAAGTCCAACTTAAATTTACGTATACGTCCGAACATATTATGATGCCTTGAACGCATAATCTCATAATTAAGGATCAAAACTCTCAATCACTCTGCGTAAAACTATTTATTGTTTGTGTTCCGTGTGACAATTGTGAGAAAGATTAACATAAACTATAATCTTAAAAAAAAATAAAAAAATAAAAAATAAAGTAGGAGGTTTCGTCTTCTATAAAATGTGATCTTCTTGAAGGAATTAAAACAGGCAGAACTGTACCGGCGGCTTTCCAGGTGAATCCATCGCCTTCACAAACTGATTGGCTTAATTTTTAAATTAGTCCATATTAATAATTTAATTAGGTAGTTAATTCACTTAAAAAAAATTTAAAAATATCTCAGTCAAAAAGACAGTCAAGTAGTGACTCATAAATAATTTTTTTTAAAAAAATTTAAGTTAATATGTTATATGTCATAAATGATTTATATTTTGATCGTTGGAAATGTAATAAAAAATTACAACTTTCATGACATTCTTTTATTAGTAATTTATGAATAAATTTTAAGTTAGAAATAAAGTTATCATGTCTTATTTTTTTTGTCATAATAAAGATATTGAATACATATAATTTAAATATCAAACATTAAATATATTTCATTTGATTCTTTACCATAATAAATACATATATGATAAATAATTTTAAATTAGATTTGAACTATATGTATTTATTACAGAAAGAATAAAAAAATACATCTAAGTCAAAATTCACATTACTATTAATGTGTTAAAAAGAAAATGTTAAGAAGTGTAAAATAACATCTTCAAATATGAAAAGAATGATTATTTTTAAGAATGAAAACCCATTAAAGCTCAATTTATATATTAATATTGAGATTTGATATTACCAAAAGATATATATTTTAACAATTCAGATATTATAAAAAATGTACTGAATAACTTTCATTTAAACTTCAAAATTTATACTCAAAAATACCCGAGAGATTTCAGTCAACAATGAAAAGTAGAATTTTATTACCTTCCAAGATGATAAAACATGCCAAAAAATTCGATGAGCATATAAAAAATTAGAGTTAACTTAATTTTTAAAAAAATTATTTATGATCAATCGCTTGACAGGCTGATGATGGCAAAAATCTGTCATCGCTGATTGGACGCCTGAGCCTATTTTTAAATTTTTTTTAAACGAATTGATTACCTAATTAAGTTATTAATATTGTCTAATTTAAAAATTAAGCCCAAACGGAGACTTAACCACGGGATGCCGGCGATGCTGCCGGCGGAGATAATGGCCGTCGCACGGTCACTGTTCGAGATTCCTATTAAGGCCAAACTGCGCAGCGTTGATGATAGAATCAATAACTGTGGCTATTTGCCGCCTGAAAATATGGGGAGATTGGTCGAGTCGTTTGGCATTTACGACGCCGCCTCACCAGCGGACGTCCACTCGTTCTGCTCCGTCATGAACGTATCGCCGCGGCAACGGTGCGCTCTGCTTTCGCCATGGTTTATATTGCTCTCTGTTTTCTTTATTCAGCGAATCATGTTCTCAATTACGGCCATATGAATCTCTCAATTTTTTTTACATTTGAGTAAATTTAATCTCAAATTCAAATACATAAGTTATATCAATTTTGAATTTAAGAGCTTTTTATTGAAAATCTAAACTCTACTATGCTAAAGTGACTTGCATCTTTCTAAATTAAAATAGAATCTCTAGGAACAATATTTTACTAATTTAACACCTCTCTCAACTAATACATAGAAATCATACACCCACTAATCTCAAAACTTAGAGATTAGCTTCGATGAAGACAATAGAAAACTGATTTTTTGATCTAATTGTTGATAAGTTTATGGTATTTTCTTCAAATCAATCTTATTGAATATTATGTTTATGTTAATATGTTTAGTTTGATTATGTTAAGAGTGTTAATTTGAGTTCATGGGTTGGATTTGAGTCTGATCCGAAATTGATCCGAGTCAAAACTATTTGATCTAAACCTAGCCCGAATATTATATTGATTGAAACTCTTCATCTGAATCCGACTTGACACAAACTCAACTAGCCTAAACATGGCCCAAATGACTCATTTAGATATATTTCAGGTTAAATTTAAGTCAAATTTGAACTAGTGGCTCAAAATCAAGTTAATCTTGCATTGACATATCAAAATCGAGTCAAATATGAGTTAATGGATCTAAATAAAGTCAATTTTGAGTTAGCAGGAAATCCAAAACCCGACTCGAAAAAATTAAAAGGGTCAACCCAAACTGAAAATTAATTTAGTCCCTCGACTATATAAAATATAAAATTGATCTCGATTTAATCTTTGGGGGATCATTTTGGATCAGTTTTATATGATGAGGAACAGATTGAAGTAATTTCATACTCAAGGATTAAATTAGTCATTGCAAATAATTAAGGGTTCATTTTAAAATTTATCCCTTTCAATTATATTAGAAATAACACATGGTGTGCGGTATCAATGATATATGAAGTAAAATTAGTCTGATATTATGCGGACTACATGAGTATATGCTGATATTGATATATTTTTCTCCCAATATATTTCTTTACTGGGGATCATAAATCCTTAACAGCTTTTCACTATTTATCATTATATTTTGTTCACTTGTTTCATACTAGCTTTATTCTCATGAAACATTCAGAAAAATCATTAGTGAATATTTTTTGAATCTTCATGAGGTAATGATGAAAATAACCTGTAAAGTAGCAGAGAGTTTTGATTTGGTGAAATGGGGAAGGTTAGTAAGTTGTTTTAATTTTTTTAAAGTTTAAAATGTTTTTGAGAAAGAGTAATCAATGGAAAAATTTTATAAATAATTAAAGCTAAAAAAATTAATATAACGAGAAAATTCATAAAAAATTTGAAAAAAAAGTTATGATTTTTTCAAGTAGCAAACATATTTTTAACAAATATACATTTAAAAAGTTTATATGTATATTCATTTTTTTAAAACAATTATTAGTTGAGAAAATCACATCTAAGGCTATTA
This sequence comes from Cymbidium sinense, assembly GCA_021442155.1. Taxonomy (NCBI): domain Eukaryota; kingdom Viridiplantae; phylum Streptophyta; class Magnoliopsida; order Asparagales; family Orchidaceae; genus Cymbidium; species Cymbidium sinense. The sequence continues at coordinate 94,094,573 of CM038217.1, forward strand.
TAATTATAAACTGAGAGTAACTCCACTTAAGCGAACTTCTGTCTAATTCAAACAAAGAAATTTTGATTTTGAATTAGACATAAAGACAAGTAGAAATCTAAAACTTATTTTCAAGCATTCTTTGTCTTAATCAGTTGGTTGAGGTCTTGTTTCTATTCAAATCTTGGGAAATGCATGAGTGTATGAGTTTGACATGAAAATGATTCGAATGGTGAAGGCTAATCACTTGAATTATGATTTGTATGGATAATATGCATGATGAAGGCTTGGAGCAATGGAAGATTGAATAATGTGACACATAGAGTGATATGCAAGAAAGCCATACCACGAATCTCCATCATTTTATTTCTACTTGCACGAAAGGATGATTTGATAGAACCTGAAGCTGCATTTATTGATTCTGATCATCCAAGACTCTACCAGACTTTCAAATATACAGAATATAGGAAGGTTAGAAACTTAGCTATTATGGCTAATGATATCCTCCCTCTCTTAAAAGAATAACAGGTGAAGCTACTAAACAAAGAATGTTGAAACTACAATTTCAAATAATATGTGTGTGTATGCGTATGTGAGTAATAATTGTATCCAGCTAGCACTGATATTCAAGTTAATTACTAGCTTCCTAGAGTGCTACTATAAGAAATGCAAACATAAAGACAAATGAAGATTATTGACATCAAAAGTTTTAATGTTTTTTGAGTGTGTTAAATCAGCTTAAAGGTTTTCTTATATTACTTGGTATTAAGAATAAAAGGAGCTTTATTTTAAATGTTTAATTAAAGATTTTCTTAAAATGATGTAGCCTTTGATCCTTCATTTCTCATTTATGGTTTTGCATACATTTCCATATAATAAAGGGAAAAATCAGAAAGAAATAAGATTAAACATTTATTATAGTCTATCTTCTCTTCTTCTTTATGCTTGTGTGCATTCATGTCTGTTTTAGTGCTTAGAAGTGAGCAAAAGTGACTAAAGGTATAAAAAGAAAATTTTAGAGTGGTGAGAGAAATAAAATAGAAACCCCACCAACTACTCTATTGTTTTAAACAAAGTGGTATTAAGTTAAGTTGCTCTTTTCTTGAAAGATTGCATACAACAAAGTGCAACCTTTAGTCATGAAGCTAAACAAGAACTAGGGGAAGTAGACCATCTAGATGCAAGCATTGTTAGCATCCAAAGGTTGTTGGAATTTTCCAGCTAGCAGACAAGGTTAATTGACCTTATCAAAAAAAAAAAAAAGAAAAAAAAAGAATAAGCTAATTATAATGTTGATCAATAAGACTATTAAGGATCAAAAGGGATTATTTCTTATCTACAATGGTGTAGATGAAGATAATTTTAAGAAGATTGCAAAAGCAAATTCCTACAAATAATCCTATGATACCCTGACCACCATATTTAAGCATTATGAATTTGGAGGATCACGCTCTTCAAAAAGAGTTAGAGTATGCTCATATCCAGGATTGTGAAACTATCTTTAATTATTTTTATTGCTTGCTCATAATTAAAAATCTCATGCTCTTCAAATATAGTTTGAGGAAGCTCATATCAAGGATTGTCAAACTATCTTTAATTATTTTTTGGTTGATCATAATTAAAAATAACATAAATAATAAATTTTGGAATTATTAAAGATGGGTGAGTGATGATGAAAATGCTTTAGTATTTGAGTTTGAAGTTCAAACATATTGTATTGGTCATTAAAGAATGAAAATATTTAGAGTACTTTCATCATTGATGGGATTACTTTAAGTTTATGAGAAACACATTCAAAAGAATATCACTTCTAAAATAGTAGAGCAAGCTCTAAGACTTAGTTGACTTTAAAATATCAAGGAGATTATTGTGAAGAACATGGTGTTGTGGTAGAAGAAAAAGGTCAATGAGTGCAATAAAGCTAATAGAATATTTAGAAATGAAGAAAAATTCATTGTGGAAAAGATGTGGACGAGCTTGCTTTGATTAAGATAACTTGAAAATGTTGGGGGATAATCACTTAATATCGTAACAAATTGATTCAAGGGATCTAAAGGAAAATGTTATACAAAAGTAAATACAAGATCACAAAGACAAAAAGATTTAACATGAAAAAATAATGGGACACCACACCAAAATATTTACTATGTGGAAAAATAAGAAGATTATTAAGTACACTTATCTCTTTCTCAACTACTCACACTCTAGGGCACACCTACTCCATTCACACTAAAAGATAATAAAGAAAAATGCTAAGAAGTTATGAAAAGACTACAAAAAAGAAAATATCTAAATACAAAATCTCCTATTTTGTAGTACTACGTCAAGGTGGGCTCATTTATGGAGGTTGTTAGTGTACATACATGATGGTGTTTGTTTGAGAGATTACTCCATATATATATATATATATATATATATATATATATATATATATATATATATATATATATATATATATATATGTTAGGTTTATTACATACCTCATAAAAAATTAATTATAGACTACCAAATTACTTGAAAGGGCTTTTAGTACATATGGATCATACTTCTCATATATAAAAAAGTAGGAAGTATCATATCAGAAGTCAAATTAAAATGAAATAAGATGCTTCCCCTTTATCATTAAACCTAAGTTGAGCTAAGATAACATATTAATATTTTTTATGAAGTTAAGGATTGTATAATTGTTCATATCATACTAACATAGTCGAGCTACATTTACTTTAGTGATAAGATTATAAGTCACACTTTTAATTAATAGAAAATTAGTTCTAATTTGTATTCATATAGAGATTTTAGTGTTATGAATTTAAAAATCTTAGGTGAGTCTAGTTGGTTGTCTCCTTTTGTCACTTTAAGGATCCAAGTTGAAAGTCCTATCATATTTTTTATACTGGAATTTAGTAAAGTGGTTGTGCCCATCTGGCATGCTATGTTATTATGTGGAGTCTGATTGTGTTGACCAATCAGGGATGTATTGTCAACTCAAAGCCCTCAATTTTTCTGATTAAGCTTGGTGGTGAGTTCATTGGAGGGTTGTAAGGGGCATCCCCACCTTAAAGTTTAGGTGCCATTTTTTGTGTATAGCCCCTCAACGTGGCATGGAGGTCTTGACTTCAAAGATTAAGAAGAAAACATCTTGGTGTTGCAGTAGGTAGCATCGTAACGCTAGGACTTGAACACTTATTTCATAAGATAGAGGCCAGCGTAGAGCTATATGAAGCGAAGAGACCATCTTAAAGAAATTTTATGTAGTTTTTCATGTTTATTCACTATTCTATTATGTAAGTGAGTGGAGAGTGAGAACCTTAGAGGGACTAAAATTAGGAGAGACTTGAGCGAAGTGCGCTTTGTACTATTCTTCTAAGATTTTCTTCATAATGAATTTCTTAATGTGGAGTGGCTCTATGATTTTTTTCTCATTCTTGAATTTTTCCACTTTAAATCGGGTGCCCTATATGATATTGTGTTTTATGCACTTTTTTTCAAAGTTTTTCTATAAATCTCTCAAATTTATTTCCGTGATTTATCTCCCCAAAATGTTGCACTCCCATCATAGATTTTTGCTTGAACGAAATTTTTTTTATTATTATGATATGTATCCTCACTTGAGTTCCAAAATGGTAAATCATTCTTATTATGTAATAATATAATTCAATTTCTAATAATTTGATCACATCTATCATATGTATAATATAACCATCACCTAAAAAAAAATATAATGGCTAATATATGACCATTCAAATCTTTTATAGCTATATGTCTCGCACATTCTACTTTGATTCCATTCAAATCTTTTCGTGATTTAATTCTTTCTCATTTTAGTATTTTAAAAATTTTGCATTCTTTTTATACATCTATGATATTCCATAACAAAATCATGAATTTTGGTGAGAGTTTTTATAGATTTTAGTCACTTTAGAATGTATTTTACTATTAGAGTTTGCTCATATAAAAACTTGAATCATAACAATAAAAAATATCATTTTATTTTCATTGCTTGAGATGACGTACTCTCTTTTTTGCTAGTGACATGACTTTCAATGATGATAAAAATAGAAAATAATAAATTTTCTCATAATGGATTTCACCATGTTGTAGTAACTCATGAATCACATATTCCAATTTGATGCATAATTGATTTAACTTGGCTGAGTTTTGTATCTAATTCTAGAGATATAACTTGGCTTTCAAATACTCAGCCAATCTTTAAAGTGGGGACCTTTGCCTTAAATTGATTTAAACTTTCATGATTACCTCAATGGTGACTTTTAATCAAAAAAACTCATTCTTCAATCACCTCTAATTTTTAATGTAAGCATAAAAAACTTGAAAACTTGAAGTATACCTTTATGATGATCGATATAATTATGTGGTGAAAAAGATATAATGATTTATATCTTCTTCTTCTTAAATTCAACCCTTAATAATTCTAAGTATGAGATATACTCATTAAAATTTAGCAAGGGGCTTGAATTAGTAGAACTTAAGGTCATTGTAAAAAAAATTTTCATTTCATCTTATTCATTAGCTTTATTCATCATGACATTAACTTATTTTTCAACCAAGTTCATGTCCTTTTTAGAGTTGTTGATCTCAGAAATCTTTCTAATTTAAGAGATGTTCGATAAAATCATTACCATTTATGGTGTTTATTTTCGTATGTATGGGAGGACACTACACAGATCTGAGGGGGTATTCATTGAAGTGATTGATATGACATTGAGGTATGAAGTACTATCTCAAAAGATAGGGACATCACTCTTCAATAGGCCTAATCACATAATGAGGACTCTTAAGGCATGATGGGTCTTCGAATATACCAGAGATTTTTCTCTTGCTTTATATGATGGGTCTTAAGGCATGAGTTTATATTAAATCGGGTTCTAAAGTTCTCAATAGGGGCAAGGCCCCATAATTAATTACATCCTAAGGAAAGTGAATTCCTTAAGAATATTCTCGATTAAAGTAGACAATTATTATCTCTAAAGATTTCAAGGGTAAGACTATTAATAAATTTGTTATATTTGGAAAATCAATCGGGATAGATCAAAAGGAGAGACTTATTATTGAAGCCAAAGGAAATGAATAGGAAATACTCATAATACTAGAAAACCTAGTGAGCATTCCAACTTATCCTATGGTTGGGATTTATATGTTTAAAATTGAAGAGAATTATTTATTTGAGTTAAATTTTATTAGATTGCTAGGGCTTATAATCCATCAACACAAGGTTGTGAAAATGCCTAAGAGGTGAGGGTTTATGCTTGTAGCTTGAAGGAAACTACCTCAAATCTTAAATCTAGGGAGCTTTGGCATAAGCTGAAGCACGATCTGAATTTAAGCGAAAATGGGTATATGATTTACCTTCATAAAAGAGAGTAAACCACCCGACTATTAGATTAATAACTGCCTGAAGTGATAGCCAACTAACTCCTCCTACACTATAAAACCATGTAGGTAAGTCAAATGATTTGAAAAATAATTGGGTTGTTATTATTTAGAAAGAGACTAAAGTCCTTAAACCCACTCCTTAAGAGACTAGAGCATGAGTGGTATGAGTAATGACTTAGTCTAATGCAAATACTTCCAATTTTTATTTGATTTTTGACACTTCATTTTGACAAAGGCCATAGGATTTTTGTATGCCTAAATGCATGTTGAAATGATTTATGGGCTGAATCAAAAGAGAAGAGGGTGAAGCTCTATCGGTAGGGGTGCTCTCATAGGTCAAGTGTTCCCTATATATGTAAGGACGGTGGCCCTCATTTTGCAAAAGTGATTCTATGATATGCATGGTGTTACACATACAATATTTAGCTAAGGGGTTGCTAAATCTTTTAATTATCTTGATTTAACACCTATACTTTATGTGAGATTATGAGTTATTTTGAAATTTAATTGTGAGTTGTAGTTGGGTAAAAGATTTATTTTTCTCTAAGAGCCTAATCGGATCCAGGCCACACATTAAATCACCATTCATAAAGAAAGGCATGTCATTTTTATTGTGCAATTTTAAACAAAATATCGATCAATTCTATAATCTAACACAAAAGAATAAGAGGCCGGTGCGGTCAAATGCATAACAAAAAGAGAAATGGTGAGCTCTACCCTTATACAACCTGATATATATGAAATAATAATTATAATTTATAAATGATAAGTGCTATTGGTATTGGGTTGGTCTTCAAGTTTTTGTATCTCTTTCATTCCCTCATGTCTTTTGCTTCTTTGATTTGGTAGGCTTCAAGGCATCACATGTCATCCTGTTGACCTCACTTTTGAAGTGAGTTCTCAACTTTCTCATCATAGATCTTGGACACTTATAGTTATTAAGAGCTCCTTAGCCTTAAGACACTTCTAGTGATTAGGTGAATACTTAACCTAAGCCTAGAGACTTAGAGGGTTAGCCATATGAATAGGTTATGCCTTAGGGACTTAGGGAGACTTGCCTACCCTATAGCTTAAACCAAATCCATGCTTTCCATATCAAACCAAATGTCAAATTCATGCCAAACCCAAATCAATTTCCAAACTCTTAATCAATCCCATGATCAAATCCAAGCTCAAAATTCTCCATAAATCTCATGATTGAATTCCATGGCTTTAACTTTAGCAATGTCCAATTCAATTGATTTTCTCAAAGAACAATTCAATCCTTGTAGTGTTTATTTTTGGTTATGTTTGTGATGTGTGTGTGTGTGTGTGTGGTGTGTGTACTTGTGAGATGATGGGACATCAAGGAATAGTACACCATCTTGAAAATATAAATATGATGGACATCTTATCAATAAGGACTCTAAGGCATGGTGGTGTTGAATGTACTAGAGATTTTCCCTTACTTTACATGGATGAATAAAGTAGGATTTATTTAAGCGGGTTCTAAAAGTTCATGGGGCAAGCCCCATAATTATATCCTAAGGAAGGTGAGTTTCTTAGGAATAATCTCGATTAAAGTAGGTAATTATTGTCTTCAAAGAATTCAAAGAGAGGACTATCAATAAATTGGCTATGTTTGGAAGATCAAATGGGATAGATCAAAAGAAGAGATTTATTATTGAAGCCAAATGGAGATAAGTAGGGGATGCTCATGATACTAAGAAGCCTAGTGAGCATCCTAAACTATCCTATGGTTAGGCTTTATATGTTTGAAATTGAGAAGAATTATATATTTGAGTTGAAATTTTATTAGAAATCTAGGACTTAAAATCCCACAATACAAGATTGGGGAATTGCCTAAGAGGTGAGGTTTATGCAGTAGCCCCATAGGGAAATGACAACCTCATGTACTAAATCTAGGGAGCCTTAGAAAGGGCCAAAGAATGACCTAAATCTAAGGCAAAAATAGGTATATTATTTATCTCCACAAGAGAGTGTAAACCACTAGATAGCCGGACTTATAACTGCCTAGAGTGGTAGCCAACAAACTCCTCCTATGTTCTAAAAACCATGTGGTCAAGTCATATGTTTTGCAAGATGGTTAAGTTTTTATTATTTAGAAAAAAAATTAAAGTCCATAAACCCACTTCCTAAGAGACTAGAGCATAAGTGGTATGAATAATGACTTAGTCTAATGCAAATTTTATCAAATTTTGTTTAATTTTGGACTCTATTTTGACAGAGGATATAGGATTATATATGCCTAAATTCATGATGAAATGAGTTATGGGCTAAATCAAAAGAGAAAGAGGTGTTTTCCATCATAGGCTCTCAAAGGTCAAGCCTTTTCCCTATCTGGAAAAGATGGAAACCCTCTCTTAGCAAGAGTGAAATAAAATGATATGCATGATATTAAGCATACAATATCCATCTAAGGGGTTGCTAAATATTTTTATTATCATGATTTAATGCCTAGGCTTTATGTGAGGTTATGAGTTATTTTTAGAAAATTTAGTTACAAGTTGTAATTAGGGTAGAGAAATTTAATTTTTTTTATCCTTAGAGCTTAATCACATCCAGGCCACACATTAAATCATCATACATGATAAAACTATAAAAAACATATAATTTTTATTACACATTATAAACAAATCATCAAACAATTTATAACCTCAACGTGAAAGAATAAGTGTATGTGGTCGTAACCCAAAAAAAAATGTAATGAAGCTCTACCCTTATACATCCCAATAATGTAAAAGAATAATTACAAATTACAAAATGGTAAGTGTTATGGGGGATCTTCAAGTCTTCATGCTCTCCATCTCTTCATTTGATTTGTTCCATTTGATTTGGTGGGCTTCTAGGCATCACATAACACCCCAAGATTAAACCTTTCAATATTCATCCTAACCCCATAACACTTAACTGAATTCCTAATGCACAATTACATTAAAATAATAGAAAAGTAAATCTAACTACACCTACAAAATAAGTGTTAGCTAAACACACCATATAACCTAAGCAGTTATATGAATAATTTGGACTTAGCACCCAACACATGGGTAACTAAGTCCACTTGTCCTAATGTAGATTATGCTTAGGGGTTAAACAACCTGCAAAAGAGAGCATTTATATTTATTTTAAGCACCCCTTAAGTATAATCTCTTGCAGAAAATATGATTTGGCTAATCACAGCCTAACATCCAGTCTATAAAATATACACCCTAACATCCAATCTATAATAGTACATCACAAAATAAGCATACGTCAAATCATACACCGCCCTAACGTAAAGCTAGAAGTGGTGACTTAATCTAATGTGTGTGTTAAGGATTGTATGGTATGTCCTAACTAGGCTATAGGGTTAAGATTTTTTAAGTATGAATGATATTTAATTATAAAAGGTGATTTCACTTTAAATGGTTTAATTGATTTGCAAATTTTACTTAATATTTTCTTTTATTTCATTTGACTACACTTAACAACTAAGTATTATGATGAGAAAGAAAGAGAGATCACTCTCTTTTATCCCTACTTTAAGTCACATCTAAAGCAAATTAATTAATCAATTCCTTTTAGTGAATGACTTATTATATATTTTAATTAATCCTAAGTTTAGGTTCACTTTAAATAAACTCATTCAATAAGAAAGACATCTTAAGATTATTTGGAATGAATTACTATCATATAACATATGTTTGCTCATTTCTTCCATCATGTATATCATGCATATGATTAATTCCCAAGCATAGCTTTAGAAACAATTTATATCTTTGCGCACTTAAATGATGAATGTGAGTAAATATATTTGGAATTAATATTTCATTTGTTTGAATAATTTTATCATATTATTTAAAGCTCTATTTAAATTCTTATGCAAAAGCATAAGGAAAGAACCTTAAAGCACATGACTAATCAACTCAACCAATTAAACAAAGCATGAATGCATGTCTTTTAATAGAAAAAAGTGGGGTTTGTGGGGGTTCCTTAGCTAAGTACACATCCGCATGTATAAAAGTTTTAAGCAAGTTCGTCACCATTGTTCTACACCAAGAGAACGAGGTAGGAACCTCTTTAGGGCTACTTAAAGATGTGCATCCCTGGGATGTTTAGACTAATATACCCACTATCCTTAGATACATATGGATGTATAAAGAATTACTAGAATATAAAGCCATGCAAAAATTATATTTTTTATTTGATTGATTTATTTTGTGTAAATAAATTAAATTTCTTTCTAAATTATGATGTTAAGATGCATAAGAATTAATTCAAGCAGGTACGTCGCCATTGTTTCACACCAAGGGAATAAGGTAGGAACCTCCTTTAAATTAAGTAGTCACGGGATGTCCGGTAATATACTGCTAACATTCTTACTTATATAAATCAACACATGAATATAAGAAAGAAACTTTACTTCATACACTAAACTTGTATTCACTTGCATTTCCTCTCTATATATAACTAAAGTTATAATATATATGTATATTTATTCATTAATAAAATTTTGAAAATGTACTTGAGATTTAATAGTGATATTAGCCACACATATTTTTAATTAAGCTAACATATGCAAATTAACATAATGGAAATCATTTTTATTTGATTGATTTGAAAGACATGAATGCATGAATACAAGTGGCATACAACATTTTAGCATGATTGGAGTGAAATAAAGAAACACAAGCATGTGATTTCATTCAATTCTAACTAAGCCCTAAGGACAATCATTTCATTTAAGATAAATTAAAGTTTCTTAAAGCCATTTTTGATCTTTATTTTGGTTTTAGTTAAGGAATGTGAAAGAGGTTTGCTAATCATAATCTCATCCCCCATGTGTGAGTTAATTTGGTTTAATGAAGAATAATTAGGTTGATTTTATGTCTTAATTAGATTGAGGTATGAATTAAGTCCATTAATTAACCCTACATCCCTTTAAGATAATTCACTAAATAATGATGAGCCAATATGAGATGCAACCACATGAAAAGTAAATTAGCAATGCTCATAAAAAAAGAAAGAGGCCTAATGCAATTGGCTCATAATTAATAGTTAATTAAGCCTAAGGAGCTCACTTAACTACCTTTATAATTTTCTCAGACATGTGAGCTAACCACAATTTCATTAACTCTTTTGGTTATTGAACACCCAAAGAGCTACCAAAGATTATTAAATAAAGTTAGGTTGTGAATGAATGGATTTTAAATATAATTTCATTCAGCCTTTTACTTAATTACTTAAATTCTTTGATTATACTTTAATTAGAATGATGAAATTAACTTAGGGAAAGGGATCAAGGGATCAAGGGAGAGGCCTCAATCCTAACCCCTTAGTCATTTCAAACACTCAATTAGGCTCTGAAATAATTGGGTTCCTCTTGTTTTGATTAGTTAGTTAAATGGCTAATTAATTATTTAAGCTTTTAATTAACTTGAAAGAAATGAAATGGTTATAAGAATGAATCCAAATCACTTCCCAGACTTTCCATGTTAATAGAGGATAATGAGCTTAATTAATTAATTAAACCACTATTAATTTGCTTAATTATCACTAATTAAGGTTGGAGTAATTAAAGCTTAATCCATTGATTTACCTAATTAATCCAATAAATTTCAAAAAAAAGGCGAGGTCATCCCCTAAATATCTCTTTGAAATTAATTGGATAATCGTAATTATGCTATTTAAAATTTTAATTAAACCTTAATTAAGAAGAAATTACTATTTTAAATTAATTAATCATAATTTTAATGGATTCTACTCTGAAATATCTTCAAAATTAGTCCTCATTTGTATATTTTGGAATTTTCTAGGATTAATTATGATTTTAGGAAGATCCAGCCTTAAAAATTAATTAAAATAGCCCTAATTAACCATTAATTTCATTGGCTCCACGTGGCTGCTCACGCGATGCATGCTTTCCATGTGGTGCAACAGGATTGGGTATTTAAGTTTTCACATTGGGATGCTGACTTGGATTGTGGTAGACATGCTTTCACATGGATCGTCCGATCTAAGATCGGATGACCTCGATCAGACCCGCAGTTTTGAAGGATTAGTTAAGGGATCTACGCATGATTTGATCATGACCATCCATCCCGATCATGCAAAATGGATGATGATCTCTCCTTTGTGCGACGAAAGATGGATGTTGTCCATCTTTCCCCATTCAATCCATGGTCGGATTGCCTCCAAAATCATCCCATACCTTCAGGGAAGGGAGACACACACATCCAATGGTTAAGATGCCCTCAAATGCACTTTCACTTCATAAAGGACCAAGCGATTTTCACTAAGGAGCTCAGTTTTGAAAAATTACCTCACCAGAGCTAATGTCCAGTGGTACGGATGATTGAGGAAGCTTTGTCTAGTTGAGATGAAGCCCTACTGAGCTGCATGAGCTTTGATTTGGAGTAGAGCTCTCGGTCAACCAAGCCATGCATGTTGGAGCCTCAACTTTGGGCGAACTCCAGTCTCCAATGGTCAGGAAGGCTTGGGGATGATTCAATTGACTTCGATGAAGTATGAGTATGGTGTGGGTGCGAGGAATTGATATTAGATATACCAACCTTCCTTTGTCTTAAGAGGATCACATGTATCCCTAATGATTACCCTAACAGAACTAGAAGGTTGTTCTAATAGGTATTCCTTGGGGATGACAATGAAACCTGACTTGTAGCTACGTTCAGGCCAGTCCTTAAAGGTAATGCAATCTTTTAAGACATGGCCTAACATACGGTGGTAGGGGCAATAGTTTGAATAATGACTCTTGCACACTTCCTCTGGTCTCTTAAGCTCTGGTAATTGAAAATCAAGCTTCTTTAAAAGATTCTTTAAGATCTTCCTGACTATCTCCCTCTTGAATGAATAAGATTTATTTAATTTGTTGGCAAGAGTAGGTAAGTAACAACTACCTCATGACAGGTAGGAATATTGTTGATGATGATGCTAATGAAGAGGCGATGGTGGTGGCCATGTGGCAAGGTGGTATGACAACGAGGTGGTGGCAAGGAGGGCTGAGCTCGAAGCTATCGACTAAACCTTACACCTTGCTTCCCCTTATCAGCTAGACTTAGCTTCTTCTCAAATACCCTCTGAGGATTGGGCTTGGCTGACTGGTCCTGAAAAGGAAACTATTTGGCTTCTTCTTGTAGACTAGCTGCCTTGTTAATTAATTTCTTGAATGTTTTGATTGTAAAACCCTTGAGCATGAAAGTAATCGGGCCATGGATGTTCTCTAGGAGAATCTCTATGGCGTGCTTTGAGGGAGGTAGGAGCCTAGCAGTAGCATTGACAACCTCCACTTGCTCGGGTTAGTATAATAGCGCAACCACCCACCGGTTTCAGCACTCCTTTCACAATTACAACTACAGTTTCTCCGGCCAGCTCTTCTTTTAGTAGTCATATTATATTAGCATAGGGGTGCCAAATCCCTCACTCTACTTACTTTACTTGATTTCTATTTTGTACCTTCATCCAAATCTAATTAATGAAGAATTGCACTTTGTGTCACTTCTAATGATCTTCCTGAGTTTATTCTTATAGATAGCTCTCCAAGTCTAATAAATAATAACTCTAGTTCGACCACTCTTCTTCTTCTGATTTGGAAATGGATTACCCATTCTTGAATCATTCAGGTTCGCATAATAAGATTGATTTGGAGTCATCTAACTCCAATGATCCTATAGGAGAAATTATAGGTGAACCTGATGAGTAGGTAGAACTTTCACTAAACCATCTTATGAAGTCACTGAAGTCAACCTCCAAAGTGGCAAAGTTCTATCTCTTAGAGTAGCACCTCAAGATAAGGGTAAGCAAGTCATTAGTTCTAGCGATCAAGTAGCCCCTCCACAGGATGCTCTACCTATGGATATGCTTGTGGAGGACCAGCCCAATGTTGACTATAATGTTCTCGCTCACCTGAGAAAGTTGTCAGCTAAGCTAAGCATATATGATGCCCTTATTTTATCCAAAGAGATGGGGGGAGTCATTGATCAAATCTCTACCTATGGATATGCTTGTGGAGGACCAGCTCAATGTTGACTACAATGTTCTGCTCACGAAAGTTGTCACTAAGGCATATATGATACCCTTATTTTATCCAAATGAGGAGTCATTGATCAAAGCTCTTCTTGACTCGAAATATGCTTAGAGTTGATATTAGGAGGCATGTTATTCAATAGAAGATCATATGAAGACCTTCTTTTGGGACAATTGAGCACAACCATCCCTACATCATCATAGTAGATATGAGCATTTAGACTCTTTAGGGTGTTAGTTGATCCATGTGCATCAGTGAATATTATGAGTCTAAAAACCCTTGCCTACCTGAGGATTGACATCTCCGAACTCTGAGGAGATCGGATGATATTGAGAGGATTCAATGAGTAAGGCGAGATGGCTTTAAGTTTCATAGTATTATAATTAGAGATAGATGATCGAAAGAGAGAAGTTAAGTTCTACATAATTGATTCAGATACACCTTTCATTTTTTTTCTCGGTAGGCCTAGCATATATAGAAATAATATGGTTCCATCCTCTTTACATCAGTGCATCAAATTCTGAAGACGTAGAATCGAGTATTGTGTCAAAGGAGACTTGAAGCCATTTTCAGTTATAGAGGTTGAGATATATGAGGATGCGGCCTACTATCTTCATCAAAATCAAAAATTTTATTCTTGCGAACTTGGTCAATGTTAAAAAAAGGAAAAAGAAGAAAAAGAATAAGAAAATAAAATGAAAAAGAAAAAGAAAAAGAAAATGAAAATGCAAGTGAGCAAGAATCAGACACTGAGGAAGAACTAGAGCCTGAAGTTAGATTCCACCCATAGTTCGTTCCTCCATATGAACACATGGGTAGGATGACTCGACCCCTACTAGGTAGAGGAAGAGGTAGATCCAAAGGCAATTTCATAGGTGGAAGACCTCCTTGCTGGTGGCTAGCCAGTAGGAGCTATGTTCCAGCTCATAGGAGTACCCCTGCTATCCATATAGACTTGGAACCTAGTTTGAAGGATGAGTCTCATGTAGTTAGCATGCCAATCAACCCCTCTCAGCAGGTCCCTTTAGAGGTGACATTCGAGACAGATAGTGATGAAGACCAAGTCTTCAAGCAAAGAATGAATGTATCTGAATCAATATTATGTAGAATAGTCAGGTGGCAGTTAGAAACTTTAGCTATAACCCCACTTTCCTCTTAGAAAGTTGAGGGTTTGGTAGTTAAGGAGGCCACCGGGTCATCTGCAGATGTCAAGCTAAAAAATTTTTTGTTGGGAGCATCATCCTTAAGTCATGAAGTTGATATAGAACTTGAGGATGATTTATATAAAGATCTAATATAATTTCCTTTTGATTGGTATTCACCTTATGTTCTTAATTTAGCAAAGAAGGGATTAATCCCACATACTTGGTCTAAACACAGGTTAAATTACTTCGAAAGGTTATGGGACAACAAAAGTAGACATCCTAAATCAAGATTAGGACTAAGATTCGACACAGTGGGTCCAGTTGACGATGATAATTATTGCCTAATCATCACCAATCATTTGGAGTATGATAGGTTCTTTTCAAATCATGTTCTCATATGAGGAGGCATGTTTAGAAACTTCAGACGATCCAAATGATCTTGAAGTCAAAGATGCACGACTAAAATTTGAAGAAGAAATCAGATCAACAATTGATGAACTCAAAGAAATAAACTTAGGAATAAAAAAAGATCCACGACCTACAGACATTGGTTCCTTATTGAATGAAGAATAAACCTATGACTTAGTTAGGCTATTGACTGGGTTTAAGGACTGGTTTTCATAGAGTTATGAAGAAATGCCTGGTTTATCTCTTAAAATAGCAGTCCAAAAACTAGTAATAGATCCTAATGATAACCCTATCAAGCATGCTCCTAGACGCATGCAATTAGACATTAAGCAGCAGGTCATTTCTAAAATCAAGAAAATGATTGATGCCAACTTTATCAAGGAAGAAAAATATGCCACAAGTGTCATTCCAGTTAAAAAAAAGAATGGCCAAATTTGTATATGCATCAATTTTAGGGATCTAAATAAGGCATACTCTAAGGAAGAATTTTCACTTCCTATACCAAAGCTCATAATGGACATTACCTCATCTCATGCAATATTCTCTTTTATGGATGGGTCATCTAGCTACAACTAAATTAAGATGGCCCCCGAGGATGAGAAAAATACTACTTTTTAAACCCCGATCAGAATCTATTATTATAAGGTTATGCCTTTCGGCCTTAAAAATGCCGGTACTATATACCAGCAGACCATGACTCAGATCTTCAACGAACTCATTCATCATTAGGTTGAATGTTACGTTGATGATATTATAGTTAAAAGTAAAGAAAAGAAAGACCATCTCTTCGACTTGAGAGTAGTTTTTGAATGGTTAAGACAGTTTAATCTTAAAATGAATCCACTGAAGTGTGCATTCGGAGTAGCTTCAAGGAAATTCCTTGGGTTTGTTGTCAGGCATTGTGGAATAAAAATTGACCTGGAGAAGATCAAGGCTATCTTAGAAATGCCACCTCCTAAATGTCTAACCCAACTCAGGTCATTTCAAGGGTAGTTGGCGTATCTAAGACCCCTCATTTCCAACCTATCAGAAAGATGCCAGTCATTCTAAGTACTTGTCAAAAAAGATGCCAAGTTCAAGTGGGATGATAAGTTCCAGCATTCTTTTGAAGACATCAATCACTACCTGATGACGCCTCCAATTTTAGCAGCCCCTATCCTGGGTAGGCCATTGATATTATATACCGCTGCATGATACGATTCCCTTGGCGCTTTGTTGGCTCAAACCAATGATGAAGGGAAAAAGAATGCTATTTACTATCTCAATCGTCATTTAATCCCTGTCGAGGCAAACTACCCACTTATTAAAATGCACTGCCTAGCTTAAATCTTTACATCCCAAAAGCTACAACATTACATGCTTTCTAATAAGGTGAATCTGATCTTCAGGATCAATTTACTATAATATCTCATGATATGACCGATGCTATTTGAACGGTTGGCGCGTTGGTCTATGATTTTGTCATAGTTTAATATCACATTCGTACGCCCTCCATGCGGTGAAAGGACAAACACTAGCTGATTTCTTAGCAGCACACCCACTTCCCGCTAACTTCCCGCTTAGTGATGACCTCCCCAATGAACAAATCATGAACTTAGGGGACACTAGCATTTGTCATTGGGAGATGTACTTTGATGGAACAACTTCCTTTCAAAAAGGAGAAGATCTTTCAGGAATGATAGGGGTAGGAATAGTTCTTCTAACTCCAGACCACTCATCGATAGACTCTCTCTTAGAGGGAAGGTTACCATTATCGAAAAGGATGATGAGTTAGATTGGAGACAACCACTCATGGATTATCTAAATACAGGCAAACTATCTAAAGAGAAGTCATTAGCCCATCAGGTGATGTAGAGATCTCTCTCATACGCTCTCGTGGATAGCACTTTATACTGACGATCCTTCGATCATACGTGGTTATGTTATTTGGACAAACACGAAGCCCATAAGATCGTGACCAAGGTACACTTAGGTTTATGCGGAGCTCACCAATTCAGTCCTAAAATGAAAGCCAAGATCAAGAGACTAGGATACTACTGGCCTTCGATGATCACAGACTGCATGGATGTAGCTAGGAGATGCCACCAATGTCAAATGCATGGTGTTGTCCTACACCAACCACCCTACATTTTGCATCTTACATTGGCCTCATGGCCATTCGAGTGTTGGGGTACCGACATAGTGGCTCTGATTGATCCTCCTTCTTCCAAGGGTCATCGGTTCATTCTAGCGCCACTATTTTTTAAGTGAGCGATCCCATTCGTGGAGGTCTCGAGCACGCTCTAGGTTTTTAGGAACCATATCATATATAGGTTCGGGGTGCCACAATAAATTATATCTGATAATGGTACTGCATTCAAGAGCACTAAAATCAACAGCTTTGCCCGGAGACGCAACATAGATTAGAGATATTCCACTATCTATTACTCGAGGGAAAATGGCTTAGCAGAAGCCTTCAATAAAAGTCTCATCCAGATATTAAAGAAGACACTCGATGACAACAAGCGATAGTGGCATGAGTAGTTAGTTGAGGCCTTGTGAGCTTACTGCACCATATACAAGACTCCAACTCAATCTGCCCCTTTCTCCTTAGTATATGGGTCTAAAGAAGTTCTACCATTAGAAGTCCAACTCCCATCATTAAGGATAGTTATGGATAGTAAAATCACAGTGGAGCAGAATGCCAGGTTATGATTAGAAGAGCTCAAAGGTTTTGAGGGGAGATGCCTCCAGGCATGCCAAAACCTCAAGTTGTACAAAGTTAAAATGATTCAAGCTCATAACAAGTTGGTCCATCCTAGAGCTTTTTAAGTATGAGAGCTTGTTTTAATTTTAAGGAGATCAATTATTGCCCGTCGAAAGATGAGAGGTATGTTTGAACCCACTTGGGAAGGCCCTTTCACCATAGAAAAGGTATACCAAGGAGGATCCTATCAACTTATAAATTATAAAGGAGAGTGCCCTATGCTTCCAATCAATGGGCTCTATCTGAAGAAATACCATCCATAAATCTTGTTTGAAAATAATTATCAATAAAACTTCTCTTCATCTCAAATTTTGTCTCTTCATATTGGTTAGAAATATCTTTGCTTGCGAATCTGCCATGATGTGTTTAAGGTAGGTGTAAGAGAACCCAAGTGGCATCCTATTCCTTCTTTCACAACACAAACACACATGAATATTTTCTGTCTCAGGCTACTTTGATGTGGGATAATGCCGTCCTGTAGCACTCACTCATTAGCTACTCTAAGTCGGGCTGACGTGTTACCCTGTTAGTGCGTCACCCCAGTGGTCTTTTATTCAAAAAGATGTAAGCTTGCTACGCTGTCTTTCCTGACTTGACCACTACACAAAGATGAGCATCTTGTTAGCATAGCAGGCCTTACTGCGTGATCGGTAAGTTACCCTCATGTTAGCTTAGTTCAAGAGGATGTAAGTCTGCTATGTCTTCTTCTTGAACTGGCCATCATGAACTAACTTGGTGAGTTGAGGATTAGGGTAAGTCCCCTAGCAGCTCCTTTCCTCCTGACTACTTCAAGTCTAGGTCCAGTCCTTCTTTGTGTCTACCTACTTGGTAGTCACCCTTAGGTCAAGTTTATTTGTTGCGCCATCAACGGGTCACCCCAGCGATTGGTCACTACTTTGGAAGATGTAAGTCTACTATGCTTTCTTCTTAAGTATAGCCATTGCACACCAACGGGCAGCCCTAAGTCGGATAGCACTTGTGGAGTTGAAGAAAAACTATCCCGGTAATCAATTGCACTTTAGGGAGATGTAATTCTACACGCCTTCTTTCTAGACTGATTGTTGCACACTGACAAGCACCTTAGGTTGGTTGGTGTTCAACATGCTGATGACGACCCGCCCGGTGGATACACCACTCTTGGTTGATGTAAGGCTACTATGCTTTTTTGCTTGAGTTGGCCACCAAATGCCTATAGGCTTTCTTTTACAGGGTTCTGGATAAAACCCCTAGCAGCACCTCCCCTATGGGCACTCTATTTGAATCACGTACTTAGCGACCCCATTTAGACACTACCCCGGTTACTCTTGGATTGAACAATCCCCCTTTCCTAGTAGCCACCCTTATGGTTGGAGAACTTGTCTTCTGGATATGCAGATTCTCTCTTGGTCCAGTAAGTCTGAGATAGGACTAGGCTGATATAAGTTCCTTCCCAGTGTGGTCCCTCACACACACACACACACACAGATATATATATATATATATATATATATATATATATATATATGTGGATTAGAAGTATATAACCTAGTACCTTTTTCCAAGAATGCATCCTATCTTTAGGGCAGTGTCAACAAAACTCCCTATAGGAATCTCTTGATACGTTTTGAGTTAAGATAAGTACCCCGGTCGACACTCTCTCAATAGTCGCCTTTAGGTCGGGTTCGACATGTTGTGCCACCAATGAGTCACCTCGGCGGTCGTCCTTGCTTTGATAGATATAAGTCTATTATGCATTCTTTTCGGCATGACCGTTGTGCACCGATGGGCAGCCTTAGGTCGTGTTCAATTTATTGTGCTATCAACTGATCACCCCAATGGTTCCTTGTTCAAGAAGTTGTAAGTCTATAAGCTTTTTTCCTAACTTGACCATTGCACACCGAAAGACACCCCTTAGGTTGGTTAGCTCTACCTCACAGATGGTAGACTATCCCCTTGGATTTTTAAATCTAAGACAGGTCTAGGCTGATATTAGCCCATTCTTAGTGGATCCATCGCACACTGACAAGGTCCATCTTAAAATTTAAATTAAATTAATTTTAACAATTCTTGAGTTGATGTGAGTCCACAATGGAATTTGCTCAGTATTCGCCTTAGGTCAGATTTGTTTTGTTGTGCTATCAATAGATCACCTCAGTGGTTCCTTATTTAGGAGGATGTAAGACTACAAGCTTTCTTCCTGACTTGACCATTGCACCCCGAAAGGCAACCCTTAGGTTGGATAGCTCTACCTGATGGGCGGTAGACTATCCCTTTGGATTTGTAAATCTAATATAGGACTATGTTGATATTAACCCCTTCTTAGTGGATCCATCGCACACCGATAGGGACCACATAATCAAATCCATCATCCTCCCTCTAGTGGAGTCCGATTCAATCCATATATTGAACCCGCTTTATCCTCAGTGGATTTGAGCTCATATCTCTAATAGATGTGCCCTCAAAATCAAAATCATGACCTCTCCCCACTGGAGTCTCAAACCATAATTCAATAAATCAAATTAAATTCTCATCCCCAATGGATGCCCCATAAATTAAATTAAACCAATTTTCTCTTCAGCGAGATGTGAATCATATCCTCTCCCCAATGGAGCCCTCATAAAATTAAACCTAGTCAAATCCCTATCCCTAGTGGATGATCTTAACCTGCTTCTCTACTGGAGGGTTCAAGCATTCATCCACAATGGATGTTTTCTCTCCATATCATTTTAAACTCAACTTTTATCCTCTATGAATGAGTTAGACTTGCTTCCCTAGTGGAAGGTTCATATACTTGATCACTCAGTGGATCCTTCCTTCTTCTCTTATGCCCTTAGCATGAGTTGAGTTGCATTGCACTAAGATCTTGATTCCTTCTACATTCTGAGTTTAGGAATAGATTGTCTCAGTTAATGGTTGCAATCCTTCAGACGTTGTTGATTATCTCGGTCAACACTAATACGTGCGGTGTGCCTAGTTAGTTACACCACACCTATTGGGCTCCTTTTGTTGACCTCACTTTTGGAGTGAGCTCTAAACTTACTCATCATAGATCTAGGACTCTTGTAGACATTAAGAGCTTCTTAGTCTTAAGACACTTCTAGTGATTAGGTGAACACTTAACCTAAGCCTCGAGACTTGGAAGTGTCACCATAGGAGGAGGTTATGCCTTAGGGATTTAGGAAGACTATTTGCCTTAAATCCAATCCTTGCTTCCTTCTAAACCAAACCTCAAATTCAAACTCAAGATCATAAATCCAATCCCAAATCAAATGATTTTAAATGATTAAATTCAAAATCCAAATCCTTTCCTAAGACCTTTGATTTTATCTTATGGACTTAGCCTTAACCAAATTCAAATCAACCCCAATTCAATTGATTTTCTCAAATATCAAATTCAATCTCAAATCATTATAGCCTTAAATCCAATCCTTGCTTCCTTCTTCTAAACCAAACCTCAAATTCAAACCCAAGATCATAAATCCAATCCCAAATCAAATGATTTAAACCCATGATTAAATTCAAAATCCAAATCCTTTCCTAAGCCCTTTGATTTTATCTTATGGACTTAGCCTTAACCAAATTCAAATCAGCCCCAATTCAATTGATTTTAAAATATCAAATTCAATCTCAAATCAAGTCCCAACCCAAATTCCAAATCAAATCCAACTCTAAATGATTGAAACCCATGATTAAATTCAAACTCCAAAATCCTTTCCTAAGCTACATGAATCACCTTCATATGCTTAGCCAAAACCCCCTTCAAAATAAATCAAATTTGGTTGATTTCTTTATAAATCATATTCCTTCATTTTTATTCACAAATATAAATTAAATCTAAATTCAAACCATTCAAATCAAATCAAATTAAATTAAACCAAATCAAGACCTTTTTTTAAGCAAAATGGACCCACCTCCGTAAGCTTAACTAAATCTCAATCCAAATAAACCCAAACTCAATTGATTTGTTCATAAATCAATTATTCCTTCATTTATATTCACAAATATAAATGAAATCTAGATTCAAACCATTCAATTAAAATCAAACTAAATCAAAACAAATCAATTCTCTACTTAAGCTCTTTTGACCAACATCCCTCAATTTGGACAAATTTGCTTCCAAATCACTCTAAACCCAAGTGATTTTCTCATAAATCATTTATATCTTTATTCATATTCACAAATATAAATGAAATATAAATCCAAGTGGATAAAACCAAACCCAAATCAAATCAAATTCCAAATTTTAGCCTTTTTAGCCAAAATTTTGAACAAGGCTAAATGATACCCAATTCAATTCAAAACTAATGGATGTCCTCATGATTCAATCATTCCTTCAATCATTACTCCAAATATAAACACAAACTATAATTATCAAACCAAACCCAAGTCCAGCCCATGTTGCCCACTTTTGACTTGAAATTGTCATATGAACCAAAATCCATTTGACTCTAAACCAATTGCAATTGGATATATATTTTCATCCTAGGCTCATACGTGAGTTCAATTAAACTTGAAATGGGACAAAACCTAACCAATTGAACAATTTAGGTCCACTTAACCTAAAGTGACCTAAAGACCCTTTTTGAGCCAAGTTCTAATCCAACCTAAATTAGGTTGAGCTAAGCCATTTCAAACCCCATATCATGATCAACAATCATCCTAAGGTGATCAACTACCTTGAATTGGGTCAAATCAAGTCAACTTGGTCCTTTGAACAAGTCAACCCAAATGAAACCTAAAACCTAAACTAGCCAAAACCCACCATATACCAAATTAATTGAAACCATTGACTCAAACCCACTCATGATCAATGATTGAACATGATCAAACCATCAATTGAGCCAAACCAAGTCCAATTGGCCATTTGACCTAAGTTGACCCAAATTGGCTAAAAAAGCTAAAAATGGGTCAAATCATGATTTCATCCAAATTGATTGCAACCAATGGCTCAAGTTCATTCCAAATCACTTATTGAACTTGACCAAAGCCATGATTGAGCCCAATTTGACCAATTGGTCAACTTGACCCAACCTAGTCCAAATTGACCTAAAGGGTCAAATTGGCCAAAATCCAAATTAATTCCAAATTGAACCAAAACAAAGCCTACAATCATTTTCAATTAACCAATTGAACATGAACCAACTCTTAACCCAACCCAATTTGGTTAAATGGGTCGAATTGGTCAACTTAGCCCATTTGACCTATTTGAATCCAAATGAGCAAGATCAAACCTAAGCCAAATTAATCAAAACCACTTGAACCAAAACTCTTCAAAACACCATTTGAACCTAACCTAAGTTTTAGTTTGACCCAATTTGACCAATTGGAAAACCCAACCCAACCTACCCAAATGAGCCTATTTTGATCATATGAAGCCAAATCACCTAAAACCAACCTATAGGACCCTAGGACCTAGCCTAACCCAACCCAAACCAGTCCTAACTCATTCCCAAACTAGCCCAAATCTATAGTGGGACCCACCCATGCAATGATCCATTGGACAAACCTTCTTTCAATTGAATTTTCACACTAATAAGCTAAGTTGACTTCCCCATCACCATGATAGCCTCCAAGCACTCAAGTGAGGCTCCACCTGACCCACCTAGCTCACCTAACCCCCCTAGGTTGACCAAGGACCAATGGGAGTTTAACTCCTCCTCATACAAGCCAAAACCGAAAACCCATGCATTCAAGCCAAGAGGTCTTTGCACACCAGCCCTTGGGCAACCTCCCACAACTCCCTCCACTCAATGCGAGCCACATAGAGTTGGACACAACCTCTCTAGCACCCTGATAGTGGCTTGTTGGCAGAAATAAGCCTGCCCATCCCATCCATCCTTCACGCATGATTTAGGGGTATACTCCACCAATTCGAGTTGGAATTGAAATAAATTGTGTTGTGAGAGTTCCCTAAGCATTTTCAAAACCCCATAGAGCCTTTCCAAGTGTTCTCAAAGCCTCCCTCGATCAGATTTCTCCTCTTCTTGTGAAACCAAAATAGGGCAGTCTCCTTTCGATTAATACTCCCTCTCTACTCAATCAAATATCAATTCCTCACACCCAAAATGGGATTTTTATATGCCTAAATGCATGTTGAAATGAGGTTGTTGGCAGCACAGAAAAGACCCTCAAAGGTCAAGTCTTCTCCTATCGTGCAAGGATGGAAACCCTCTCTTAGCAAAAGTGATACAAGATGACATGCATGATATTAAGCATACAACATTTAGCTAATTGCTAAATTTTTTAATTATCTTGATTTAATGCCTAGGCTTTATGTGTAGTTATGAGTTATAGTTGGGGTAGAAAAAAATTTTTCCCTAAGAGCCTAAGCAGAGCTAGACCACACATTAAATCACTATATATGAAGAAACTAGGAAAAGACATGTCATTTATTTTGAACAATTATAAACAAAATATCAAACAATTTATAAACTCAGCATCAAAGAATAACATGCCAGTGCGGTCGGGTACCGCCGTACAACCTGAAAAGAAAAATTGGTAGCCGAGCTCTACCCTTATACAACCAAGTACATGAAAGAATAATTACAATTACAAATAAATAAATGCTATGGGGGGTCTTCATTCTTCATATCTTCAGGTTTCCTCTTATTTTCTTCTTTGTTTAGATTTGCTTATTTCAAGGGCATCACGGGGGCCTCCCAGGACAAAGCCTTCTAGCCACCGCTCATCCTAATTCCCATAACATTAATCTTAATTCCTAATGCAAGATTACATTAAAAGAATAAGAAAATTAAATCTAACTACACCTGTAAAATAAGTGTTAGCTAAACACAACATGCAACCCAAGCAATTATATGTATAATTTTGACTTAGCACCCTGCACATGGGTAACCAAGTCCACCTATCCTAATTTAGATTATGCTTAAGGGTTAAAGCAACCAAAGAGAGCATTTATATTTATTTTTAAGCACCCTTTAGTATAATCTTGCAGAAGATATAATTAGGCTAATAACGGCTAACATTAGTCATGAAGCATACACCCTAACATCCATCTACATAATACATCATAAACTAAACATCACATCCATAAACATAAGGCTAAAAGTGGTGACTTAATCTAACTTGTCTGTATTAAAGCTTATGTGGTATGCCTTAACAAGGCTTTGTTATAATTTTCTAAGTGAGAAAGGATTTAATTATAATGGATGATTTCACTTTAAGAGGCATAATAGATTTGTAAGTTTTACTTAATATTTTCTTTTATTTCACTTGGTTTACACTTAACAACTAAGTGTTATAAAGAGAAGAAAAGAGAGGATCACTCTCCTTTATCCTTACCTTAAGCCACATCTAAAACAAATTAATTAATCAATTCTCTTTAATGAATGACTTATTACATATTTTAATTAGTCCTAGGTTTAGGTTCACTTTAAATAATCTTATTCAATAAGAGAGGCATCTTAAGATTAATTGGGATGAACTACTATCACATGACACATATCCATTCATTTCTTTCCATCATATATAACATGCATATGATTAAGTACTTAATATATCTATACACGCAAATATATTTTGGCACACTTAAATGTAGGATGCATAAATGAGTTTCATATAAAAAAAAGAGAATTCTCATTCAATAGCTAAATGCATATTCAAATATATGAAAGTTCTAAGCAAGTACTTCACCGTTGTTTGACCAGGAGAACGAGGTAGGAACCTCCTTGGGGCTACTTAAAGCCATGCAACCCCGGGTGCCTAGACTAGTTATACTCACTATTCTTAAATACATATGAGTGTACAAATAACTATAAGAATAGAAATCATGCAAAATTATATTTAATTTAATTGATTTATTTGTGTGAATGAATTAAAGCTCTATCCAAATTCTAATATCAAGATGCATAAGAATGAAATCAAATGGGTACATCGCCATTATTTTTCACCAGAGGAGTGAGGTAAGAACCTCCTTGGGGCTACTTAAAGCGTCGTCAGAATGTAATATATACATTCATTGTACTTATGCAAATCATCATATGAATAAAAAAAGGAACTTCACTTCATACATTAAGCTTATATTCACATGCACCTCCTATGAATGTATAGATAATGTCACCATATGTATTATTATTCATTAATAAGCTTTTAAAATTATATTTGAGATTTAATAGTGATAAAAACATATTCTTAATTAAGTCAACATATGCATTTGACATAAAGAAAACATTTATTTTAATTGATTTTTGAAAGAAATGAATGCATGACTACAAGTGGCATACAACATCTTAATATGATTAGAAAGAAATAAAGAAACATAAGCATGTAATTTCATTCAATCCAACTAATTCCTAAGGATAATCACATTGAATAAGCTTATTTAAAATAAAGCAAAGTTTCTTAAAGTCACTTTTGATTTCATGTTTGATTTGACTTAAGAAATGTGAGAAAGATTTGCTAATCCTAATTCCATTCCCCATATGTGAATTAATTTGATTTAATGAAAGGCAATTAGGTTGATTTTATGAATTGGTTAAGTTAAGCATGGATTAAATCAATTAATTAACCCTTACCTATGTTACCTTAAGGTAATTGTTTAAATAATCATGGGCTAATATAATATGCAAATGAATTGAAAAGTAAATAGCAATGCTCTTATGAAATGAAAGGGGTCTAATGCAATTAGCTCATAATCATTTGATAATTAAGCTTAAGGAACCATTTAATTACTTTTATGGTTTTCTCACACATGTGAGCTAACCATAATTTCATTAGCTCTCTTTAGGTTATTGAACACCCAAAAAAAATACTATTAGGATTAGGAAATCAGATTTAATTAATATTTTAACTTAATTGATCAAAGGATTAATTCATAAATTCAATTTTCTCTTTCTTAATTATCAAATTTGATTATCTTTTGAAAATGAGATGGACTTAAGGGAAAAATATTGGAAAGGAGGTCCCAACTTAATTCCATAAACTATCCATTTAATCAAGCATGAATTCACAAAAATTGAGTTTTAATTTAGCCAATTAAGTCATTGATAAATTAATTAATCATTAATTAGCATTTTTGGTTAAAAAGAGAGGGAAAATTACGAAAAAGATTAGGAGAGAAGCCCAATCTAATTCCCTAAGCCTCCTTACTATTCAACATTAATTAAAGAGCCAAAATAATTAATTAATTACTATTTATATTCTTAATTATCACTTAATTAAGTTAAGAAGTCAATTAGGGCATAATCAATCAATTTCTTTAATTAAACAACCAATAGATTCCAAGAAAATAGGAGGCGATGTCACTAAACATCCTCAAAAGTGTGAAATCAATTAGATGCTTAATTAAGGAGTAATTATGCTAATTAAGTTTTAGATTAAACTTTAATAAAGGCAAAAGTATTATTCAAAATTAATTAAGGATAATTTTAATGGATTCCTCTTTGAAATACCTTTAAAATGAGCACTCATTTGCATTTTTTTTGGATTTTTTCTAAAATTAGTTATGAATTTTAGAAGTTTCATCATTAAAAATAGATTAATTAACCCTAATTAGAGTCCTAATCCCATCGGTGCCATGTGGTGCACTGACGTGATGTGCTTTCCATGTGGCACGGTGGGATTGGTTATTTAAGTTCTAACATTATGCGTCGTCGGCGGCGGTGGATGCACTTTCTTGAGCCATCAAATCGATACGGCCATATCAAACCAGAGTCGATTAATTTGGTTGATCTAGCATGATTTGATCAGGATCGTCCATTATGATCATGTGGAATGGAGATCGTGATCTATCTCGGCGAGGCGAAGACCGTTCATTATTCGCCCAATCGAGCTCACCTAAGCTTGAATGGAGATCAAATTGATCCCACACCATCAGAGAAGCAAAACAAAGAGATCTAATGGTGGAAATCTTATGCATGTAACTTTTCTTCAAAAAGCTCCAAACTATTTTAAGTTAGATGTCAGTTTTAATGGCATACCTCACCGGAGCTTAGGACTGACGGTTCCAACGATTGAGGAAAGTTCGTTTGGTAGAAACGAAGCCCAATTGAGCAGCATGAGCTTTGATTTGAGGTGGATTTCTCAGAAGGCCAAGAAACGAGATGGAAGTGGTTGGGTTGATTGAACTCCACTCTGTATCGGGATGCTTGGGATGATTCATTCTCTTCAGCTCAAGTATGGTGTGTGCAAAGTTAATTGCACTTTGATGGAGGTTTGAGCAAATGACAATCAGATTGAGGCTCCCCTATTTTAGTTTTTTATAAAACTGATAAAGGAAGAATTGGGGAGCTCAGAAAACTTTAGAAATCACTCTAGGATGTGCATCTCTCTCTGGCTACGAGGATTGAATCAAGTGTGAATCTCTTGATTTGAGAGAGAATGAGGGGGTGGGGGGTGGGAGGGGGTATACCCCCTCATTCCTTGGATCAGATGGCTAGCCTTATTTGGCCATTTTGATCAAATGACTCTCATGGGGAGCTCAATTTGGTAGGAATCACATTAGCTGGTTCACTTGAGTGGAGGAGGGTGTGAGAGCTATCGTGGGAGTAGTGGGTGTCCTATGGCTTTTCAAGTGTTCTAATAGGAATGGGGAGGTGATTTCACCTCCCCATAATTTATGGATGACCCAACCACCCTTGGGTCAGGTTAACCAGTGTCCTTAGTGCCTAAGTGGACCAATAGATGGGTGCCAAGTGGCCAAGGAAGAGAAATGACCATTTCCCCAAGTGATTGGCTCATGTGATGCTCTTAGTCCAAGGGTATCTTGGTCATTTGGCAATGAATTTGATTTGAGTAGATTTGAGATGGGTCAAAAGTGGGTTAGCCCAAATTTCAAGTTATTTGGAGTTCATTTGGTTTGATTTGGCTTAATTTGACTTATTTTGGTCAAATTGGGTTAGGTTGGGTCAAGTTGACCAATTGGTCAAATTAGGTCAAACTAAGGGTTGGGTCAAGTTCACATGACAATTTGGAGTGTGTTGGTGTCATTGGTTTGGTTCAATTTTCTTTAGATTTGATTTTGGCTCTTTTGGATTCATATAGGTCAAATGGGTTAAGTTGGCCAATTTGACTTAGGTTGGGTGTTGGTTCAAGTTCAATTGGTTAATTGAAAATGATTGTAGGCTTTGGTTTGAATCATTTTGGATTTAATTTGGATTTTGGCCAATTTGATCCTTTAGGTCAATTTTGGCAAAGTTGGGTTAGGCTGAGCACTTGGTCAAATTGGGCTATATTATGGCTTTGGTCAAGTTCAATAATCAATTTTGAATGAAGTTGAGCCATTGGTTGCAATCAATTTGGTTTATGTTGCAATTTGGGTAGTTTGGGTTCATCTAGGTTAAAAGGGTTGACTTTCTCTCGAAATAGGTTGACTTGGTTTGACCCAATTCATGAAAATTGATTAACCTTGGATGATCAACAATCATGACATGAAGTTTGGATTGGCTTAATTCACTTTGATTTGAATTGAATTAGATTTTGGTTCATGTAGGTTAAATTGGCCACTTTAGGTCAAGTGAGCCAATTAGGTTTAGTTGGCTTGATTTTAAGTTGAGTTTGATTTAGTTGAGTTTATATATGGATTTGAGATTGACAAATAAATTCAATTACAATTTGTTTGGGTTCAAATGAGTTTTGGTTCACTTGAATATTTCAAGTCAAATGGGCTAGGTTGGGTTTGACTTGAGTTGATTTTGATTTGGCTTGATGATTGTGGATTTCATTTATATTTGGATAGATGATTGAAGGAATGATTGATTTAAGAGAAAATTCATTGGTTTTAACTTGATTTGGATAGGATTTGGTTAAGTCCAAGAAAATAGTTTAAAGGGTATAAATTGAATTTTGGTTTGATTTTGGATTTGGTTTTGGATATTTGAATTTATATTTCATTTATATTTGCGAATATAAATGAAGATATAAATGGTTTATGAGATCACTTGAGTTTGGAATGATTTGGAAGCAAATTTGGCAAAGCTCATGGAGGTAGGTCAAAAGGGCTTAAGTAGGAAATTGATTTAGTTTGATTTATTTTTGGTCATTGGAAGTTGGGTTTCATTTATATTTATGAATATAAATGAAGGAATAATTGATTTATAAAGAAACTAATTAATTTTGGGTTGATTTATATGAGATTTGAGTAAGTCATTAGAGGTAGGTCAAAAGGGCATAAGTAGAAAATTAATTTAGTTTTATTTATTTTTGGTCATTGGAAGGTGGGTTTCATTTATATTTATGAATATAAATGAAGGAATAATTAATTTATGAAGAAACTAATTGATTTTGGTTATTTTATATGAGATTTGGCTAAGTCATTTGAGGTAGGTCCATATGGCTTAAAAAGGGTTTTGATTGGATTTGGATTTAGTTTGATTTATTTTGGCTATTTGAGTAAATATCTCATTTATGTTTGTAAGTATAAATGAATATATAAATGCTTCATGAAGAGATAAATCAAATTTAGGCTAAATTGGGTGGAGATGTGGCTAGGCTTATGGAATTCAACCATAAGGCTTTGAGGGGGATTCTAATTTTGGATTTGATTATGGGTTATAATCATTTGGTTTGGAATTTGGATTTGTATTTGGTAAATGATTAAGAGATTGAATTGATATTGGAGAAAGTCAATTGAATTTGGATTGATTTGAATTTGATTGAGGCTAAGTCTATAAGATGAAATCAAAGGGCTTAAGAAGGGTTTTGATTTTGGATTTGAGTATGGGTTTCAATCATTGGGTTTGGAATTTGGATTTAGATTTGGTATTTGAGTTGAATTTGAGGTTTGGTTTGAGAAGGAAAGTATGGATTGGGTTTAGGCTATAAGGTAGGGAAGTCTTCCTAAGTCCCTAAGGCACAACCTATTCTAGTAGCTAACTCTTCTAAGTCTCTAAGCTTAGGTTAAGTGTTCACCTAATCTCTAGAAGTGTCTTAAGAATATAGAGCTATTAGTGTTTATAAGAGTCCTAGATCTATGATAAAGAAGTTGAGAACTCACTCCAAAAATGAGGTCAACACCCTAGCAATCTAATAAGATGTCAACTCAAACAAATAATTCTCTTCAATTTTAAATACATAAAGCCCAACCATAGGATAGGTTGGAATGCTCACTAGGCTTTCTAGTATCATGAGCATTTCCTACTCATTCTCTTTGGCTTTGATAATAAGTCTTCTCCTTGAACTATCCCATTTGATTTTTTGATACAATTATTCTTTTGATAGACTAGCCTTGAAATCTTTGGAGACCTTAATTTCTACTTTAATCGAGAGTATTTCTAAGGAATTCCCATTTCTTAGGATGTAATTAACTATGGAGGCTTGCCTCCATAGGGAACTTAACTAACCTGACTTAATATAAACCCTACTTTATTTTTTCATGTAAAGTAGGGGAAAGATCTTTGGTACATTCAAAGACCCATCATGCCTTAGGAGTCTTTATTAGGTGATTAGGTCCATTATAGGGTGATGATTTCTATCTTTCGAGATAGTGTATCATTCCTTAATATCATACCTGATCTAGAGTATCTAATGAGTGAGTGCCACAGGGGCTTTATCCTACATCAAAATAGCCCAAAATAAAAGATATGTGTTTGTTTTATGTGATTATGTGTAGTTTGTGTTGGTGTTGTGTTACTAAAGGATAGGACACCGCTTGGGTTCCTTACACCTACCCTAAACACATCATGGTGGATTCGCAAGCAAAGATGTTTATTAACATAGAAGAGATGGGATTTGAGATGAAAGGAAGTTTTATTGATAATTATTTTCAAACAAGATTTATGGATAATATTTCTTTAGGTAGAGCCCATTGATTGGAAGCATTGGGTGCTTTCCCGTACAATTTATAAGCTGATAAGATCCTCCTTGGTTGGCCTTCTCTATGGTGAAAGAGCCCTCCCAAGTGGGTTCAAACTTTCCTCCCCTTTTTCGATGGGTAAAATAATTGGTCTCCTTAGAACTAAAATAAGCTCTCATTCTTGAAAAGCTCTAGGACAGACCAACTTATTATGAGCTTGAATCATTTTGGCTTTATACAACTCAAGGTTACGGCATGCCTCTCTCCTCCAAACCTTGAGCTCTTCTACATAACTTGGCCTTCTACTCCAATTTTACTATTATCCTTAATGATGGGAGTTGGACTTCTAATGGTATAACAGCTTCAGATCCATACACTAAGGAGAATGGGGTATATTGAGTTGGAGTTCTATATGTGTGTGGTAAGCCCACAAGGCTTCACAATACTGCTTGTCATGCCAGTCATTTCTTTAATATCTGGATGAGAGTTTTGTTGAAAGCTTTTGCTAAGCCTTTTTCCCTTGGGTAGTAGATGGTAGAGTATCTCCAATCTATGTCGTGTCTCCGGGCAAAGCTATTTATTTTAGTGTCATTGAATGTAGTACCATTATCAGATATAATTCATCAACACCCAACCTATATATGATATAATTCTAAAAATTGAGCACATCTTTGTGTGACCTCTTTGAGTGGGATTGCCTCCATAAACTTGGAAAAGTAGTCGGTGGCAGCTAGAATGAACAGATGACCCTTGGAAGAAGGAGGATCGATCGAACCCACTATGTCGATACGCCAACACTCAAATGGCCATGAGGCTAATGTAGGATGTAGAATGTTGGGTGGTTGGTGTAAGACCATACCATGCACCTGATATTAGTGGCATCTCCTAGCTACATCCATACAGTCTACGATCATCGAAGGCCAATAGTATCCTAGTCTCTCGATCTTGGCTTTCATCTTCGGACTGGATTGATGCACTCCGCATAAACTTGAATGCACCTTGTCATGATTTTACATGCTTCGTGTTTGTCCAAACAACATAACCATACATCGAAGGACTGCCGATACAAGGTGCCATCCACGAGAGCATATGAAAGGGTTCTCTGTTTCACCTGATGTGCTAATGACTTCTCTTGGGGTAGTTTTCCTACATTTAGATAATCCATGAATGGTTGCCTCCAATATGACTCCTCATTCTTTTTGGCATAACCTTCAAGAGAGTCTCTTGAGTTCAACATCGAGGGATACGACTTGTCTATTTTAGACTCTTATTGGTATGGACTCATCTTCAGGACATGCTAACTCTTTGGCAAGCTTGGTAAAAGCATCTACTACTACGTTCTTCCTTGAGGAATCTTGTAAATGATAACCTTGGATTTGGGCCAACAACTCCATGGTGTACTTATGGTAATGATGGAGCATATATTTTAGAACTTTGTAAGACCCATCGATTTGGTTCATAACTAATTGAGAGTCTTCAAAGATGTTGATACTAGATGCATGGTAATAATAACTCTAGGCAATCGAGCCTCATATTCTTATTGTTGGTGCATGGATTGGACAAATGATATGAGAATCTCATCACATCATGGTCGAGTTAGGAGAACTATTCTACCCCCCTTTCGGAAGAGTAGATCATGGTTCTTCTCCCTTTGAAAGGAAGCTACACCATCAAAATACATCTCTGGAAAATGCTAGTGTATTAAGTTCATGATTTGTTCATCGGGAGGTCATCACTAAGTAGGGGAATCATGAAGTGGGTGTCTTTGCTAAGAAATTTATCCTTTAACCTGAAGGGTTTGAAAGTGATGTCAAACTATGATAAAATCATGGATCAACGCCAACCTCTGGACATCATATCATGAGATATTATAGTGGATTGATCCTTGAGATCAAGTTCACCTTATGAGAAAGCATGTAATGCCGTCGCTTTTGGGATGCGAAGATTAAAGCTAGGCAGTTCTTTTCAATGGGTGAGTAGTTTTCCTCGGTAGGGATTAGATGATGACTGAGATAGTTGAGTGCAATTTCTTTCTCTTCCTCATTGGTTTGGGCTAACAAAGTGCCAATGGAGTCGTCTAATGTAGCAGTATATAGTATGAGCAGCTTGATTGGGATAGGGGTTGTTAGAACTGGTGGCATCATGAGGTAGTAGTTGATGTCTTTGAAGGCATGTTGACACTTGTCATCCCACTTGAACTTGACATCCTTTTGATAAGTGTTGAGAATGCATCTTCCTGATAGGTTGGAAATGAAACATCTTAGATATGCCAACCACCTTGATGATCGAGTTGAGTTAGAATTTTAGGGGGTGACATTTCTAATTTTATCTTCTTCTGGATTGATTTTAATTTCGATGGGATAATAAACCGGTTTTTCCCAAATAACTCAATGCACACTTGATTCATTTTAAGGTTAAATTATTTTAATCGTTTGAAAACTACTCTCAAGTCAAAGAGATGGTCTTCCTTTTCTTTACTTTTGACTACAAGATCATCAACATAACATTTGACTTGATGATGAATGAGTTTATTAAAGATACGAGTCATGGGTAGTATACCCTATTTTAAGGCTAAAAGGCATGACCCTATAGAAAAGAACGGGGTTTGAAACACAATGTTTCTTTCATCTTGAGGGGCCATCATTATTTAGTTATAACTGTATCCATGAAGACTACATGAGATGAGGCAATGTCCACCATCGGTTAGTATTAGTAGTGAAAATTCATGTTTTGGACATGCCTTATTTAGATCCCTAAAATCAATGTATATTTGAAATTGTCCATTCTTTTTCTTAACTGGAATGACATTGGCCAACCAGGTAAGATATTTTTCTTCCTTGATAAAGCCAGCATTGATTAGTTTTTTGACTTCAAAAATGACCTACTTTTCAATGTTTAATCGCATGCGTCTAGGTGCTTGCTTGATAGGGTTAGCATTAGGCTATATTGCTAGTTTGTGGACTACTTCATCAGGAGATAAACTGGGCATCTCTTCATAACTATGCGAAGCAGTCCTTAAACTCAGTCAATAGCCTAACTAAGTCATTGGTTTCAGTATCATTCAACAACAAACTGATGTATGTCAGACATGGATTGTCTTTAGTTCTTAAGTTGATTTCTTTGAGCTCTCGATGGTTGAGCTGATCTCCTCTTTGAACTCTGGTGGTACATTCTTGACTTCAAAGTTATTTTGATCATCTAAAGTTTTTAAACATACATCCTCATATGAGTTAGCATGATTTGAAAAGAATCTATCAGATTCTAAATGATTGATGATGATTAGACAATGATTTTTTCATCATCATTTATGTACCAAATCTTAGTCCTGGTCTTGATTAAGGATGTCTGCTTTGGTTGTCCCATAACCTTTCAAAGTAGTCTGACCTATGTTTAGACCAAGTATGTGGGATTAAACCCTTCTTTGCTAAATTAAGAACACAAGTGTTAAGGGTAATTATAATAAATCTTTATCAATCATCCTCAAGTTCTACGCTCTTCCCTTGAGGATGATTCTCCCAATAAAAACTTTTTTGGCTTGACATATGTGGATTACTTCGGGGCCTCCTTAACTACCAAACCCTTAACTTTCGAGAAGTGGGTTAGAGTTCTCAAGCGCATGACTATTCTACATAATAATCAAATACATTCATGCTTTGCTTGGAGGCTTGGTCTCATTATCTCAAATGTCACCTCCAAAGGGACCCACTAAGAGGGTTTGATTGGCGTGCTAACCACATGAGACTCATCCTTCAAACTAGACTCTAAGTCTATGTGGATAGTGAGGGTATGCTTGTGAGCTGGAATATAGCTCCTACTAGCTGACCACCAGCAAAGAGGACTTTCACCACTAGAACTGCCTTCGGATCTGCCTCTTCCACTACCTGGTGGGGGCCGAGTCATCCTACTAATGTGTTCATATAGAGGAACAAACTGTGGGCGGAATCTAACTTCAGGCTCTACTTCTTCCTGAGTGTTTGATTCTCACTCACTTCCATTTTTATTTTCTTTTTCTTTTTCATTTTATTTTTCAATTTTCTTTTCTTTTTCTTTTTCTTCTTCTTCTTCTTCTTCTTTTATTTTGAACATTGAGCAAGTTTGTGAGAATATAATTTTTAATTTTGAGAAAGGTACTAGGCCGCAACCTCATATATCTCGACCTCTCTAACTGAAAATAGCTTCAAATCTCCTTTGACATAATACTCGAATCCACCGCTTTAGAATTTAAAGAACTGATGTAAAAAAGGATGGAACTGTGTTGTTTCCATGTATCCAAGGCCTAGCAAACTAGCGAAAAGATGTATCAATCAATTATGTAGAACTTGGCTTCTATCTTCCGTCATTTATCTTTAATGGAAACACTATGGAGCATAAAGCCCTCTTGCCTTGCTCATTGAATCCTCTCAATATCATCCAATCTCCTTAGAGTTCAGAGATGCCAATCCTCAGTTAAGTAAGGGTCTTTAGACTCATAATATTCACTCTGGGTCAACTAACACCTCGGAGAGTGAATCTATATCTACTATGATGTAGGGGATGATTGTGCTATTGTCTCAAAAGAAAGTCTTCATCGATGAATGTAAATCCCATTCTCTTGAATAACATGCCTCCTCTCAAATAGTGTTAAACTGACCTAAGCATATTTCTAGATTGAGAAGAGCTTTGATCAATGACTCCCTCATCTCTTTAAATAAGATAAAGGCATCATATATGCTTAGCTTAGCTGGAAACTTTCTTAGGTGAGCAAGGACATTGTAGTCAACTCTGGGCAGGTTCTCCACAAGCATATCCACAGGCCTAGCATCCTATGTAGGGGTTACTTGATTGCTAGAACCAATGACTTACTTACCTTATCATAAGGTGCTACCCTAGGAGGTAGAACTTTTCCCTTGTGGAGGTTGACTTTAGTGACTTCATGAGATGGTTTAGTGGAAAGTTCTACCTTCATCAAGTTCATCTATAGCTTCTCCTATAGGATCATTAGTTGATGACTCCAAATCAATCTAATAGGTGAACCAAGAGAATGGATGATTCATTTAAGAAGAAGAGTGATCAACTTATTATTGACTTGGAGAGCTATCTAAGAATAAACTTAGGAAGCTTATCATAAGTGACACAAATGTAAGTTCAAGTAGGGTTTATTTCAGTTAAGTTTCTTATGAGGGCAAGCCCCATAGTTAATTACATTAAAGAAGATGAGTTTCTTAGGAATACTTCGATTAAAGTAGCAATTTTATCTCGAAGAATTTAAAGATATATCAATAAATTAGTTATGTTTGGAAGATCAAATGGGATAGATCGAAGGAGAAATTTATTCTAAGCTAAAAGGAGAGAGTAGGATGCTCATGATACTAGGAAGCCTAGTGAGCATCCCAAACTATCATATTATTGGGTTTTATATATTTGAAATTGAGGAGAATTATATATTTGAGTTGAAATTTTATTATAAATCTAAGACTTTTAATTCTATAATACAAGATTATGAAAATGCCTAAGAGGTGAAAATTTGTTCTTATAGCCTCAAAGGGAAATAACAACCTTAGATCCTAAATCTAGGGTGCTTTAGCTAGGCTAAAGCATGATCTACATGTAAGATAAAAAGTCGGTATATTGTTTACCTCCACAAAAGAGAGTAAATCACCCATTGACTTATAGTCACTAGAGTGGCGATAACTCCTCCTATGTTTTAAAACCATGTGGTCAAGTCATATATTTTGTAAGATGGTTAAGATGTTATTGTTTAGAAAGAGAACCAAAGTCCTTAAACCCACTCTCTAGAGGTGGGCATGAGTGGTATGAATAATGACTTATTGTAATGCAAATATTTTTAATTTTTAAATTATTTTTGACACTTCAATCTGACAAAGGCTTTAGGATTTTATATGACTAAATGCATGATGAAATGGGTTATGGACTAAATCAAAAGATAAAGAGGTGTTTTCATCATAGGCTCTCAAAGGTCAATACTACTCGACAAAGATGAAAACCCTTTCTTAGCAAGAGAAACAAAATAACATGCATGATATTAAGCATACAACACCCCTAAGAGGTTTCTAAATCTTTAATTATCTTGATTTAGTATCTAGGCTTTATATGAGGTTATGAATTGTTTAGAAAATTTTAATTATGAGTTATAGTTGGGATAGAAAATTTATTTTTCCCTAAGAGCCTAAATGGATCCAAGCCACACATTAAATCATCATATATGAAGAAATTAAGAAAATACATGCCATTTCTATTACACAGTGTAAACAAATCATCAAATAATTTATAACCTCAATGTGAAAGAATAATAGGCTGTTGAGATCAGATACTAAAAAAGAAAAGGTGGGTAGCCACTCTACCCTACATCCGTCATATGAAAGAATAAATATTACAAATGATAAGTGTTATGGGATCTTCAAGTCTCCATCCTCCCTCCATCTCCTCATTTGATTTGCTCCATTTGATTTGGTGGGCTTCAGGCATGACATGGCACCAAGATTTTGTGGTATTTATTTTGAGATGTGGGACACCATGTGATCTTAGGAGTACTTATTGAAGTGATCGTATGACATTAAGGAATGATGTACTCTGAAGATAATCACCACTAATGGGCCATCAAGGACTCCAAATGCATGATGGGTCTTCAAATGTGAGAGATCTTTCCCCACTTTTGGGTAGGGTTTATTGGATCATTAGTTCCCTATGGAGGCAAGCCCCATAGTTAATTGCATCTTAGAATCCCAAGAATACTCTCGATTAAAGTAAAATTGTCTCCAAAGATTTCAAGGCTAAGACTATCAAAGGATTGACTATTTTAGAAAATCAAATGGGATAGATTAAGGAGAAGACTTATTTTTGGAATCCAAAGAGAGAAAGTAGAAAATGTTGATAAAACTGGTGAACATTCCAATTAATTGGGAACTTTATTAGAGAGTTAAAATTTCGAAATTTGAGAATTTATGCTTGTGTAGAAAAATAAAGCATATCCTAAATCTAGGGAGCTTTGGCAAGGGCCAAATCATGACCTAAATCTAAGGTGAAAATGAGTATATGATTTATCTCTACATGAGAAAATAAACCACACAACTATTGGATTTATTATCTCATGGGAAGCTAACTCATCTTTAAATCCATGTAGGCAAGTCATATGCTTTTGCAAGATGGTTGGGTATTTATTTAGAGAAACAAAGTCCTTACACTCACTCCCTAAGAGACTAGAGCATGAGTGGTATGAACAATGTTCTAAACTAATATAAATTTTATAAAATTTATTTGATTTTGGACTCTTAATTTTGACAAAAGCTTTGGAATTTTTTTATGCCTAAATGTATGATGAAGTTGATTATGGGCCAAATATAAAGGAGAATAAGGTGTTTTCCATCATAAGATCTCAAAGGTCAAGCCTTTTCTCTATCTGGCAAGAATGAAAATCCTCTATTTTCAAGAGCGAAGTAATATGATATGCATTTTGTGAAACAGTTAACCATTCAGCTAAGGGGTTGCTAAATCTTTTAATTATCTTGATTATATCCTAAGCTTTATATGAGGTTATGAGTTGTTTAAAAAAATTTAATTATGAGTTAGGGTAGAAAATTAATTTCATCTTAAGAGCCTACTGCATCCAGGCCACACATTCAAACATCAATCATAAAGAAACTATGAAAAGCATGTTGTTTCTAATGTGTAATCTAAACATAATATCAAATAATTTTTATATGGTAAAAGAATAAAAGGGTGTGATTGGTTCCATCATACAAAAAGAAATGTGGGTAGTGAGTTCTACCCTTATATAACAATTACAAAAGAATAATTACAATTATGAAATAAATGCTATGGGGTCTTAATTCTTCATTCCTTCATGCCTCCTTTTGATTTGATTTGCTCCAAAGGCATCGAGGGCACCCTGGGACTTAGTCTTAGGTGTCATCCTAATCCCAGACTAATCAATTCATTACAAAATTATATTTTATTTTATGAATTAGTAAATCTAACTACACCTGTAAAATAGATGTTAGCTAAACATACATTCAATCCAAGCAGTTATATGAATAGTTTGGACTTAGCACCCCAGTGGTGAAATTATATGTTATATATATATAAATTAAAAAAGGAAAAAATGTATACTTCCATCTTCACTCTATGCAGAATAAAATGAAGATGGAAATATACTTCCTTTTATGCATTTTGACAACATAGATTAGATGTCCTTGAGAGTGATGGGTATGACATTGAGGAGAGGTGTACTATCTCTAAGATAGAAGTCACCACCCTATAATGGACTAATCACCTCAATAAGACTTAAAAGTCAAATGTATAGAGATTCTTCTCCACTTTACATGGAAAAGTAGTTTATTTTAAACTAGTTCGTTGTTCTATGAGATTTATTGTCTAGGAAGGATTCCTTTAATATTCTCAAGGTAAATGATCATGTCAAGATCTCAATATGTAGGACTATCATTGATTAGTTTATTTTGGAAAATCAAATGGGATTGATCAAAGAGAGTTATTAAGTGGAAATGAGTAGGGGATCTTTATAGGAAGCCTGTAAGCATCCCAAACTATCTTATGGTTGGGATTTACATTTTGAAATTGAGTTATTTTATTTGAGTTAAATTTTTAGTTTAGGGCTTATAATTCCACAATACAAGGTTATGGAAATGCCTAAGAGGTGAGGCTTGTATATGAAGAAAAGCAACCTCAAAACTTAAATCTAGAGCTTTGGCAGGCCAAAATAAATCTAAGGCAAAATGAATTATTTGGTTTACCTACTGAGAAGACAAACCACAGGTCTTATCTTGGGGTGTTCACTAACTAACTCCTACAATTTTAAATTCATGCAAACAAGTGATATGCTTTATGCAAGATAGATATATTTATTATTTAGAAAGACTAAGTCCTTAAACTCACTAAGAGACTAGATCACGTGGGCATGAAAATGAATTTGACTCACTCCCTAAAGAGATCATGTAAGGGCATGAAAAATGACTTTGATCTAATGCAAAAATATTACATATTTTTAATTTTGGACAATCATTTGACAGCTTTTTTATTAATATGATGAAGTAAGATTATTGGCCAAAAATCTAAGGGGATTGTGTTTCCACCATGGCTCTCAATGATCAAACCAAGTTTTATGGAAAGGTGGAAACCCATAATCAAGAGTGTAATAATATGCTTTTATGCATTATGTTATAAAAGAAATACTCATCCATAAGGTGTTGCTAATTCTTTTATCTTGATTTTTATTTTAAATGAGGTTATGAGTTATTTATTTTAATTTTGAGTTGATTAATTGGTAGATGATTTATTTTCTCTAAGAGCTAATGGTCATCAGATACATCAAGCAAAATAATCTAGGAAAACATGCCATCTTAATGCGCAAGCTAAACAAAACATCACACATTTTATAAAGCAAACGTAAAAGAATAAAAGGTCATTTGTGATAAAGCACCACTTCACAAATCCAAAAATAAATTGGGTAGTATAGATCTACCCTTATACCCAATTACAAAATGAATTAATTTTCAAAATAAATTCATGTTATGTGGGTCTTCATTCTTTCTTCTTTCTTCTTTGGTTCCTTCTTTTGATGGTTGGAATGTGGATGCTCCAAAGGCATTATGGTACATAGATGTAATCTTATAACCAATGCTCATCCTAATCCCATAACATCCATTCCAAAATCCTAATTGAAAAATTACATGAAAAGGAAAAGTAAATCTAACTAACACAAAATAGAGATTAAAAAACATACAAATCGCATGTATATTGGACTTAGCACATGGATGACCAAGTCCACTAGATTATGCTTGGGAATAAGTATACAACAAAGTAGATATATATATATATATATTTATATTATAAGCATATATATATATATATATAAATATATTAGATAAATCAATTTACCATTCATTCTATGACATTCATACATCAGACTAAAAAAATATATAAATAAAAGCAAACATATATATGAATCTAAAGCTAAAAATTGGTGACAATGTCTTATTGTGCTTTAAAGGTTTGATGTGCTTATATGACAGGTTTAGATTTTCTAAGTGTGAAGATGTTCAACTTAGATGGATGGCTTTATTTAAATGTTTAGTTGATTTGGGTTGATTTTATTTTGTATTTTGGTTTGGTTTAAGTGAATCCTACAATTAATTACTAAATTTTAAAGAGAGGAAAAAGAGAAGAGAACTTCTCTTTCATTCCCTACCTTAGGTAATTTTAAAGTGGATTCACATTTGATTTTGTTTAGTGGATGTCTTATTATGTGTTTTAATTAATCCTAAGTTTACATTGACTCTAAACAAACCTATTCAAAAAGAAATGTATTTTAAGATTAAATAAAGTAAATTAAGATCACAAAACACACATCATTTCATTTCTTTCCCAACATGTAT
Source organism: Cymbidium sinense (assembly GCA_021442155.1). Classification (NCBI taxonomy): domain Eukaryota; kingdom Viridiplantae; phylum Streptophyta; class Magnoliopsida; order Asparagales; family Orchidaceae; genus Cymbidium; species Cymbidium sinense. Next base: position 94,136,382 of record CM038217.1, read on the forward strand.
AACATGCATATGAATAAATCCTAATCATATATATACATACAAATGGAAATGTTTAGCACACTTTATGATGAATGTTAAGTGAATTACTTAAAAAATTTTGAATGCTTTGAGATGCATGATTTTCATTAAGTAGAAAAGAGGTTTTCTTATTATGGTGAAAAATTCTCATAGTCGCCTTTCAAATCGTGGGAGAAAAGAAAGAGGATACCCTTATAAAAATTCATCTTAGTAAGATGCCACATAGATCCATAGATGTACCTATTTAGGTGATCGGGTAAGTCATCAAGGTATAGTGTACAATCTCGATAGATAAAAGTCACTATCCTTTAATGGAATCAATCGCCTCAATAAGGACTCCTAAGGACGATGTGTCTGCATATGTATACCAAAGATTCTTCTTCTATTTTACATGAAAAAGTAAAGCAGGGTTTATTTTAAACTGGGTTCGTTAAGTTCCTCGAGCCAAGTATAATTACATCCCCAGGACGATCCTTTGGGAAAACTCTCGATTAAGGTAAATGATTGTTGTCTTTAAAGATTTCAATAGGAAGGACTATCAATCAATTAGTTTATATTTTGAAGATTAAATGAGATTGATCAAAATAAGAAGTTAATATTGAAGCCGAAATGGGAATAAGTAGGAGATGCTCATGATGCTAGGAAACCTAGTGAGCATCTCAAACTATCCTAAAATTAGGCTTTATATTTTAAAAATTGATTTAGTTCGCTTGAGTTATATTTTTCATAAGAGTTTTAGGATTTAAGATTCCTTAACACAAGATTAAGGAAATACCTAAGAGGTGATGAATTAAACTTATGGCCCATAAAGAGGAGAAGCAACCTTAGAACCTAAATCTAGGGAGCTTTGGTGAGGAAGCCACCTAAATCTAAGAAAAAAAATGGGTAATGGTTTGCCTCCACAGAGAGGACAAAACCCTCTGGTACTAGAGGGGTGGCCAACTAACTTCTCCTATGATTTCAAATACATGTAGGCAAGTATTTATGCTTATGTAAGATAGCTAGGCTATTTTTATTTAGAAAGAGACTAAGTCCTTCAACTCACTCCCTCAAGAGACTAGATCTTGTAAAGGGATATGCTTTAAATGACCTAAAGCTAATGCATTTCAAATTTCATTTTATTTTATTTTTGGATAATCAATTTGACTCAGGTTAATAGGATTTTTATGACTAATGCATGAGAAAGTAGATTGTTGGCCAAAATCAGCTAGAATTTTTAGGAGGTGAGCTTCCTCCACGGCCCTCATAGGTCAAGCCGGGTTCTCTGGTAAAGATAGAAGCCCTCTAATCAAGTGTAAAATAAGATTCTATTGTGCATGACATTATAAAGAAAAGACTCATCTAGCTAAAGGGTTTTAATTCTTTTATCTTGATTTTAATCCCAAGCTTTAGGTGAGATTATGAGTTATTTAGTCTTAATTTGAATTTTTAAGTTAGGTAAAAGATTTATTTTTTCCTAAAGAGCCTAATCCGCATCCAGGCCATACATAAAGCAAGATAGAAACTAGAAAAAACATTCCACTTAATGCACAAGTTAAATAAATATTAATCAATTTATAAAGCTAGAGCAAAAAAAAACAAATGATCATTTGTGGTCGGGTACCACCGCACAAACCTAAAAAATATCAAATTGGGTAGCCGAGCTCTACCCTTATACAACCTGGATTACAAATAAACTAAATTTCAATTAAGAAAATGAATTCATTGTTATGGGAGGTCTTCAAGCTTTATACTTCTTTCTTCTTTGGATCTTCCTTTGGATGTTTGAATGTGGATGTTCTAAGGCTTCACATGGTGCATAAGATAGGATCTTATGACCAATGTTCATCTTATTCCCCCATAACAAATCATTCCAAATCCTAAATATACAAACTTTTTTACATGAAATGGAAAAGGAAAATCTAGCTTACACCTACAAAATAAGGGTTTGTCAAATCACACAACACAAATCTCAAGCATATATATTGGACTTATCACCCCACACATGGGTGACTATGTCCACCTAGCCTATGGATTATGCTAAGGGGTATAAGCACCTAAAAGCAAAATGCATTTATATTTTATGTATGATATTTAATCCCATAGAAAAGAATAGTTACTTGCATATTCTACCATTCATTCTATGGCATACACAACATCCATCTAAAACATTCATAAAATAAAACATACATCAGCCATGCACCAAAAAGCTAGAAGTGGTGACTTAAAGTTTCTTTGATGGATTATGTGGCATGTTTAGCTTTAGGTTTGAATCTTCTAAGTGTGAAAGACATGTTCAACTTAGAGGGTTTCATTTAAGTTATTTAGTGACTTTGGTTGATTGTATTTCATGTTTTAGTTTGATTTGAGTGAAACTACAATTAATTACTAAGTAATAAAGAGTGAAAGTGAAGAGAACTTCTCTTTCCTTCCCTAATCTTAAGTAATTTCTAAGATAAGTGTCATGTTTAGTTTCATTTAGGTGAAAGTTTTGATTATATCTTTTATTTAATCCTAAACAAACCTATCCAAAAAGAAAGGCATTTTAAGATTAATAAAAATGAATCAAAATCCACATAACACACATTACTCAATTCTTTCCCTATTATATAACATGCATATGGATGGATCTTAAGCATATCTATACATGCAAATGAGATAATTAACACTTTTTATGATGCATGCTAAGTAATTCATTTAAGAAAATTTAGAAGATTTGGATGCATGAATTTTCTTATGTAGAAAAGGTTTTATTTATCCAAAATTTCACATACATGCATTAAAGTAAGAAAGGCATAAGTGAGTACATCGCCATTGTTAACTAGAGTGTAAGAACAAGAACTACTTAGGCTACTTAAAACTCATCAGATTGCTTGGACTAATATACCACTTTCCTCAAGTACTACCATGCATATAAAAGAAATAAAATAGAGAAGAGTATGAAAAAAATTAGTTAATGGTTTCATTTTGATTTATGCAATTTATTCATTCAAGTGTAAGCACTCCTTCTTAAGTGAGAGAATATGGATGAATAGGGTTTGGAATGAAGTAAGTGTTAGGTTCTTTTCAAATGAACCCCACACTTTACTAACCCATATTCAAAACTATGCTAACTTAAGAAAGGAAGGAAAGGCTACACTAAACATATTTTATAATTCATCACATGCATGCTAATAATTAATATATGAATAGCACACTTTCAAATTTGATGTTTCATTTATAGATTTTTGAAAATACTTTGGATTTAGTAGTGATAATAGCCACTCATATCTTACTTTATCCAACACATGCATATTTGACATAAAGTAAATAATTTCTTTTTAAACTTTGTAAAAATGTGAAATCGTGAATGCATAAGTCTTGTGGCTTACAATTTAACATGTTGGGAAAGATCTAAAGCAATGTAATCACATAAACAAACTCACTTTACTTAATTCCTAAAGACATTCTTAAAGAATAAGAAACTTAGAATAAATCAAAGTGAATTTCATAAATTATTTTTGTTTGTTTGAAGTTTGATTTAATTTTAAAGGAGTGAGACTAGTTTTCATTTCCTAACCCATTCCCACATGTGTTTTAGATTTTTGTTTAATTTTTAGATAATTAGATCCATTTTTAAGTGTTGGTTAGGTTAAGGTATGCATTAAGTGACTTAATGAACCCTTTACACTAGAAAACTTAAATTATGAGCCAATGAGATGACATAAAACCCATCAAGTATGTAAATTTGAAATGCACCTAATAATAAAAGGCTCAATTTTAATGTGGTGTTTATATTTGGGGTGTGGGACACACATAGATCTTAGGGGTACTTATTAAAATGATGACGGCTTAAGGAATGATGTACTATCTCGAAAGATAGAAATCACCTATAATGGACTAATCACTAATAAGGACTCCAAGGCATGATGGGTCTTGAATATGAGATCTTTCCCCACTTTACATGGAAAAGTAAAGTAGGGTTTATTTTAAAGGGTTCGTTAAGTTCCATGGAGGCAAGCCCCATAGTTAATTACATCCTAAGAAATGAGAATTTCTTAAGAATACTCTCGATTAAAGTAGATAATTAGAGTCTCCAAAGATTTCAAGGTTAAGACTATCAAAGTTGGCTATTTTAGAAAATCAAATGGGATAGATCAAGGAGAAGACTTATTTTTGGAATCCAAAGGGAGAAAGTAGGAAATGCTCATGATACTAGGAGGCTAGTGAGCATTCCAATCTACCCTATAGTTGAGCTTTATATTTTTTTTGAAGAGAGTTAATTATTTGAGTTGACATTTTATTAGATTCTTGGGACTTATAATTCCACATAAGATTGTGAAATGCCTAAGTGAGGATTTATGCTTGTAGCCCAAAGCTACCTCATTCTAAACTAAGGAGCCTTGGTACAAAACAAAGGCACAACCTAAATCTAAGGCGAAAAAAGGGTATATGGTTTACATCCACAAGAGAGAATAAACCATGGACTTAATGCAGGTGGCGTAACTCCTCTACGCTTTAAATCCATGTAGGCAAGTCTTATGCTTTGCAAGATGGCTAGGTTGTTCATTTAGAAAGGAAACTAAGTCCTTAGACTCACTCCCAAGAGAGCATGAGTGGTATGATCCATGACTTAATCTAATGCAAATTTTATCAAATTTATTTGATTCTTTTGGACTTTATTTTGACAGTATGGGATTTTGTATGCCTAAATGCATGAGAATTTGATTATGGGCCAAATCAGAGAGAAAGGGGTGTCTTCCACCAAAGGCTCTCATAGGTTAAACCTTGATTCTCAGCAAAGATGGAAGCTCCCTCTTAACGAGTGAAAGAATATGACATGCATGATATTATACATTCATCCATCCTAAGGGTTACTAAAAATTTTATTATCTTGATTTAATCCCTAGGCTTTTATGTGAGGTTATGAGTTGTTTTAAAATTTTAGTTATGAGTTGTTACTTGGGGTAGAAAAATTAATTTTATCTTAAGAGCTCTGCATCAGACACATTCAAACATCAATCATAAAGAAACTATGAAAAGCATGTTGTTCTAATGCTCAATCTAAACACAACATCAAACAATTTTATAGACTAGTAAAAGAATAAAAGGCACTGGTCGGGTTCCTTGACACCGAAAGAGAAAAGAAAAGATGGGTGGCAGCTCTACCCTTATACAACCCGGATTACAAAATAATATATATATCTATGGGGTCTTCTTCATTTCTTCATTTCTTCATTTCTTTCTTTTGATTTGATTTGCTCAAAGGCATCAGCACCCAGGGACTAAATTCTACATCATCCTAATCCCCAGCACTAATCCTATTTCTAATGCAAAATTACATCAAAAATAGGAAAAGTAAATCTAGCTACCGCAAAATAAATGTTAGCTAAACATACCATACAATCCAAGCGGTTATATGAATAATTTGGACTTAGCACCCACATGGGTAACCAAGTCCTGTCTAACATGGGTTACAAAGTAAGCAACTTGCACAAAAGCATGTATATATTTTTTTTATTTACGCTAAGCATAACCCTCAGAAAATATGATTAGGCTAATAATAACATCTCTCTAAACATACACCCTAACATCAGGTCTAAAACATTACATCACAAAACAAACATCATACATACAACGCCTTAGCACTAAGTAGTGACTTAGTATTCTAATGTGTGCTTAAGGCTTGTGTAGCAAGACTTTACTAGGCTTCTTTAGCTTAAGTTCCAATTTGAAGTTTGAATTTAAATTTTACCTTTGGGTGATTTCAATCTAAATGATTTAATGATTTGCTTTTCATTTTATTTCAATTTTATTTGGTTTAAATGATATTTAGGTTCTCAAGAATGAAGAGTAGGATGAATTCCATATGACTCACCCATTCTACATCCTAATTCCTAAGGAATCTAACTAAAGTTATTAAGTATCTTGATTAGCCATTTGAATTTCTAATTCATTAGAGTTTAGATTTGAGTTTGTTTAAGTATTTGATTAATTGATTTTTTTTTAGATGTTTTAGTTTAATTGCATCTTGATAATTCAATATCCTTAATGTCTAAAGGAGTTTAAGTTTGTTTAAGTTCATGTGTTTTTTTTATTAATTTTAGATTAGGCGTTTTTATTTAATTGAATCTTGATAATTCAATATCCTTTTAAATATTTAATTCTTTTCTTTGATCATGGTTATGTGATTTAACTTTATGTTTATTTAATTCGATTATGGTTCATTTATTTGTAGTTTTGGATTAGATTAATTGAGATTTTATTTTGATTTTGATTGGGTTTGGTTCTTTTTGGGATCTTATTTTTAATCACATCCAATTGTCATATTCACCAAAGTTTGGTTTGCATTTTGATTTCATATATTGGATAGTTAATTAGTTTATTTTATTTAAGTAGGTTGAATGAGATTTGATTTGATTCTATATTAAATTGATGAGAATCTTTCTTAGTTTAATTTGACTTGATTTAGGTTATTTATTTGAGTTTTAATTTTATTTTATTTTGTTTTTTTTTTTATATTGTTTGAAATTAAGAGTAATTGGATATGATTTAATAACTTTAGAGTTTATATTTAATTTTATGTTTATTTGATTTGATTATGATATTTGCTCATAATTTTACTTGACTTATTGGTTTAATTATATTTTAATCATTTTTTTTATATTAAGTTTTACTTAGATTTTTATGATAATTTAATTTGCACCTTTTTTATTTTGTTTTATTACTTTTTTTTTTGTTTGAAATTCTAAAGATTGATTAATTCTTTTTTTTTTTTTAATGAAATATTTAGATTAATCGTGATCATTTGATCAAAATCAAATGACTCATGAGTTAATCTGGCTTAATAGGTGAAATCAAAATCACGCTGATTGAATCAAAACAATTTATTTCAAACACATAAAATAAATCGTTTTACTTTTGACTCTAAACTCGTAGAAGAATTAAAGGATAAGTCTGCTAAAGGTTGGTTCCTGGCCATTCAATCACATCAAACTTAAGGCTTTCTAAGTGTTTAAAATTATACTCATAGCTAATGGATGGATTCGACAGAGGTGGCTTCATTTAGAAGAAATGAAACCCTTTTGAGATGCTTGTTAAGTGCCTGCTTACACTTGTTGTCATTGGATGTGCTGGCCCAAATATTGTACTTGATACTCTTGTGAATATCATCTTCACTATACGGCTTGATGACAAAAGAAAATTTTGCCCTCTGTGCATTTATCAGAAAAATCGTATTGTTCTCTGCTAGGGACAACACTAGGACCCTCGACATTTTCATATGGAGGGAGGCTGGTTAAGTGACGAGAGAGGGATGGTGCGGCAGGCGGTTGGAGTTGATGTGGAAAAGGTGGTATTTCCGGGAGAAATCGCCGCGTGGTTGATGTCGATACCGGCGGCAAATAGGGCTGTGGTTAGAGCGGCATGCGCGAAAACACCCTTGTAGGCCTGAATTGGATCGACCCAGGTTGGTGATTCGCCGGATCAGACAATCGCCCGCTTCCATGCCTGGAAGCGATGTAGCGTCCGCGGAGATGAGCGCGAATGTCGATGATGGATCGGGGTGATCTTCTCTCCGTCGCCCGTCCTCAGCGTGGTAGAGGCTGCCGCTGCCGCATGGACCGTGTCTCAGAGCCAGGCCAGCCAGACTCCGGAGACGAAGAGGAGGAAGAGGAGGATGAGATGAGAGAAGTTGTAGTGTGCGGTCAGCTCTCACAAGGAAAGTAGAGGAGGTGTGTGGCTAGCCTTCGACGATTCGGTGGAGGGATGAAGAACTGAACCACCAAAAAGATGTGACGCTGCTCGCATGGGGCTGATACGGAGAGTAAAGATAGACAAACAAAGGGACTCCAATGTGCGGCTAGCCTTCGATCGGATAGAATGATACGCAGGGATGGACTGCGTGCGGAATAGAAGTGGGAGAGAGAGCTCGGCCGGTTGGGACTTTCGACTTCAGCTGGAAGGAAGCAGATATGCTTCGTTGTGTGTGGAGACGGTGGAGTGCGCGGTCTGCTGGCCGAGCGCGAGAGGAAAAAAAGTCGTCGCCGGATCCAGCGAGCGAAGCGATACAAAAGGTCGTCAGATCCCCATCTTTTTTTTGAGAGAGAGAGGGAGGAGATAAAGAGAGTCTGTGCCAGCGAGAGAGGGAGAAAAGAAGATAATAATAATAATAATAATAATAATAATAATAATAATAATAATAATAATAATAATAGATAACACGCATGCTCTCCCACGCGGCTAAAAAAAATATTTATTTATTTTTTAATTAATTAAATTTTTTTTTTTTTTTATTTTTTATTTTTTTTTGAGTTTCACGTGAGGATGAATTTAGATATTACTATTATTATTATTATTATTATTATTATTAATTATTTATTATTATTATTATTATTATTATTTGATTTATAAAATTTTTTTAATTAATTATTATTTATTTAATAGTTAATTATTTTGATTTCATTTAAAATGTGTTTTGTTTGATGTTTAGAATTGGTCTACTCTCTTTCTCTCTTTTTTTTGATAGTTTATTTTAAATTTCAAGTGGATTATGTGTATATTAATTTCTTTTTTAATTATTTATATATATATAGTGAATAAATATTCAGATCATGATTTGATTTAATTTATGCTTAAATTTGACTAAAATTATATTTGATTCAAATAATTTATTAAAGTTGTGAATAATATTTTGAGCAAACTTGAACTTCAATTAATATTTTTTTATTATTATTATAACTTGAGTTAAATTTTCTCATGATTTGTTAACATCGATCAATGAATTAATTTTAATTTTCATTTGATTTTGAATAATTTACTTGGTGGTTTTGATTGTGATTTTAGGTAGAAGTTGGAATGATGATTAAGGATTGATCGATTTTGAGAAAATCAAGCGGGTTAGGGATTTGGGTGAGATTTTGCTAAGTCCAAGAAATTGGCTTAAATTGGATTGAAATTTGGATCATGGTTTGAAGTTGAGTTTGAGTTTGAATTTGATAAATTGATCAAAAGGGTTGAATTGATCTTTGAGAAAATCAATTGAATTTGGATTGATTGAGTTTGATCTGATTTAAGAGGAGTTTTGGCTAAGCTTATGAATGTGGTTCATATGGCTTATGAAGGAGTTTTAGGATTTGAATTTGATTTTGGGTTTCAATCATTTAGGGTCAAATTTTGAAATTAGATTTGAAATTTGAATTTGAATTTGAGATTTGATTTGAGAATTGAGTATGAGTTTAATTTGAGAAAGTGTATATAGATTAGGTTTGGGCTATGGGATAGGTAATTTCCTTAAACCCTAAGGCATAGCCTAATCTTATGATTAACACTTCTAAGTCTCTAGCTTAGGTTGGGTGTTCATCTAATCACTAGATGTGTCTTATGACTAAGAAAATCTTAGTGTCTAGAAGAGTCCTAAGTCTAAGAGAATGTTAAGAGCTCACTCCAAAAGTGAGGTCAACAAAAGGACCCCCAATAGGTGTGTGTAACTGACAGGGCACCACGTATTGGCGTTGACCGAAAAGATCAACAACATCCAGAAGGTTGCAACAAACAACAAAGTGATCTATACCTACACGAAGGTAGATAGAATCCGCGATCTTAGGGCAATGCACTCTCTTTATGCCAAGGCATAAGAGAGCAAGAAGAATCCATAGGATTGAGTACATGAACCTTCCTCTGGGAAGCAGGTTCAAGTTATCTGGGGATATAGATATGAGCTTGATTTTGAATATAATTTGTTTGGGTGTGTATCCAGGATAAAAATTATATATATATTTTTTTTGATTTATTTGATCGACTCACTGGGAGGCTGGTTTAATTTTATGGCTCCACGAGGAGAAGGGTTCTAGATTGAGGGCATATCCGCTAGGGATGTACACTCGGTGAAATTTGTTTAATTTAGAACTAGTTCCATTGGGGAGGCCAATTTGATTTGTGCCTCGCTGGAGAGAAACTTGGTTTATTTGATATGTTTAATTTGACTCCACGGAGGTTGGTTTCAAATTTATTTTGTTATGGACCACTGGGTGTGATGGACTATACTAAGAAAGACACGGGCCTTGGCATCTTAGATTTATAAGTCTAAAGGGATAGTCTACGCCATAAGGTAGGACTATCCAACCTAAGGGTTGCCTTTTGGTGTGCAATGACTATCTAGGAAGAAAGCGTAGTAGACTTACATCTTCCAAAGCAAGAAAAGTCGTTGGGGCGTCATTGGACGAGCAACACATCGAACCCTACACAAGGCATCTTGAGTGAGCACCAGGGGGTCTTACCTCAACTCAAGAGTAGTCACGATGATTAATTTGATTTGATTTGATTTACTTTAATTTTGTGTGTTATTGTGGCTTATGGATTTATATTGAATATGTCGTTTATGAAAGTCAAAAGTCTACAAAAATCGGTATACTGGGGTTGCCTTTGGTGTGCGATTGTAGGAAGAAAGCGTAGCAGACTTACATCTTCCAAAGTAGAGATCACCGTTGGGGTGATCTATTGATGGCACAATCAATCCTGACCTAGGGCGACTATTTGAGTGAATGCCTGTGGACTCATATCGACTCAAGAATAGTCAGAATTACTTTAATTTTAGATGGACCCTGTTGGTTTGCGATGAATCTACTAAGAAGGAGCTAATATCGACTGACCTATCTTAGATTTACAAATCCAAAGGGATAGTCTACCGGTAGTTAGGTAGAACTAACCAACCTAAGGGTGCCTTTTGGTTTCAATGGTCAAGTTTGGAAGAAAGCAGGGACTCACATCTTCTAAACAAGAATCCAGGTGATCGGTTGCTTGCGCCAAATCGGGCGAATTTGCGTCGGTTTACGATCGTCTTTGGAAAGAATGCGTAATAGACTTATATCTTTCAAAGCAAAGGCACCGGTAACTCATTGGTGGCACAACAAGTTGAACCCGACCTAGGCGGCTACGGAGTGATGCACAGGATTTATCTCAACTCGTAGTCGCAATTCCTATGGGGAGTTTTCGACCGCCTAAAGATAGGATGCACTTGGGAAAGGGGCCCCTGGGGCTTGAATTCTAATCCACAAGCAAATATTTTGTTTGTTTGTTTAATTTGTTTTATCATGGACCCTTGGTTTGCGGATCAAACCGAAGGAGCTTATATCGACTAGACACTGATTCTTGAACCAAGGGAGAATCTGGCATCCATTGAACAAATTCTCCAACCACGGGTGGCTACCGGAAAGGGGGTCCAATCCAAAAGTAACACGGGTGTGTCTAAATGGGGTCTCAAAGGACGTGATCCAAATAGAATGCCCGCAGAGGAAGGGGCCGCAATGGGGCTTCAATCCAACACCCTGTAGAAAATGACATGGCTAGTCATATATCACATAGGTATTCGGTGGCCAACTCATGGAGAAAGCGCGGGGACTTACATCTTCCAAGAGTGGTGTACCCACCGGGTGAGTCGCTGTCAGCATAGCGAACATCAACCAACCTATGGTGCCCATCGGTTTAGAAAGAAAGCGTGTAGGCTTACATCTCTCTAAAGCGGAACTAACTGCTGGGATAGTCGTCTTATCGACGGTGCCATCCGACTAGGCGACTTGAATGCCACTGGGGCTTATATCGACTCAAAGTAGTCAAGAGGAAAGGAGCCTCTGGGGACTTACCTAAACCTCAAATATATTCGACCTAGTTAGATCATGATGATTAGTTCAAGAAAGAAATCACATCTTCTCCAGATCAATCATGAGGTAGCTTCGCAGCTAGCAGACTACAAAATAACAAGGCTCGTCGGTTTGCAATGGTCAATTTAGAAGAAAGCGGGGACTCACATCCTCCAACAAATGACCCGGGTGATCGATTGCTTTTGGGCAACAAATCGAACCCGACCTAGAGCAGCTACTGAGTGAGTGCCACAGGGGGCTTGCTCCCACATCAAAATAGCCCGAGATAAAGATATTTGTATATTTGTTTTTGTTATGAAGGAATAGGATGCCACTTGGGACTCTTACACCTAAACCTCAAGGAAACTCGACCTAGTCAGAGTATGATGGCTAGTTCAAGAAGAAAGCACTGGGACTCACATCTTCTTATACAAAACCAACACCAGGTAGTTCACTAGCAAGGCAGTGAAGACTACCAAACTGACAAGGAGCTCGTTGGTTTGCAATGATCAAATTAGAAGAAAGCACGTGGACTCACATCCTCCAACAAATGACCATGGGTGATTGGTTGCTTTGGGCAACAAATCAACCCGACCTAGAGCCTAATGAGTGAGTGCCAAGGGGCTTGCTCACATCAAAATAGCTCGAGACAAAGATATGTATGTTTGTTTTTGATATGAAGGAATAGGATGCCACTTGGGACTCTTACACCTAAACCTCAAAGAAACTCGACCTAGTCAGAGTATGATGGCTAGTTCAAGAAGAAAGCACTGGGACTCACATCTTCTTAAACAAAGCCAACACAAGGTAGTTCACTGGCAGAGCAGTGAAGACTACCAAAATGACAAGGCGCTTGTTGGTTTCAATGATCAAATTAGGAAGAAAGCAGTGGACTCACATCCTCCAACAAATGACCACTGGGTGATTGGTTGCTTTGGGCAACAAATCGAACCCACCTAGAGCAGCTAATGAGTGCCACGGGCTTGCTCCCACATCAAAATAGCTCGAGACAAAGATATATATGTTTGTGCTTGATATGAAGGAATAGGATGCCGAGGGAATCTTACACCTACCCTAGCACTTGAGATAAATATTGAGTTTTTATGTAAATTTGAAGGAATGTTTAGATTGATGAGGAATTTTGAAGGGTGATAGTAGATTTATTTTTTTTTTTTGAATTTAGACTCAATCAATGTAGATTTGAAAACATAACTTCATTAAGGAATTGATTTTGATTTTTTTTTTTAATTTTTTTAAAAAAATTTCTTTGATGTGAAATGAACAAGAACAACAGCATGGTGTTCTTTCTCCAAAATCCTTGGGACCCAAAAGTAATTGATCATCCTTAGTGAAAGAAACTCACCAAGGCTTCTCAAATATTATGCTCTAATTTGTATTTGAATGAAAGAAAATTCTCATTCCAATTACTTGAATTATTCTCCAAATTTAAATTTTGATTTTGAGTGTAATGGATTTTGAAGTAATGTTGACATAGAAATACAAACACTCTCCTATCATAGTGGTTTAAACTACTTTCCATCCTTTGAAGTGCCAAAGTAGGCCTTTTAATGATCAAAACAAAATCTTGATTTGAAGAGTTTTGAGATAGACTAACTTTGAAAGAGTTTAAACCATCTATATTCAACATTGAGATCTCTCTTCCTTCTTCTTCTTTTTTTTTTTTTTGCAAGACCTTCAAGCTTTTCAATGGATGCATAGAGTTTTGTAATTTGATTATTGATGATAAATTTTAACAAGAAGAGTTGTACCCTAAATGGAGATAGCCTTAAACTAGTGGCCTAAGGAATGGAGGGGCCAATACGGAGGTGTCATGAAATATTACCTTATGCTTTTGAATGAGTATTGAAACTTATCATCCTTGAACTTGATCTACTTTTTTGTCAAAGTAGTGAATGATTGACACCTACCAAAAAATGAGATATTAAGTATCTTAGATATGACAACCTTCTTGAAATGATTTTAATTGTTGAGACCCTCCTCTTTTTTTCTTTTTTTCTTCTTTTTTTCTTTTTTTTTTTTTTTTTTCTTTTTTTTCTTTTTTTTTTTCATCTTTTTTTTTGAAGGTTGCATATCTAATATCACTCTAATCTATTTTAGATCAATTTTGTTATCCCATGATGCTTTACTACAAGCCTAGAAACTTCCTTAAAGCCATCCCAATTGTATACTTTTAGAGAGATTCATATTTAGGTTGTAGTATCATGATTAATCGAAGACAACTACTGATCGTGAAAGATGATCTTCCTTTTCTTTGTTTTAGACCACGAGATCATCAACGTAGCATTCAACTTGGTGATGAATGAGTTTGTTGAAGATTCGAGTCATGGCCCCCGGTATGTGATGCTAAAGATTTTAAGACTAAAAGGTATGACCTTATAGCAGTAAATTCTGATGGAAATTATAAATGTAAACAACCTCTCATCCTCCGACATCATTTGACCCGTCTTTGAATGAGGAGACTGTATGCGAAAAGGCTATGTTCGCCATTAAATTTGATATAGGTAATGTGAATTCGTCTTCAAGGCATGCCTATCTTATCTTCAAAATTGACATATGTGTAGATTTGAATGTTCTTCTTTGACTAGGAATAATGTTGGGGAATCATGGTAGTATCTTTCTCTTCAATAAGATTAACTTCAAACTTTGATCCTCTTCTTCGCATCAAAAGTTTCTAGAAATAGAATAGCAATAGGTTCAATTTTGAGTTTATAGACGCTACCTTTGGATGTATTGGGCACTTTATAATGATCTAGGTAAATCGGTCTTTTAAACTACAAAAGTAACCTAACCAAGTCGTTGGAATTTTCCTTCTAACATATCATATCTGAATGTTGGGAGGGTGGGTGGACTCCTTTATGTTCGAGGTGGTTTCTCTTGAAAATCTTCAGGTAAAAGTAGGTAGACTAGGCAAAGAGGTAATTTTATTACCTCATTTGAAGGTCTATCTACAAGCATTGAATCCTCTTTCGAGCTTGAAAGAAAAATGAAGTGGAAATTTGAAATCTCATAATGTATATATATTTTTTTTTGCTAGAGGTTAGGAGCAACTCTTAACTTCCAATCCTATAATAATATCATGAGATAGTAAAATTGGAGTCAATGTGCTCACATACCTACTAAGTTTCTAGTCTTTTTTTTTTTTTTTTTTTTGCAATCTAACTCTAGAGATTTGTCAAAATTTGACTCAAAATTTAACTCATGTATTATTTTCTCTCTTTTTTTTTTTTTTTACACCTCATACATATGATTTTTTTTTTTTTGATTCTAAATCAATATGTATTATTATTGCTTTCTTCTTTTTTTCTCCTTTTTTTTTTTTTTTGCACCTAGTACATATGATTTTTTTTTTTTTTTTATTTTAAATCAATATGTATTGTTGGTGTTTTATTTCTTTTTTTCTTCTCTTTCTTTTTTTTTCTTTCTCCTTTTTTTTTTTTTGAGTCTTTGTCTATATTGTATTCTCTGGAGGAGATTGCTTGTCATTTTTTTCATAAGATATTCTATATTGAATATGACTTGAGGAGGTTGCCGCTAACTAAGCAAGAAAGAATCAAAATTTTCTACCTCCTTAGAGAATGTGAGAGTGCACTTATTACTTAGCTTAGTGACCTTCCAAGATAGTCTAGGACATTAAGATTAACCTTGAGCAGTTTGCCACCCTTATTTTGGATTGTGAAGTGTATCTTAAGAAGGATTTAGAATTTGATTATTTCAAACGACTGGTTTGCTTCTTCCTATGGTGTTGATCAAAGTGGTAGGACCACCTTGTAATTGACTTCGTGATATCTTCGAAGGAGGTAGAATTGATGTCTACTACTCTACTCTCTTTCTCTCTTTTCTTTTCTTTTCTTTTTTTTTCTTTTTTTCTTCTTTTTTTTTCAAATTTTATCCCATTAGACCTTTGAAATTTGATGATTCTAACTCTTTATCGATAGTGACACCATGAAAGTATAGAATGAGGCATTTCTACAGTTGGAATCATTAAAGCATAAAGTCCATCAGTACTGCTATTTTATGGATTACGATCAATATTTTGAGAGTTGTCTTCTTTGGGAATTAGGATTCAAGTCATTTGAGTCATACTTATCTGGAATAAATAAGACATACTCAACATCCTTGTCAATTTCATTCTTATTTGAAGGAATCTTTATGGCCTTTCTCCATTAGGGTGAAAATCCATATCTTGGTTTTAATTGAATTTCATCATAGTTTTTATGATTCATAACTTTGTGACCAATAATAATGAATATTACATTATCACAAGTCATCTTAAGCGTTTTCAAGCTCCATGTCAAATTTGATTCACACATTTTTTGATGAATCTAAGAATTTGAACCCACACTCATCAAATTTGGATATGATAAAGGGGTTCAAATAATTAGATCTCAATTTGGAGAGATTTTGAAGAGAATTTTTTGGAACTTCATTTGTCAAATGTTGATATGATTGTAGGTTCAAAGCTTTGAGACTTAAGAAATTTTGGAACTTTACTTTCCAAATGATGGTAAGTTCAAAATTTAGGAATTTTGTTTTGTTTTGTTTGGCGTTGTTTGATTTTATTTTTAAAGAGAACTATTATTTATTTGAGTATGTTAAATGAAATTGGTTAATTTTGTTTAAAAGAAAAAGAGTTTTGATATTTATTTTGAAGAAAAGGTTTTATTTGATTTAATTTTGATTTTGAAAAATGAACCTTCTTTGTTAAGTGGGTTCAATTAATTTTATTTTGAAAGGATTTATTTATTTATTTATTTTTTTTTTTTTTTTTTGAGAAATGATTTTTTTTTTTTAATCTTGATTTTAAAGAGAGAATCTCCCTTAACAAATTGGATTATGTTAAATGGAGTTCATATTATTTTATTTTGAAAGGACTTTTATTTATTTATTTTTTTAAAGATGTTTTTATTTTACTTTGGATTTTATTGAAATTTTGTTAAGCATGAGATGAACTTTACTCCACCAAGCTAGTGGTAAGAGGTTCAAAATTTTATATTTGGTTATTTTCCATTATTTTTTTACTTAATTTATTTTTTACCTATTGGGGACAATAGAGATTTTAAGACCTACGGTGAGCTCCTAAAACCTAAAGGATGTTGAGCTTTGCTTAAGGATGAAATAAGCTAAGTGCCAATGAAAGAATGATAGTCTCGGTCCTATATAAAATATATCGATGCTTGGAGACAATAATTGTCTACTAAAGATGGAGAGAGGAACTCTCCCAGTAGTCATGAAAAATCTGTGGTGTTTTATTTTGGGGTGTGGGACACCACGATCTTAGGGGTACTTATTAAAATGATCAGTGCGATTAAGGAATGATGTACTATCTCGAAAGATAGAAATCACCACCCTATAATGGACCTAATCACACAATAAGGACTCCTAAGGCATGATGGGTCTTGAATATAGAGATCTTTCCTACTTTACATGGAAAAAAAGCAGCAGGTTTATTTTGTCGGTTCGTTTAAGTTCCTATGGAGGCCCCCATAGTTAACTACATCCTAAGAAATGAGAATTTCTTAAGAATACTCATTAAAGTAGATAATTAGAGTCTCCAAAGATTTCAAGTTAAGACTATCAAAGGATTGGCTATTTTAGAAAATCAAATGGGATAGAAGAGAAGACTTATTTTTGGAATCCAAAGGGAGAAAGTAGAAATGCTCATGATACTAGAAGCCTAGTGAGCATTCCAATCTACCCTATAGTTGGGCTTTATATTTTGAAATTGAAGAGAGTTAATTATTTGAGTTGACATTTTATTAGATTGCTAGACTTATAATTCCATAACATAAGATTGGAAATGCCTAAGAGGTGAGGATTTATGCAGTAGCAAAGGAAAGCCTACCTCATTCCTAAACTAAGGAGCCTTGGTACAAAACAAAGCAACCTAAATCTAAGGCAAAAATGGGTATATGGTTTACATCCACAAGAGAGAATAAACCACTGACTTATTTATTACCGCTCTGAGTGGCCTGCCTAACTCCTCCTACGCTTTAAATCCATGTAGGCAAGTCTTATGCTTTGCAAGATGGCTAGGTTGTTCATTTAGAAAGGAAACTAAGTCCTTACTCACCCCCTAAGAGACTAGAGCATGAGTGGTAATCCATGACTTAATCTAATGCAAATTTTATCAAATTTATTTGATTCTTTTGACTTTTATTTAAGTGCTATGGGATTTTGTATGCCTAAATGCATGAGAATTTGATTACCAAATCAAGAGAGAAAGGGGTGTCTTCCACCAAAGGCTCTCATAGGTTAAGCCTTGATTCTCTGCAAGATGGAAGCTCCTCTTAACAAGAGTGAAAGAATATGACATGCATGATATTATACATTCATCCATCCAAATGGGGGTTACTAAAAATTTTATTATCTTGATTTAATCCTAGGCTTTTATGTGAGGTTATGAGTTGTTTTAAAATTTTAGTTATGAGTTATTGGGGTAGAAAATTAATTTTATCTAAGAGCCTACCGCATCCGTGCCACACACATTCAAACATCAATCATAAAGAAACTATGAAAAGCATGTTGTTCTAATGCAATCTAAACACAACATCAAACAATTTTATAGACTACAAAAGAATAAAAGGCGTGGCCGGGTTCCACAGACACCTAAAAAAAGAGAAAAGAAAAGATGGGTGAAGCTCTACCCTTATACAACCCGGATTACAAAAATAATATATATGCTATGGGGTCTTCTTTTCTTCATTTCTTCATTTCTTTCTTTTGATTTGATTTGCTCCAAAGGCATCACAGGGCACCCTAGGGACTAAGCCTTCTACCTGCTCATCCTAATCCCCATACACTAATCCTAATTCCTAATGCAAAATTACATCAAAAAATAGGAAAAGTAAATCTACTACACCGCAAAATAAATGTTAGCTAAACATACCATACAATCCAAGTTATATGAATAATTTGGACTTAAGACCCACACATGGGTAACCAAGTCCATTGTCCTAACATGGTTACACTTAGGCTAAGCAACCGCATAAAGAAAAGCATGTATATTTTTTTATTACAGCCCTTAAGCATAACCCCCAGTAAAATATGATTAGCTAATAACAGCCTAACATCCAGCCTACGAAACATACACCCTAACATCCGCCTAAAACATTACATCACAAACAAAACACAACATCATACATACAACGCCTCTAACTTAGCACTAGAAGTAGTGACTTAGATTCTAATGTGTGCTAAGGCTTGTGTAGAAGACTTTACTAGCTTCTTTAGTTAAGTTCCAATTTGAAGTTTGAATTTAAATTTTACCTTTGGGTGATTTCAATCTAAATGATTTAATGATTTGCTTTTCATTTTTATTTCAATTTTATTTGGTTTAAATGATATTTAGGTTCTCAAGAATGAAGAGTAGGATGAATTCCAAAATGGACTCACCCTATTCTACATCCTAATTCCTAAGGAATCTAACTAAAGTTATTAAGTATCTTGATTAGCCCATTTGAATTTAATTCATTGATTTAGAGTTTAAAATTTGAGTTTGTTTATTTGATTAATTGATTTTTTTTTTTAGATGTTTTAGTTTAATTGCATCTTGATAATTCAATATCCTTAATGTCTAAAGGAGTTTAAGTTTGTTTTAAGTTCATGTTTTTTTTATTAATTTTAGATTAGCGTTTTATTTAATTGAATCTTGATAATTCAATATCCTTTAAATATTTAATTCTTTTCTTTGATCATGGTTATGTGATTTAACTTTATGTTTATTTAATTGACATGGTTCATTTATTTGTAGTGAGGATTAGATTAATTGAGATTTTATTTTGATTTTGATTGGGTTTGGTTCTTTGTAATGGGATCTTATTTTAATCACATCCAGTCATATTCACCAAAGTTTGGTTTATTTTGATTTCATATATTGGATAGTTAATTAGTTTATTTTATTTAAGAAATAAGATTTGATTTTTTATATTAAATTTGAGAATCTTTCTTAATTTAGTTTAATTTGACTTGATTTAGGTTATTTATTTGAGTTTTAATTTTATTTTATTTTGTTTTTTTTTATTGTTTGAAATTAAGAGTAATTGGATATGATTTAATAATTTAGAGTTTATATTTAATTTTATATTTATTTGATTTGATTATGATATTTGCTCATAATTTTACTTGACTTATTGGTTTAATTATATTTTAATCATTTTTTTATATTAAGTTTTACTTAGATTTTATGATAATTTAATTTGCACCTTTTTTTTATTTTGTTTTATTACTTTTTTTGTTTGAAATTCTAAAGATTGATTAATTTTTTTTTTTTTTAATGAAATATTTAGATTAATCATGATCATTTGATCAAAATCAAATGACTCATAAGTTAATCGCATTAATAGGTGAAATCAAATCATTACGATTCATTAATCAAAACAATTTATTTCAAACACATAAAATAAATCGTTTTACTTTTGACTCTAAACTCAGGGGAATTAAAAGGATAAGTCAAGATTCTTAGTTAACACGCCGATTCAACACATCAAACATAAATTCGCTTTTAAGTTTTTATACATTAAATGTTTTATTATTAAGAGGTTCTCATTTAAAGAAACCCTTTGAGATGCTTGTCTTTTACACTTGTTGTCATTGGATGTACCCAAATATTGTACTTGATACTCTTGTGAATATCATCTTCACTATACGGCTTGATGACAAAGAAAATTTTGCCCTCTGTGCATTTATCAGAAAAATCAGCTCTGTTGTATTGTTCGCTAGGGACAACACTAGGACCCTCGACATTTTCATATGGAGGAGGCTGGTTAAGTGACGAGAGAATGGTGCCAGAAGCGGTTGGAGTTGATGTAAAAGGTCTGAACAAGCTCAGAAATCATCGGCAAGATGTCGATAATAATGGATGTGAGTTAATAAAAGTGCAGAAAAATTGACACAGACATTGGATCTGAATTTCATTCATCGGATTGAGATAATCGCCGCTTCATGCTAGAGCGATGAAGGCCAGGAGATGGGAGGAATGTCGTGATGGATCGACGGTGATCTTCTCCATCGCCTACTCATCATGGTGAGGAGGCTGCCAAGATGGACCGTGTCTAGTTTTGCCAGAGACTCCACCAGGAGACTAAGAGGAGGAAGAGAGGATGAGATGAGAGAGAAGTTGTAGTGTGCGGTCAGCTCTCACAAGGAAAGTAGAAGGTGTGTGGCTAGCTTCACGATTGATTGGAGGATGAAGAACTGAACCACCAAGAGGATGAGACGCCTCGCAGGGCAGATACGGAGAGTGAAGATCAAACAAAGGGATTCCAATATTTCGATGGATAGAATGATGCAGGATGGACTGCTAATAGAAGTGGGAGAGAGCTCGGCCGGTTGGGTTTTCGACTTCGGCTGGAAGGAAGAGGCAGATATGCGTTTGTGTGTGGAGACGGTGGAGTGCGTCTGCTGGCCGAGCGCGAGAGAGAAAAGTCGTCGCCGGATCCAAAATGAGAGCGATACAAAAAAGGTCGTCGTCAGATCCCCATCTTTTGAGAGAGAGAGGATAGAGTAAAGAGAGTCTGTGCCAGCGAGAGAGGGAGAAAGAAGATATTAATTTAATAATAATTATTAAAAAAATAATAATAATAATAATAGATAACACGCATGCTCTCCACGGCTAAAAAAAATATTTATTTATTTTTTAATTAATTAAATTTTTTTTTTTTATTTTTATTTTTTTTTGAGTTTCACGTGAGGATGAATTTAGATATTACTATTATTATATTAATATTATTATTATTATTATTATTACATATTATTATTATTATTATTATTATTATTATTGATTTATAAAATTTTTTTTTTTTAATTATTATTTATTTAATAGTTAATTATTTTGATTTCATTTAAAATGTGTTTTGTTTGATGTTTAGAATTGGTCTAATCTCTCTTTCTCTTTTTTGATAGTTTATTTTAAATTTCAAGGATTATGTGTATATTAATTTTTTTTTAATTATTATATATATATAGTGAATAAATATTGATCATGATTTGATTTAATTTATGCTTAAATTTGACTAAAATTATATTTGATTCAAATAATTTATTAAAGTTGTGAATAATATTTTGAGCAAACTTGAACTTCAATTTTTTTTATTATTATTATAACTTGAGTTAAATTTTCAGATTTGTTAACATCGATCAATGAATTAATTTTAATTTTCATTTGATTTTGAATAATTTACTTGGTGGTTTTGATTGTGATTTTATGAAGTTGGAATGATGATTTAAGGATTGATGAAGAAAATCAACCGAAAGTTATTGAGATTTTGCTAAGTCCAAGAAATTGGCCAATGGACGGATTGAAATTTGGATCATGGTTTGAAGTTGAGTTTGAGTTTGAATTTGATAAATTGATCAAGGGTTGAATTGATCTTGAGAAAATCAATCAATTTGGATTGATTGAGTTGAATTTAAGAGGATGGCTAAGCTTATGAATGTATTCAACGGCTTATGAAGGAGTTTTGGATTTGAATTTGATTTTCAATCATTTGGGTCAAATTTTGAAATTAGATTTGAAATTTGAATTTAATTTGAGATTTGATTTGAGAATTGAGTATGAGTTTAATTTGAGAAAGTGTATATTGATGGATGTAATTTCCTTAAACCCTAAGATATTCAATCTTATGAAACACTTAAGTCTATTAGGTGTTCATCTAATCACTAAATCTTATGACTAAGAAAATCTTAAATTCTAAGAGTCCCAAGTCTAAGAGATAAGAGCTCACCCAAAAGTGAGGTCAACAAACATAAGTAAAAAAGTTAAATAAGCTCTGGGGTTTTAGCTTAAGTACTTTTAAAACACCCTTCACACTGAGGGGGTTTAATTTCCTTAATTAGACATAGGTAACACTAAGTATCTACCCAAGGTAGATTAATTAAGTTTTGGAGATTTTAGAATTTTGAAAATTATTTAAAAGGGTAATTAATGGATTAACCCTTAATTAAGAAAGGGATTAAAGAAAGAAAAGGGGGTTCAGGGAATAGCTTAGGGGAAACACCCAAAATTATTTCCTAAAACCCCTACTCATTGGATTTAACCTTAATCAAACTTAAACATAAGGAAAATCCACTAATTTCATCTTAATTACCCTTAATTACATGAAAGGGGTAATTAGGGAATGAGCTAGCAATGTCTCTAATCAAGGCCTCAATAAATCTCAAGAAAATTAGGGGAGGCAGAGGTTATCCCCTAAAATGAATCCTAGAAGTTTGAGATTAATTGATGGCTTAATTAGAAAGTAATTAGCTAATTACCATTACCAAAGAAACCCAAATTCAAAGAAAAAGGAAAATCAAAATGTATTGAAAATAATTTTAGAATATTCTAGGTGAAATTATCTATCCAAGGCATTTTTTCTTTTATTTTTTTTGATTTTTCTATGAGGAGTTATGATTTTTAGAAGCCATAAGGATTAATCAAAAATGAATTAGTTAAATAACTAATCCCCCTTTAATACCCATGGCACGCATGGCGGTGGTCAATGCTTTACACACGTATGCTGCCGCTACTTAACTTGTCACATTGGGGAGTGGCGCGATATTTTAGCCATCCGATCAAAGATTGGATGGCAGAGGATACACCCATGGTTTTAAAAGGGAAATGAATTCTAAAACGTGGGAAATAATCTCAGCCATCCATCTAAACATGTGTGGATGGATGGCTGAGATTGGTTGAGTTCTTCCGAGAATGTGAGTCTCAATGGGAAGATCTGAGCCATCTCTCATGGATTCAAACAAGATTCAACACACACCATCTAAAGGATGAGTAATCCAATGGCTAAGATACTATGAAATGAAAATCCACTTCACAAAAGATGAACACACCTTAGCCTAAGTGGTCAAAAATTCACTAACCTCGCTAGAGGTGATCACCGGCGCCGGATCGAGGTGAGCCCTAATGGAGAGGCCATGAGTTCCTAGCTGAGGTTGAGTAGATGAGTGGGTGGACCAACTCCCTTATCTCTGATTTGATCAAATTGAACTTCTCCTTGGCTTTATAACTCAATTGAATGAGTCCTTGGATGAGAGGAGGAATTGAAGTGGGATCAAGTGTGGAGAATTTGGAAGTCAAGGTGTTCTATTTTGCACTATGCAAAATCAAAGAAGATGAATTATAAATTCTCTAGAGGCCTTGAGATAACTCGTGTTGTTTGGAAAAGCTTTAGACTCCATCGATGTGAGTGAGTTATGATTTAGGAATTGGGAGTATATCTCCCTATGGCAATGGACAAGCTTATCTTGCCATTTTGATCCAATTGTCCACATTGAGTGGGTTTTTTGAGTGGTTAGAGGTGTGCACATGGTCGAGGCTGAGGAGTCTAGCTCCCATGTGCATTCAATTGAGGTTTGGGGGGAGTTTGAAAATTCAATTTCATGCCTATGGGTTGGGTTTGGTCCATGGGCCAAATGAGTTGTCCAAAATCCAATAGGGTGGGTGCACCACTCATCACTAGGTCCCCTTGATGTTTTTGGAGAGCCTCAAGTTTTTGTGATGAGTGCATGACCAAAATACCCATGGGCTAGGCCAAAATTTGTTCTATGGCCTAGGGGTATAGTGATCATTTTGCTATTTTTTTTAATTTGAGTATGTTTGGTATGTTGAGAAAATAGGTTTCAAGTTTCAATAGATTTAGAATCCATTTGATAGGTTTGGCTCATGTTGACCCATTTAGGTTAAAATGGGTCAACTTGGGTTAAGTTGAAGAGGTAAAATTGGGTCAAACAGGGTCAGGTTCATATGACCATTTGAAATATTTTGGTGACTTTGGTTTGGTTCAATTTGGTATAGGTTAGGTTTTGGCTCATATGACTCATTTAGGTCAAATGGGTCAAGTTGGCCCATTTGACCCATTCGACCTATTTAGTTAGGTAAAGGGTAGGTTTAGGTTTGGTTGGTTGTATGGAGTGGATTGGTATCTTTGTTTCTATTTAATTTGAGTTAGGTTCAATTTTGGCTCAACATGACCCCTTTAGGTCATGTCAATCTAAGGTCAATTGGGCTAGGTTGGGTCTAGGCGAGATTTTGGTCAAGTTCCACAAGTGATTTGGTATGGACTTGACCCATTGGTTTCAATCAATTTGGCTTAGATCAAGTTATGACACATTTTGACCCTTTAGGTCAAATGGGTCAACTTGGGTCAAGTGAGCCAAATGGGTTAGGTTAGGCTCAAAGGTTGACTTGGTCAAGTTCAAACATAGGTCATGAGTGAACTTAGATCAATGGTTTCAATAAATTTGGCTTATAGTGGATTTTGGTCATGTTAGGTTTTATTTTAGGTTAAGTGTTGACTTGGTCAACACTTAGGTTTGACCCAATTGATTGATCATCTCTCATGATGATTGTTGATCATGAGAGGCAAATATGTGTTTGGTTGAATCCAATTTGGTTATGATCAAAAGTGGCTCATAAAGGGTACTTGATCACTTTGGGTCAAGTGAGCCTTGTCAAATGGTCAAAGCTTGATTTGAAGTTGATTGATCTTGTTTATGGACTTATGATTGAAATATAAATCCATTTACAAGAGGTTTGAAGTCAAATGAATTTTGATTCATTTAAAAATTTCATATTCAAAGAAAGAATATGAAGGGGTTTTGGGTTTGATTTTTGATTTGGGTTTTGATTGAAAGATTGAGGTTTGGATTTATATATGAGCTCATGATTGTAGGATTGATTGAACCATGAGAGAAAATCAAGGATTTGGCTTGATTTGAATGTGATTTGGCTAAGTTCAAGATTTTGACTTGAAAGGCTTGGATTTGATTTTGATTTAATTTGAGTTTGATATTTGGAGTTGGTTTTGATTGTTTGAATTTATATTTCATTTATATATATGAATATAAATGAGAATATAAATTGATCATGAGAAAATTTCAATAATGTGAAAGAGTTTAATCATGATTTAGGGTTAAATCCATTAAAGGGAATTTATAGGATTTAATTGAATTTTTAATTAGAAATTTATATTTTTGAGTTGGATTTGATTGATTTATATTTCTAGCCAATGCTCATCCTCATATAACACTAATCCTAATTCCTAATGCAAAATTACATTAAAAATAGGAAACATAAATCTAACTACAATTGTAAAAGAGAGGTTAACACATTCATACAACTGAAGTAGTTGTATTTATAATTTGGACTTATCACCCTACACATGGGTAACCAAGCCCACCTGTCCTAACATGGATTATGCTTAGGGGCTTAAGAAACTTGCAAAGAGAGCATTTATATTTATTTTTCAGTGACCCCTTAAGCACAATCCCCTGTAAAAAATATGATTAGGCTAATCATGGCCTAACATCTAGTCTACCAAACATACACCTTAACATCTAGTCTAAAATATTACATCACAAAATAAAATATGCATCAAACCAAGCACCACCCTAACATAAAGCTTGAAGTAGTGACTTAATTCTAATGTGTATTAAGGCTTGTGTGGTATGTCCTAACTAGGCTTTAAGTTAAGATTTTCTAAGTGTAGAATGATTCAATTTAAAGGGTGATTTCTCTTCAAGTGCTTTAATTGATTGGCAAGTTTTAATTTGTGTTTTCTTTGGTTTTATGTGACCTACACTTAGCAACAAAGTGTTATAAAGAGAAGAAAGAGGATTTCCCTCTTTCATCCCTACCTTAAGCCACTTTCTAAAGCGTGTTAATTTAATTTAGTTATATTTAGTGAATGGCTTGTTACACATTTTAAATTAATCCTAAATTTAGGTTAACATTAAATGATTGCATTCAGCATGAAAAGCTTCTTAAGATTAATTTGAGTGAACTACTAACACATGACATACATCAATTTATTTCTTTCCATCACATGTAGCATGCATATGACTTAACTCTAAGTATGACTATACATACAACATGTTTTAGCATATTCAAATGATGAATATAGATGTGCATATTTGAAGTTTATATTTCTTATTTGGTTGAATTATTTAATCATGTTAATTTAGAGCTTTATCCAAATTCTTATACAAAAAGACATAAAAATGAAATTAAATAGGTATGTGTCATTATTAAACCAGGTAAGTGGGGTAATGAAATGACCTTCTTAGGGCTAGCTAAAGCCTCATATTCCTGAGATGTCCAAACTATATACCCATTTGCATTTAAACACTTGTAAATTTGTATGTAAGAACATAAGGAAAGAGACCCCAAATCATATGGATAATTAACTTAATCATTTAGTCTATTATGAATGCATGTATTCTTAGAAGAAAAGAGGGATTTTAATTCTTTAGCTAGACATACATACACATGTAAAGAGAAATAAATGAGTACGCGTCTTTGTTAAACCAAGGAAGTCAGATAATCAAATGACCTCCTTGGGGTTAGTTAAAGCCTCGTATTCTTAGGATGTCCAGACTATAGACTTTGTTATCTCACTACACATGAATATATATGTAAGTAAGAGAAAGAAAATCGTGCAAAATTTACATTTTTATTTGATTAGAACATTTATGTATGTGAAACAGAATTTCATCCCAATTCTAATTCAGGAACACATGTAAATGAAATCAAATAAGTACATGTCATTATTAAACTAGGGAAGTGAGATAATCAAATGACCTCCTTGGGGATAACTAAAGTCTTGTATTCTCGGGATGTCCATACTATATACTTATTAACATTCAAATACATGTGAAACTACATATAGATTAAAGAAAAGATCTATTTCACAAACTTAAGCTATAAGTAAATGCAAACCTATATGTAATCCTAACTACCATAATTTCATATGTTATTACTCATTTATTAGCTTTTTGAAAATACATTTGGATTTAATAGTGATAATAGCCACACATATATTAAATTAAATCAACATATGGAAGCTTGACATAAAGGAAATTCATTTAAGTTTAAGCATTTTAAAAACATGAATGCATGGAACCACATGACACACATTATTTAATTTGATTGGAAAGGAATAATAAGACATAAAACATATGTTTCATTCAATCAAATTAATTCCTAAGGATAATCATATCAAAAATACTCATTTAAAGTAAACTAAATCTTCTAATTAAGTTATTTTTGGATGTTTTATTTGGTTTAGAGAAAAGAGGATATTCAATCATTTTACACTCCTAACCCATTTCCATATTGGTTAATCAATTTGGTTCAATGAAAAAAAATTAATTTCATTTTATAGATTAATTAGATTGCAATATGAGTAAAGTCCATTAATTACCCCTTTCCTATATCACCTTAACATATTTACCCAGGTAATGGTGAGCCAACATGATATGCATGTGCATTAGAAATTAAATCAACAATGATTTTAAGAAATGAAAGGGGTCTAATGCAATTGGCTCATAATTAATAGTTAATTAAGCTAAGAAACTTAAGTAAGTACTCTTATAATTCTCCCACACATATGGGCTAATTATAATTTCCTTAGGATTCTCTTATATTATTGAACACCTAAGAGTCTACCCAAGAAACTAAATTAGATGAGATCTTGAATGATTATGATTTCAATTTAATTAATTAAGCCATTTAATTAATGAATTAAACCATTAATTAGTCCCAGATTAATTTGTTTTAAGTTAAGTGAAATGAACTTAGGAAAAAGAATGCGAAAGAGATCCCAATCTCAGTCCCCATGCCCATTTACTATTCCACAATGATTAACAAGCTTATTTAATGGTTTTCTTGCTATTAAGATTGCAAATTAATCATCTAATTAATTAAGAAATTATTTAGGGCCAAGAAAAATTTTCCTAATTAACCAAGTCATAAATCTCAAGAAAATTATGGGATGCAAAGGTCATCACATTAGTCAACCTAAGAAAGTTGGGATTAATTACTTGGGTAATTAAGGAGTAATTAAGCTAATTAATGTTTCAATTAAACCCAAATTAAACTTTAATTAATGTTCAAAATTAATTAAAATTAATTTTAAATTAATCTCCTCTAAAATACCTTTAAAATTAGTATTTATTTATATTTTTTTTAGATTTTTCTATGATTTGTTATAATTTTCCAATGTTTCTGTTGATTTAAATGATTTTTTATGATTTTTATAAAGTCTATTAATTTATTTTCACTATTTAAACTTCAAAATGCAATATCATCCAATCTAGAAATCATTTTGACTTTAAATTTCTATGATGGGTGCACTTTAGCTTCAACTTTAATCCATAAAATTTTCAAGTCAATATGATATATATTTTTGGTTTAATTAATGAAATTTAAATTTTACTAAAACTTAATTAAGCCAAAAAAATTCAGTAAAATTTGGTATTTCAGATTTGTTGGAATCTTCTCAGAAAGATGAATCTAACAAGCCTTTGTTTGAAAATTTTAGTTACGTATTTTACTTTTTATGAGTTTTTAAAGTTTTAGGTGATTTAAATAATTTTTAAAATAAAAAAGGCTGAATTTCCTGCTTAACCCAGTCAGCACGAAGATGACGGAGCAATGCGCTTATGTGTGTCATTGTGCAGTTGGGCGCTGCCACGCCGCCTGGCACACGGTTGGTCGTGTGTTGCCATGTGGCCGAGACAAGTAGGAAGGTGGATCGTGATGCACAGATTAAATGATCGGATGGTCTAGATTGATCTATGTGATTTGAAGGCTGGAAATGCGTGATGATGTGAGATCTTAGCCATCCAATCCCTAGGCATGGGATCGAACGGGTGCTGCTTTCCAGCCGACAAAATCAATGGGA
Source organism: Cymbidium sinense (assembly GCA_021442155.1). Taxonomy (NCBI): domain Eukaryota; kingdom Viridiplantae; phylum Streptophyta; class Magnoliopsida; order Asparagales; family Orchidaceae; genus Cymbidium; species Cymbidium sinense. The sequence goes on from CM038217.1 coordinate 94,165,687, forward strand.
TTTCATGATTTTCATGAAAATTGAATGAAATTTCATCCAAATGGGCTCAATCTTTGTTGGAAAACTTCCTGATTCATGCGGGGATGGTATAAAATGAAAATTGCAAGGTTTATCTAAGGAAAATCCTTAAAATTGCATAAAAATCATCACAAACATGAGAACCTAAGGCCGACTATAATTTTTTTAGAAATTACCTCATCGAGGATGATTTAGGTGATGTTCCGACCATGCTCCTGAGTGCAAGAAGAAGTTGTGGAATGGGTTCGGGCTCATACTTCACTTTGGAATAATGTATTCTCTAATTATCGCACCTCGTCAAGTTCACTTGATTTTGATGGATTTTGTTCTCAAAAAATAAGTAAGAATGGTTGCTGGTTGATTTTGGAGCTCTAGAAGAATGAAATGAGTGTGGGAGGAAGAGTTTTTGCCTTTCTATTTTTTGTGCTTTTGGAATGGCCAAAAATCACCTCATTCCTTGTGATTTTGGCTCCTAGTGGGTGTTCTTGGCTTGGGTGGTTGGGATTCTCCTTAGGTGGCTTGATTTGAGTGTCCAAGGCATGGGAGGTGGGTTGTGAAGGACTAATGGGTGTCCTAGAAAAGGGAGGTGGAAGTCCTTCATGCCAAGTGTTCTAATGGGAGAGGTGAGGTGAATTTATCTCCCCATGAGTCATGGCTGACCCAACCACCTCTTGTGTCAAGTTGGGCAGTATTCTTGGTGCCTATGTGGACCAAAGGATGAGTGTCATGTGGCCAAGGAAGAGAAATGACCATTTGGGCAAGTATTTTTTCTCATCGGATGCCCTTGACCCAAGATTAAAGTGGTCATTTGGTATTGGATTTGATTTGGGTAGATTTGAAATGAGTCAAAAGTGAGTTGGACCAAATTTCATGTCATTTGGAGTTCATTTGGTTTAAGTTGGGCCAATTTGACCCATTTGAGCCAAATTGGGTCAAATCAGTTAAGTTGACCAATTGGTCAAATTGAGTCAAACCAAGGGTTGGATCAAGTTCAAATGATCAGTTGGAGTGTATTGGTGCCATTGGTTTGGTTCAATTTGGTTCAGCTTTGATTTTGGTTCATTTGAGTTCATTTGGGTCAAATGGATCAAGTTGACCAATTTGACCCAATTGACCAAATTAGCTTGAATCATGGCTTTGTTTGGGTTTGGCTGATCATTTGAAATGTATTGTAGGCTTTGGTTAAGTCCAATTTATATTTGATTGGGTTTTAGGTTGATTTGACCCTTAAGGTCAAGTTGGGTTCAATGAGTTTTGGATTGACTTAGTCAAATGGCTAAGTTTACTTGGTTTGACTCAATTTGTGATAATTGATCAATCTAGGATGATCAACAATCATATCAAGAAATTTGGATTGGCTCAATTCACTTTGATTTGGATTGAATTGGATTCTGGTTCTTGTAGGTCAAATTGGCCACTTTAGGTCAAGTGAACCCGTTGGATTTAGTTGGCTTGATTTTGGATTGAGTTTGATTTAGTTGAGTTTATATATGGATTTGAGATTGATATATAAAACCAATTGTAATTTGTTTGTGCTCAAATGAGTTTTGGTTCATTTAAATATTTCAAGTCAAATGGGCTAAGTTGGGTTTGACTTGGGTTAATTTCGATTTGGCTTGATGATTATAGATTTCATTTATGTTTGGGATGTTGATTGAAAGTATGATTGATTCGTGAGAAAATCAATTGAATTTAGTTTGATTTAGATGGAATTTTAGCTAAGTCTAATGAATTGGCTTAAAGGGTATAAATTGGATTTTGTTTGATTTTGGATTTGGTTTTGGCTATTTGATTGAGGGGTTGAATTGGTCTTGGAGAAAATCAATTAAATTTGGATTGATTTGAATTTGGCTAAGGCTAAGTCCATAGGATAAGATCATAGGCTTAGGAAGTATGTGATCAAGGGCTTCAATCATTTGATTTGGAATTTAGATTTGGATTTAGATTTGGATTTGAAATTAAGTTTGAGGTTATGTTTGAAATTTGTTTTTGGATTGAATTTAAGAAGGTGTACATGGATTGATTTAGGATATAGGGTAGGTGATTTCCTTAATCTCTAATGCATGGCTTAATTTAGTGGTTGAACCCTTCTAAGTCTTTACGCTTAGATTAGGTGTTCACCTAATTACTAGATGTGTCTTATGACTAAAGAAATCTTAGTATCTAAAGATTCATATGTCTACTCTAAAAGTGAGGTCAACATCTACAAATGCAAATCTTTAGAAATTTTATTTGATTTTTGACACTTTATTTTGAAAAAGGCCATAGGATTTTTTTATGTCTAAATGCATGATAAAAGTGGAATATGGGCTAAATTAGCAGGAAAGAGGTGTTTTTTCACCACAGAGGAGACCCTCAAAGGTCAAGTCTTCCCTTATCATGCAAGGTTCAAAACCCTCTCTTAGCAAGAGTGAAGCAATATGAATGCATGATATTAGACATAGAACATTCAACTAATGGGTTGTTAAATCTTTTAATTATCTTGATTTAATGCCTAGGCTTCATATGAGGTTTTGAATTATTTAAAACTTTAGTTATGAGTTGTAGTTAGGGTAGAAAAATTAATTTTTTCTAAGAGCTTAATCATATCCAGGTCACACATTAAATCACCATTCATAAAGAAATTATGAAAAGACATGTCATTTCTATTGCACAATTTAAACATAACATCAATCAATTTATAACTAGTGCAAAAGAATAACAGACGGCTCGCACCGCCATACAACTGAAAAGAGAAATGGTGAAGCTCTACTTATATAACCCAGAATATAAAAGAATAATTACAATTTACAAATGAATAAATGCTATGAGGGTCTTCTTTTTTCATTCTTCATGTCTTCACTTCTTTCTTCATGTCTTCTTTGATTTGATTTGCTCCACTCCAAAGACATCAAAGGGCCTCCCAAGACAAAGCCTTCTAGCCATTGCTCATCCTAATCCTACCATAACACTAATCCTAATTTATGATACAAAGTTACATTAAAAATAAAAAAAAGTAAATCTACCTACACCTGCAAAATATGTGTTAGCTAAATACACCATACAACCCGAGCAGTTATATATATAATTTCGACTTAGCACCCTACACATGGATAACCAATAATAAAACATCATGCAAAAGTTGTATTATTTCAATTGAATTATTTATACAGGTGGGCTAATGTTCTATCTAAATTCTAACATAGAAATACATAGGAATTAATTCAAACAAATGTTGTGTCCTTTTCAAATGGGCTATACACTTATTTACATTCAAACTTTATGTAAATCCATATAGATTAAAGAAAGAGAACTCCATATCACATATTCTAAGTCGTGGACACATGTAAGCTTATAGATATCTATAATTATTATTACTCCAAATATTATTGTTGACTTATAAACTTTTTGAAACTAACTTTGATTTAATAATAATAATAATAGCCACACATATTTATAGGTTAATCAACACATGCAAGCTTGACATAAAAGAACTTCATTTTAATTTAAACTTTTTTGAAAACATGAATGCATGAAACCACATGACACACATCACTTAATACGATTGGAAAGGAATAATAAGACATAAGACACAAGTTTCATTCAATCAAACTAATTCCTAAGGACAATCATATCAAATAAAATCATTTAAAGTAAACCAAAGCTTCTTAATGTCATTTTTAATTTGATGTTCAATTTGATTTAAGAAAAGAGAAAGAGGGAAAAAGGGGTTTGCTAATCCTAATCCCATCCCATGTTTGTAAGTGAATTTGATTTAATGAAAAGATAATTATGTCAATTTTATAAATTAATTAAGTTAAGATATGAATTAATTCAATTAATTAACCTTTACCTATGTTACCTTAAAGTGATTATTAAAATAATTACGAGCCAATGAGATATACAAATGAATTGAAAAGTAAATTGGTAATGATCCTATGAAATGAAAGGGCCTAATGCAATTATCTCATAATTAATGGTTAACTATGCTTTAAGGAACTTACTTAATTACGTTTATAATTTTACCACATATATGGACAAATCATAATTTCATTAAATCTCTTTATACTATTGAATACCTAAATATCTACCCAAGAATTAATTAGGTTCAGACGTATTTTAAGCATTAATTGAACTAATTAAGTAATTAATTAATCCTTAATTAATTTCTCTTAGAAAAGTGAAGGAAACTCAGAGAAAAGATAAGGAGAGAAGCCCTAATCCAATTCCCTAAACCTCCTCACTGTTAAACAATGATAGATGACCTAGTCAATTAAACAAGTTGTTGTTTATATGCTTAATTTTCACTTAATTAAGTTAAGAAGGTAATTAGGGCTTAATCAATCAATTTCCCCAATTAATCAACCAATAAATCCCAAAATAAATAGGGGAGGCAGAGGTTATCCCCCTAAACAGTCCCAAAAAATTTGAAGTTAATTAGTTAATTGATTAGGGAGTAATTAAGGTAATTAACCTTTCAATTAAACTTTAATTAAGCCCAAATTATTACTCAAAATCAAATAAGTATAATTTAAATGGTTTCTTCTCTGAAATACCTTTAAAATGAGCCTTTGTTTGTATTTTTTTTGGATTTTTCAACAATTAGTTATGAATTATGAAAGTTTCATTCATAGAAACTAATTAAATAACCTTAATTAAGTCTTAATCCCATCGGAGGATTCTTTCTACGGCATCGTGAGAGTTATTTAAGTAGTCACATCGGGTCGAGTCACCGCAATGGAATGTAGAATCTCCACTGCTCGATCTCGTGACGACTAGATCAAACCCGTGGTTAATAACGGCTCGAATCAATGAATCTAGCATGATCTAATTAGAGTCGTCTGTTCCAATCACTTGGAATATATGGCCCGTTATTCCTATGAGCAACGAACGATGGAGCCCGTCCTCCATGGATCAGTCAATTCAAGCTGAACCGAGCTTGAATTCATTCTAAAACCACCCCACCCTTTGCACAAGGGATCCATGAAGATCCAACGGCTAGGATTAGCTCACATGAAATTGTTCTTCACAAAGCTCCAACACATTTTCTCCTAGATCTCTGTTTGAAGCAATTACCTCACCAGAGCTAAGACCGGTAGTTCATACCTTCGTCTAGTAGAGATGAAGTCTTGTTGAGTAGCAATTGGATTGGTTTCACTCAGATTTCCCAGAAGGCCAAGGATCGAGCTTTGGTCGAAGTCCATTCTCCGATGGCTTTAGAGCTTGGGAAATGCTTTGGGTGGCTTCGACGACGTGCGTGGAAGGTGTATGTAAGAGCAATTGAGTTCAAATCAATTTCAATTCCAAGTCAAACCTTAAATCAATTCCAATGGATTTTCTCAAATTGTGAATCAATTCCAAATGATTGAAATCCATGATCAACTTCAAATCCAAAATCTTTCTAAGCCATTTTGATTTCATCATGGACTTAAATCAAATCCAAATCACTTCAAATTCAAAATCTTTTCATAACCCATTTATATTCTTATTTATATTCATAAATATAAATGAAATATAAATTCAAATAACCAAAACCAAATTCAAAACTCAAACCCAAATCAACCAAAACCAACCTATACCCTTTTAAGTCAAATTCTTGAACTTAGCTAAATCAAACTCAAATCAATTCAAACCTTTGATTTTCTTCAAACAATCAATTCTTCAATCACAAACCAAATTTAAACATAAACTTCAATTATCAAACCAAAATTAAATTCAAAACTCAAACCCAAATCAAACCTATGTTCATCCTTTGAACTTGAACTTGTCAGAATCAAAACCCATTTGACTCCAAATTACTTGCAAATGGATTTATATTTCAATCATGTGTTCATATATGAGTTCAACCAAACTTGAATCAAGCCTTGATCAAGTCAATTGACCCACTTAGGCTCACTTGACCCAAAGTGACCTAAAACACCTTTTTGAGCCAAATTCTAATCCAACCCAAATTGGATTGAACTAAGCCCATCTAAGCCTCACATTATGAGCAACAATCATCATAAGATAATCAATCACTCAAATTGGGTCAAACTAAGTCAAACCTAGCCTTTGACCAAGTCAACTCTTTACCCAAATGAAACATAAACTAGCCAAAATCCAATATAGGCCAAATTGATTGAAGCCATTGGTCAAAACTAATTCATGATCAATGATTAGACTTGACCAAGTTATCATTTGAGCCAAACCTAACCCAATTGGCCACTTAACCCAAGTTGATCCAAGTTGACATAAAAAGTCAAAATATGTCAAATCTTGATCTAAATTAAGCCAAAATTTGAGCCAAACCAAAGTCTCAATTGGCCAACTAAACCCAACCTAGCCCAATTGACCATGAACCCAACTTGACCTAAAAGGTCAAATTAAGCCAAAATCAAAGAAAATTGAAATTGATTGAAACTAAAGCTTACAAAACATTTCAAATGATCAACCAAGGCTAAACCAACCCATGACCTAACCTAACTAGGTTAAATGGGTCAAATTGGTCAACTTGACTTATTTGACCTAAGTGACCTCAAATGAACCAAAACCAAATGCAAATCAAATTGAACCAAACAAATGATACCAAACCACTCCAAATGATCATATGAACTTGACCTAACCCATGGTTTGACCTAATTTGACCAATTGGTCAACTTGACCCAAGTTGACCCATTTTTACCTAAATGGGTCAACATGAGCCAAATGATATCAAATCAATACCAAATTCATTAAAAATGGGCATAACCCATTTTTCAATCATGTCATATCTGCCTAAATCAAAATCAAAGCCTAATGACCATTTTACCCCTAGGTCAAAGGGTAACCTATGATCAAATTCACTTAGAATTTGATCATATTCCAACTCAAGTCCACTTGGCATCCTCCTAGTGGACCATTTGGACACCAAGGAGGGTGATGCATATGACCCAATGGGTTTGGGTCAGCCAAACCCAACCCAAAGCCAAAATTGACCCCTCCTCTCAAATTTCTCCACATGGATCACCTCCTCCACTCATTTTAACCCATGTGCACCTCCACACTCCCACTTCCCTACCAAAATTGAACCACATGGAGCTCATAACAACCTAAACAACCCATTCCATGAGATCAATTTGATCAAAATGATAAGGAGGCTCTCGACCATCCGATTCACGTAGGGGGAGATACACTCCCCCTCATTCCATTTTAAGTCAGCACTTTTTTACTTGATTGAGCTAAGAGGATCAAATGCAAGCTTCTCAAGCTCCTCCAAGCATTCCTAAGCTCGCTTGAAATTCCCATTCTCAGTTTTGCCTAAGCCAAAAATAGGGGAGGTGAGGGAGAGTTCCAACTTACTCAATACCCAACCAAAGTCCAATTTCTCTTGTAAGCACTATCAAGGCACTAAGTCGAGTTGATCCAAAGCAAATCCCAAGCATCCAAGCCATGGGAAGGGGGAGTTACACCAAAGCTGCAAGCCATTGAAGCAAGCTTTGGTCAATTGGAAGATCCATTGCAAATTGAACCCTCATCCTTTGATAGGGCTTCATCTCCACTGGAAGAAGCTACCCAATGATTAGGACTACCTGTGATAGCCTCCAGTGAGGTATGCATCAAAACTGAGCTTAAGTTCAAAATTCTTTGGTCCTTTGTGAAGGGAAGTGTAATTCCAATAGAATTCTACAGTTGGATCTTCTTCTCCTTGCTTCTAGATTGTGTGGGTTGAATCCTAGCCCAATTTAGCTCAAGTGAGCTCAGATCAAGCCATGAAGGATGGATGGTCTCCGCCTCATGCAGGGCAGATGAATCATGGATGCCCATCTCGCATGTTTTGGATGGATGGTTCTAATTAAAACATGTTAGATCTAGTGATTTTATCTTTGAAATCATGGTTTACTGGCCCAATCTTGATCGGACTACCAAGGAGAAAGTAAGCAAACGAACATAGGATTTGATACCTTAAATAACCAATACAGTCATGCCACATGGAGAGCGCGCTCCGCGTCAGTAGTCCATGTGGCGCTGATGGGTTTAGTTATATAATTAGGCTATTTAATTATCCCTTAATCACAGAAACTTCCTAAATTCATAAATAAATGTAGAAAATTAAAAAATATAAATGAGGGCTCATTTTAAAGATAATTCAAAGGGAAATCTAATAAACTTATTTCTAATTGATTTTGAATAGTGAATTTTTTATAATTGGGGCTTAATTAAAAATTTAATAACTCTAATTACTCCTTAATTATTTCATTAATTGATTCCAAATTTCTCTAGCATATTTAGTGGGATGACCTCTGCCTCCCCTAATTTTCTTGGAATTTATTAATGAGTTAATTAGGAAAATCAATTATGAATCCCTAATCACCCTCTTAATATAATTAAGAGTAATTAAGCATGTGAACAGTGGTTTAATCACTTAATTGAAATAAATAAATATTCTTTAAGTGAAGCGGAGGTTTATGGAATGGGTTTGGGGGTATTTTCCTTAAGTAATTTCCTAAACCCCTTTCTTCCTTAATCCAAATCTAATTGAGGATTAATAGACTGATGATATACTTAATTAGCTTAATCAAAATTTCAAAATCAATTTGAACTTAATCAATCCTTTACTAGGTAGATCCTTAGGTGTTCAAAAACATAAGGTAAATTTAAGAAATCATTTCCAACTTGCATGTGTGGGAAGGTTATGAAAGTACTTAATTAAACCCTTTAGCTTAATTAATCAATAATTGCGAGCCAATTGCATTAGACCCCTTTCTTTTCTAGGTGCATTGCTGATTTAAATTTCATGAGATTGCATATCATATGTTGGCTCATAATTGTTAGGTTAATTATGTTAAAGTGGTATAGGTAAGGGATAATTAACGGACTTAATCTACATGTTAACCTAAACAAAATATAAAATTAACTTAATGATTCTAAAAATTAAACTAAAAAAATACACAAATGAGGGAAATGGGTTAGAACTAGCAGACACCCTTCTGATATTTCCAAAATCAAATTCAAAACAAAAATAAAATTCTCTTTAAGAAATATTGGTTCTCTTTAAAGGATCTTATTTCATAGGATTGTCTTTAGGAATTAATTAAGGTGAATGAAGTTACATGCTTACATCACTTTATTTCTTTTCAAGCATGCCAAATGTTGTGTGCCATATAAAAATCATGCATTTATATCTTTTGAAAAATCAAAATAAATGAAATGTTTCCTTCATGTCAAATTCCATGTTTTGGCTAAAGTAAGAATACGAATGGTTATTATCACTATTAAATCAAAAATTATTTTCAAAACTTATAAATCAAAGAATATAAATGAATGCATGCTACTTATAAGTATTTATAAGCTTGCATGTGAATATAGCTTAAAATGTGTTGTGATTTTCTTCTCTTTTCTTAACATGGTTTGTATAGGATTTTCAAAGTGTATAGTTTATTTGAAAAGAACATAACACTTGCTCAAATTTATTCCAATGCACTCCCATGTCATGAATTAAGAAGGATCTTCATATTGCACATATAAATTAAACAACCAAGAAATCAAATAAACAAACCTAAACCCTTTGCATAATTCTTCATCCATTTGCTTTCTTTTTGTACATGCACATGTATTTAAGAAAATTGGTATATTAGTGTGGACATGCTGGGATTGCGAGGCTTTAAGTAGCCCTAAGAAGGTCTTGTACCTTATACCCTTGGTGTAGAAAATAATGGCACCATACTCACTTATGTCTTTCATACATTTAAATGTGCATTTAATTAATGGATAAAAGAATTCCTCTCTTTTCTACATAACAAAATCATGCATCATGAAGCATCCAAATTTTCTTAAGCAACATCCCTTAGCATTCATCATTAAGGTGTGCTAAACATTTACATTTGTATTTATAGATATGCTTAGGATTTATTCATATGCATGATACTCATGTTAGAAAAAAATATAGTGTGATGTGTTTTGTGATAGTAATTCACTTTAATTAATCTTAAAATGCCTTTCTTATTGAAAAGGTTTGTTTAGAGCAAATATAAACTTAGTATTAATTAAAACATTTAACAAAATATTCACTGAAGAAAAATCACTAATGAATCTACCTTAGAAACTACTTAAGGTAGGGAGGAAAGAGAAGTTCTCTTCTCTTTTCCTCTCTTTATAACACTTAGTAATTAAGTGTATGTTCATTAAAACTAAATCAAATCATCAAATAAGATTAAAAAATCAACTAAATCACTTACATGAAATCACCCTCTAAGTTGAACCCTTCATACTTAGAAAACTCTAACCTTAAAGCCTAGCTAAGACATACCACACAAGCCTTAAATGGCACACACATTAAACTAAGTCATCATTTTTAGCTCTATGTTAGGGTGTGCATGGTTTGATACCTGATTTTATTTTGTGATGTAATGTTTTAGTCTATATGTTAGGGTGCATGTGTTTAGACTGGATGATAGGATGATCTTAGTCTAATCATTATCTTTTGTAGGAGATTGTGCTTAAACGGAACTGTAATAAAAATAAAAAATACTTTTTTTGCAGGTTGCTTATGCCCCTAAGCATAATCCAAATAGGCTAGGTGGACTTGGTTACCCATGTGTGGGGTGCTAAGTCCAATTTATTCATATACATGCTTGGGATGAGAGGTGTGCTTATCTAATCTCTATTTTATAGGTTTTAGTTAGATTTACTTTTCTATTTTTATGTAATTTTGCAAAATAGGATTTGGAATGAATATTATGGTGGATTAGGATGAACATTGGTCATAAGACTATGCCTTATGTACCATGTGAAGCCTTTGGAGCAACCACATTCCAACCAACCAAAATAAGAAAGAACAAAGAAGAAAGAAGAAAGATGAAATAAAAGAAGAAAAGAAGAAATGAAGAAATGAAGAATGAAGATACCCATAACATGAATTCATTTTTTATTATAATTAATTCATTTGTAATCTAGGTTATATTAGGGTAAAGCTTGGCTGCCCAATTTCTTTTTGGGTTTGTACGGTGGAGCCTGACCATAATGGCCTTTTATTCTTTTGTGCTAGCTTTTTAAATTGTTTGATTTTATTAGATTGTGCATTAAGATGTCATATTTTTCCTAGTTTTTTCTTGCTTTGATGAATGGCCTAGATTCGATTAGGCTCCTAGGAAAAAATGAATTTTGCTATCCAATTAATTAACTCAAAAATAAAAATTAAAAACTCATAACCTCACCTAAAGCATAGGTTATAAATCAAGATAAAAGATTTAGCAACCCCTTAGATGGATGTTGTAAGTTTCACATCATGCATAAAAAGCATCTTGCTTCACTCTTACTTATGGAGGGCTTCCACCTTAGCTAGGGAATTTGGCTTGACCTTTGAGAGCTATGGTGGAAACATAGCTCCTTCTTGCTGATTTTGGCACATAACTAATTTCTCATACATTAGGCATATGAATCCATTAGCCTGTGTCAAAAGAATTGTCCAAAACAAAAATTTGCATTAGATTTAAGTCATTAATCATGCCCTACATGATCTAGTCTCTTAGGGAGTGTGTTTAAGGACTTAGTCTCTTTCTAAATAAACAACAGCCAAGCTATCTTGCAAAAGCATATGACTTGCCTACATGTATTTAAAATCGTAGAAGGAGTTAGTTGGCGGCCACCCCCAGGTGGTTATAAATTCAACAGTCGGGTAGTTTATGTTGGCTTAATTAGCCTCATGTTCAATTTGATTAATTTTGATGATAACAAACAAATGCTTGGATGTTCTAATGAATATTTTTATGTGTTTCGATATATCAATTGCTAATTACATATCCAATACATCTCACAAATTGTTAAGAAATTGCAAGAATAAAAGAATGAAAGGGATAATGTGAAGCTCATGATTTTAGGTTATATGACTATTCATATGAGTTCTTTGGCATGAATCAATTTGCTCACAACCTAACATACTATTTTAATGAGGTTAATTTGTATAAATCTTTATTTAATTAACATTCAATTATATGTTTTTCTATATATAATAAAATTGTCAAAGTAATAAATGATCATAACTATTAAGTATAATTATTTTATTTACTTAATATAATTAGGTATTTTAATTTAATTTGCTGGTTATATGATAACTAACATATTTATGATTATATATAAATTATATCATAATTTTTAAATATCACATGTCAAAATTAACAAAATATATAAAATTTTGTATTTTAGCAAAGTCATTGTTTAATCAAAGAATTCATATCTTATTTTATCTCCATCGGATTCCTTGGATTTTTTCCTTTAAAATAAGTGGTTACATGACCCACTTTACATTAAAATTGAATTTATTATGATTTTTTAAACATTACTTGATTTTAATAATGGATGCATGCTACATGCTTTGAATATATTAAGAGCTACATTTGATTACTTTTGACTTTCCCATGTGAATAGCAATTTTGCTGCTAAATTTAATATTTGTTTAATATAAATTATATTTTATTGAATATTAAATTATCACATGATAGCATGAGGTTGTATAATATATTTCTTTGAAAAAATTTTAAATGACCTTCTTGCCTATAAATAGCCCTCATTCTCTTCATGAAAGCATCCCTCATTCAAAATTCAAAATCTCTCCAGAAATCTAAGAGAAAATCTCTTAAATGTTCTTTTCCAAGTGTTCTCCAAATATTGCAAGATCAAATCCTTGGTTTGGAAGCTTCAACATCTTCAACTAAGCAAGCCTTTTAAATTACTTGAGTTTGTTTTCTTGATCTTAATACTTAGTTGTTCATGCTATTTTCACCATCTATTTCTTCTTTCTAATTTATACTTTTGGTGGATTAGTCTTTGAACATTGGTTTTCACATCAAAGCTTTCTCAATCATTTTTTGGTGAAAAACTCTTGTGATAATTTGTAGGATCTATTTCAACTTGCAAATTTTTAGCTTCCTACAAATTTCTTTTGATTTCTTGAAATATTTCTTCTTTGGTCTTATTTTGAAAGATCATTTTTAGATCTATTTTAAGCATTTTAAAATAAATTATTGTGCTGAAATTATTTTCATATTTTCTAGATCTCTCTTTTTAATTGAAAGCTTACTAGCCAACTTAGATCTATCATATACTTATTTTTTTATTTTGTGATCATTAGCATTAATTGAAAGAATCTTTTGGTTAAAAAAATTACTCCTTGCTGAAATTTATCTTATCATGAAAAAAGAATATTGTGAATTTATTTTGAAATCATTTTGTATTATTCTACAAATTATAATAACTTAAACATCCTAGTAAGATCACTTAAAGATATTTATTTTTATTAAGTGAGCATTTTGCTTGCCAAATTTTTGAATTGTAAAGTGATCATTTATAAGTTGTGAGATCACTTTTGAATTTGATTTGGTATATTTGTGAGATTTACTTTATCAAAATTTATTATTTTGTATTTTTTTTGTGTTGTAAAATTTATTTTGGGGTTGTACTCGCCCCTTTGTAGGAGAGTACATATTGTTGTAGGGGTTGTACTCACCCCGTTATAGGAGAGTACTTTTTGTAAACCATTTTTCATTTAGTGGATTCTAGCCGGGTGGCTAGTGGACGAGGCGGTTTTTCAATAACCACGTAAAATCGTGTGCCTCTTGTCTCTATTTACTTTATTGTATTTTTATTTTCTGCATTTAGAATTATATCTTATCATTATAAAATCAAAATCTAATTTTCTATTTAAAATTAAAATTTAAGTTTTGAAAATTTTAATATTACCCAATTCACCCCTCTTATAGTGTCACACTGGTATCGATTAGGCTCTTTTATTGGCTTAACATCCAAGAGTAAATCTTTTCACTATGGCACAAGGTTTCACAAAGGGTTCATTACTGAGGGACAATCCACTCATAGACCTCCACTTTTAGATAGTGTACCATTTGATTATTGGAAAAATAGAATTAGTACATTCTTAAGAGGTCAAGATGATTTATGTGGTATATGTTGACACATCAATATCATACACCCACAAGAGAAGTAAATGGCATTAAAGTAGAAAAACCTTTTGAGGAATGGTCTATACCGAAAGAGAACTTGATGAATTAAATGCTACTTGTAATACTTTACATTGTGCTTTATTATGATGATTACATGAAAATTTCTATGTTAAGTACAGCAAAAGAAATATGGGATAAACTTATTATAACTTATGAAGGAACTAGTGAAGTTAGAGATGCTCACATAAATAGACTTGTTCATGATTATGAGTTATTTCATGTCTCCTTCTGAATCTATTTCTGATATGTATACTAGATTTATGAAAATAATTAACACATTACATTCTCTTGGAAAAACATATAGGAATCAAGACTTAGTTTATAAAATTCTTAGATGTCTTCCAAAAGAATGGGAAGCTAAAGTAATTATTAGTGAAGCTAAAGATTTATCTACTTATCCACTTGATCGCTTTTGGGTTCTTTGATAGCACATGAACAGTTATTGCTCAAAGGGATAAGATGGATAACTAAGAAAAAAGGAGAAGGAGAAAGGAAAAGCCATTGCACTACAAGTTGATGATAGTGATGAGCATAACACCTCAAGCTCGGATGGTGATTGTGATGAGGTGGTCATGCTTTCCAAAAGGCTTGGGAACTTGCTAAGGAAGAAGAATCAAAGGTATAAAAATCTAAAATTATAAATTTCAAACTAAGAAATTTCCTAGTGAAGGGATCATTTGCTATCATTGTAAAAAAGCACACATAAGAGGTGATTGTCGAACTTATTGAATCAAAGAAAAAGAAATTGATGTAAACAAAAGAAAAAATATGAAGGAGAAAAGTACCATAAGAAGAAGAAGACGACTTTATGGGCCAATCCATTCAAATGAATCAAGTACTAGCTCATCGATGAAGAGGTCAACATATGTCTTATGGCAAATGGAGAATTTGACTTAGATTCTCAAGAGGTATGTAATGATATATCTTATGATGAATTAGATGATGCTTTTAATGATTTAGTTATTGAATATAAAAATTAAAAAGAAAATACAAAACCTTAGAAAAAGAACATAAAATTTAGATATGCATTTTGTGATTTAAAAAATTTAAAATGAATATACTTAAAGTAAAAAATACTTTTATTAAATTGTTCCTTAGTTGTAGGTAAACTTGAAAGAGAGAATATCTTATTAAAAGCAAGATTAGAATTATGTTTAAAATCACAAGTTCATTATAATACTTCATCAAGAAAACATTTAATAAAATTATTTGCATCATACACATCCCACTCATATATCTTATAATTATCATTCTAAATCATATGCAAACACTAATGTTTGGTGCAACTATTGCAAAAAAGGGCATATTTCATTTGATTGCTATGCACGAAAATACAAAATACTAAGCAATCATCTTATGTATGGGTACCAAAAGGTACAAACACTACACAAACCATGCATGCTAAATATCTTACTTCAAATTTAGAATGTGGACCCAAACATGTTTGGGTTCCAAAAGTTAACATGTGAGTTTATTTTGTAGGAATGCCTTCAAAGCAAAATCAAAGAAGGCATGTGGTACTTGGACATGGATGTTCAAGACATATGACGGAGATAAAGATAAATTCACAACTTTAGAATCAAGTGATGGAGGATTTGTTACATATGGAGATAATGCAAGGGAAAAATCATTGGCATTGGTTCTATTTGTAAGAATTCTATCACTTTAGATAAAGTTTTTCTAGTAGAAGGATTAAAACATAATTTAATTTCTATTAGTCAATTATGTGATAAAGGTTTGAATGTAGTATTCCATGCATCATATTGCATTATAAAAATAATGAAAATGTTTTGCTAGTAGGAAAAGATAAAAAAATATTTATGTCATTGATTTAGATAGATGTAAATTTAAACTTACTTTGTTTTAAAAGCACTCATGATGATATATGGTTATGGCATAGGAGACTATGTCATATTAACATGCACACACTTAATAAAATTGCTAAACTTGATTTAGTAGTTGGTTTTGCCTAAATTAAATTTTCATTCAAACTATGTTTGTGATGCATGTATTCATGGTAAACATTCTAGAAGCTCATTTAAAAGTAAAAATATTGTTTCTACTTCTAGACCTCTAGAATTACACATGGATTTATTTGGTCCTATTAACCACCTTAGGTGGAAAAAATTATGGTTTTGTGATTGTTGATGATTTCTCTAGATATACTTGGGTCTTATTTGTAACTTACAAGGATGATGTTTTGGTGAGTTTAGAAAGTTTTCTAAATATATTCAAAGAGAACAAGGCCTTTTGATTAATAGGGTTCAAACCGATCATGGTGGCAATTTGAAAATAAATTATTTGAGGATTATTGTGATGAACATGGGATTAGACATAATTTTTCTGCACCTAGAACTCCCCAACAAAATGGAGTAGTAGAGAAAAATAGAATATTAATTGAATTAAGTAGATCTATGCTTGATGAGTATAAATTGCCAAAATATTTTAAAGTATAAATACCGCATGTTATGTAATGAATAGGATCTATTTTAGACCAATTTTGAAGAAGACACCCTATGAATTGTTTTTTGGAAAGAAGCCTAAGATTGAACACTTTCATGTATTTGGATGTAAATGCTTTATTTTGAATAATGGAAAAGATCATTTAGGTAAGTTTGATTGCAAATCGATGATGGTATTTTCTTAGGATACTCTCTTCTAGTAGAGCTTATAGAGTTTACAATAAAAGAAAAATGATTGTAGAAGAATCAATACATGTTATTTTTGATGAAAATTTGATTGATCCTATTAGAAATGAAGTGATTGATGAAGAGATTGATAACTTTAAGAAAATATCTTTAGAAGATAATATGGATGATTCATTGCCTAAAGAATGGAAATATAATAAAAATCATCCAAAGGAACTAATTATAGGAGATCCTTCAAAAGGAGTTATGACTAGAAGGCATAGTAGAGAAGTTGTAGATCATTCAGATTTTATCCGAGGTTGAACCTAAAAATTTAGAAGAAGCATTAAATGATAATTTTGGATTATTGCTATGGAAGAGGAGTTAAATCAATTTGTAAGAAATGATGTTTGGGAATTAGTCCCAAGGCCCCAAGATCAAAATGTCATTGGAACAAAATGGATCTTTAGGAATAAGCTAGATGATTCAGTTGTATTAGAAATAAAGCTAGTTAGTACAAGGGTACACACAAGTTGAAGGTATAGATTTTGAAGAATCTGCACAGTAGCAAGACTAGAAGCTATCGTTACTCCTTGCTTATGCTTGTTTTAGAAATTTTAAACTTTTTCAAATGGATGTCAAAAGTGCATTTTTTTGAATGGATTTATTGACCAAAATGTATTTGTAGAGCAACCACCGATTTGAGAGCCTTGATTTTCCAAATCATGTGTATAAATTAAAGAAAGCCTTATATGGTTTAAAACAGGCTCCTCGTGCTTGGTATGAAAGTAAGTAACTTTTGATAGATCATGGATTTAGAAAGGCGTAGTAGATACCACTTATTCCTTAAGAGCATAGATGATGATTTGATTGTGGTACAAGTGTATGTAGATGATATATTATTTGGAAGTACAAATGAATCTTTATGCCATGAGTTCTCATCTTTGATGTCTAAAGAGTTTGAAATGAGTATGATGGGAGAACTTAATTTTTTCTTAGGTCTTCAAGTGAAGCAACAAGAAAATGGCACATTCATCTGTCAAACTAAGTATATAAATGAATTGCTTGAGAGGTTTGACATGAAAAGATTTAAATCTAGTAAAACTCTTATGAGCCCATCTACAAAATTGGATTTAGATGAATTAGGAAAATCTGTTGATCAAAAACTTTATAGGAGTATGATAGGTTCACTTTTTATGTTTACTGTTTGTTTGTGTGCTCATTTTTAGGCCAACCCAAAAGAATCTCATTTAATAGCAAATCAAGCGTATCTTCGTATTTGATAGCACTACTAGTTAGGTTTATGGTATCCTAAAAATTCTTTATCATGTGATTTGATTTATTCTGATGTCGATTTTGATGCAAAGTAGATAGAAAAAGCACATCGCACATGTCATTTTAGGATCATCACTTGTGTCTGGTCATCTAGGAAACAAAATTCGTAGCTTTATCCACTGAGTATATACAGCAGTTGTTGCTCGTGTCCTTTGGTTAAAGCAACAATTAGAAGATTTTGGTATTAAGCAAGATCACATTCTAGTTCAATGTGACAATACTAGTGCTATTAGTTTAACTAAAAATCCTATCCAGCACTCTCAAACCAAGCATATAGAAATTAGACATCATTTTATTAGGGATCATGTTTTGAAAGGTGATGTTAATATTAATTTTATTAGTAACCGATTTACAAATTGTAGATATTTTTACAAAACCCTACTTAAGAACGTTTTTGTACTTTAGATGCATGCTTGGAATGTTAGATCCTAATATTTAAAATTGTATGTAGTTTGTTCTCACTTTTGATGAGGGGAGAAGAGTAAAATGTTGGTTAATATTAAGTCTATTTAATGCATACATTTAGGGAGCAACATTATTCATCTCATATGCATAATTTTTTTTAATAGAATTTCTTTCAAAAACTATGATGAAAGGTCAATTCACCTTCATCAAAATCAATACCAACATTAGTTTGTCATCATCAAAAGGGGAGAGATTAATTAGCCTCATGTTCAATTTGATTAATTTTGATGATAACAAACAAATGCTTGGATGTTCTAATGAATATTTTATGTGTTAGATATATCAATTGCTAATTATCCAATACATCTCACAAATTGTTAGAAAATTGCAGAAGAAAAAAGAATGAAAGGGATAATGTGAAGCTCATGATTTTAGGTTATATGACTATTCATATGAGTTCTTTGGCATGAATCAATTTGCTCACAACCTAACATACTATTTTAATGAGGTTAATTTGTATAAATCTTTATTTAATTAACATTCAATTATATGTTTTTTTCTACATAGCAATAAAATTGTCAAAGTAATAAATGATCATAACTATTAAGTATAATTATTTTATTTACTTAATATAATTAGGTATTTTAATTTAATTTGCTGGTTATATGATAACTAACATATTTATGATTATATATAAATTATATCATAATTTTAAATATCACATGTCAAAATTAACAAAAATATATAAAATTTTGTATTTTAGCCAAAGTCATTGTTTAATCAAAGAATTCATATCTGATTTTATCTCCATCGGATTCCTTGGATTTTTTTCCTTTAAAATAAGTGGTTACATGACCCACTTTGCATTAAAATTGAATTTATTATGATTTTTTAAACATTACTTGATTTTAATAATGGATGCATGCTACATGCTTTGAATATATTAAGAGCTACATTTGATTACTTTTGACTTTCCCATGTGAATAGCCGAATTTTTGTTGCTAAATTTAATATTTGTTTAATATAAATTATATTTTTATTGAATATTAAATTATCACATGATAGCATGAGGTTGTATAATATATTTCTTTGAAATAATTTTTTAAATGACCTTCTTGCCTATAAATAGCCCTCATTCTCTTCATGAAAGCATCCTCATTCAAAATTCAAAATCTCTCCAGCAAATCTAAGAGAAAATCTCTTAAATGTTCTTTCCAAGTGTTCTCCAAATATTGCAAGATCAAATCCTTGGTTTGGAAGCTTCAACATCTTCAACTAAGTGCCTTTTAAATTACTTGAGTTTGTTTTCTTGATCTTAATACTTCTTAGTTGTTCATGCTATTTTCACCATCTATTTCTTCTTTCTAATTTATACTTTTGGTGGATTAGTCTTTGAACATTGGTTTTCACATCAAAGCTTCTCAATCATTTTTTTTAAAAAACTCTTGTGATAATTTGTAGGATCTATTTCAACTTGCTGAAATTTTTAGCTTCCTACAAATTTCTTTTGGTTTCTTGAAATATTTCTTCTTTGGTCTTATTTTGAAAGATCATTTATTCTTAGATCTATTTTAAGCATTTTAAAATAAATTATTGTGAAATTATTTTCATATTTTCTAGATCTCTCTTTTAATTGAAAGCTTACTAGCCAACTTAGATCTATCATATACTTATTTTTTTTATTTTGTGATCATTAGCATTAATTGAAAGAATCTTTTGGTTAAAAAAATTACTCCTTGAAATTTATCTTATCATGAAAAGAATATTGTGAATTTATTTTGAAATCATTTTGTATTATTCTACAAATTATAATAACTTAAACATCTAGTAAGATCACTTTAAGATATTTATTTTTATTAAGTGAGCATTTTGCTTGCCAAATTTTTTGAGTTGTAAAGTGATCATTTATAAGTTGTGAGATCACTTTTTGAATTTGATTTCTTGGTATATTTGTGAGAGATTTACTTTATCAAAATTTATTATTTTGTATTTTTTTTTGTGTTGTAAAATTTATTTTTGACCTTTGTAGGAGAATACATATTGTTGGGGGTTGTTTAAGTATACACTTTTGTAAACCATTTTTCATTTAGTGGATTCCCATGGCTAAGACTAGTTTGGTTTAACCACGAAAAAAATATAAAATGTGCCTCTTGTCTCTATTTACTTTATTGTATTTTTATTTTTGCTGCATTTAGAATTATATCTTATCATTATAAAATCAAAATCTAATTTTCTATTTAAAATTAAAATTTAAGTTTTGAAAATTTTAATATTACCCAATTCACCCCTCTGGTGATAGTGTCTCACATCCTCTTGTATAAACCATACCAATTTGCCTTAGATTTAGGTTATGCATATAAAAGCTCCATGATTTAGGTTATTGTTGTTTCATTACAAGCATAAATCCTCATCTTGGCATTTCCATGATGTTGTATCATTAATTGTGTTAAATTTTAATAAAATTCAACTCAAACAAATAATTCTCTTATTCAAAAATATAAAGCCCAACCATAGATAGTTGATGCTATAGATAACATCCCCTACTTTCCTTGGTTTGATAATAACTCCTCTCCTTTGGGTCAATCCCACTTGATTTTCCAAAAATAACCAATTGATTGATAGTCTTATCTTTAAAATCTTTGGAGAATATGATCATTTACCTTAATCAAGAGTATTCTTAAGGAATATAAGATTTAATTAACTATCTCCATAGAAACTTAACAAGGTTTAAAATATGCTTTACTTTTTTCCATGTAAAGTAGGGGAAGAATCTTGGTATATTAAGACCCATGGGTCCTTAGTCCTTATGAAGGTGATTAGATCTATTGTAAGATGGTGACTTACTCTCGAGATAGTACATCATTCCTCAATGTCATGCCGATGACCCTAATAAGAATATCACGTGGATCTACATTGATTTATAAAGAAGAGTTTTATTTTTGTCTTCATTTATTTCATCTCATTTTTAGATGAAGATAAGAATAAAAAAATTCACCATAGATTTTTCTGGCGACTCCGCTGAGATGGTTCCTCTCTCCAACTTTGGTAAATGATCGATGTCTCTAATTATTGATAGTGGATTTGTACTTTGTATGAGCCTGAGGCTATCTTTCTTTTCCGTTGGCACTTAGTTTATTTCATCCTTAAGCTAAGCCCAACATCCTTTTTTTAGGACCTCACTCGTGGTCTTAAAACCCCATTGGGTTTCTCCCAATAGGTGAAAATAAAATTTAATAAAAAGAAATAACTAAAGACTTCCTCTTTACCATTCTATGGTAAGGAAAGGTTCATTCCAAAAAAATAAAGAAAATAAATCTTTTATAAAAATAATTTCCAAAATACTTTTCAAAATGCACATAATAAAATATTTCAACTTCATATAACAATCTTCATGATTGTTTCTATCATCTTTTCAAAAGCACAAATAACATCTTCAATTTATTTTGATGAAGATTTCATTTTTAAAAATCAAAATCAAAATTCATATTTTCAAAAAGCACAAATGAACATCCTCATTCAATTTATTGAATGAAGATTTCATTTTCAAAACAAATCAACAATCATCTTTTCAAAATAAATCAATCATCTTTTCAACAAAATCAACAATCAACTTTTCAAAAAATAAATCAACAATCATCTTTTCAAAATAAAACCAACAATCATCTTTTCAAATAAAATCAATCATCTTTTCAAAAAAATAAATAAAATCAAAATCATATTTTCAAAAAGCTCAAATGAACATCTCTTTCAATTTATTGAATGAAGATTTCATTATCAAAATAAAATGAACAATCATCTTTTCAAAATAAAATCAACAATCATCTTCTCAAATAAAATCAAAATCATCTTTTCAAAATAAAACATTTGGATCTTTCATTTTACCCAAATTTTCTAGTAAAGATCCTCTTTTCAAAATCAAAATAAAAACATCAAAATCAAAAACACATTTGAACTTTATTTAGCATACACAAATTTGCTAAGTAAAGTTCTCATTTTTCAGAAATCAAAACATTAAAATCAAAACACATTTGGATCCCTCATTTAGCATACCAAAATTTGCTAAGTGAATATCCTCTTTTCAAAAAAATCAAAATAAAAATCACATCAAACACATTTGGATCCTTCATTAGCATACCTAAATTTGCTAAGTGAAGATCCTCTTTTCAAAAAATAAAAAATAAAATATCAAAATCAAAACACATTTGGATCTTTCAGCATAAGTAAAGATCTTCTTTTCAAAATCAAAATCACAAAAAACAAACACATTTGGATTCTTCATTTAGCATACCTAAATTTGATATATGAAGATCCTCTTAACAAGAAGAAAATCAAAATCAAAAATCACAAATCAGAACACATTTGGATTGCATACCCAAATTTGCTAAGTGAAGATCCTCCTTTCAAAATAAAAAATCAAAGCACATTTGGATCTTTCATTTAGCATACCCAAATTTGCTAAGTGAAGATGCTCTTTTCAAAAAAGAAAAATCAAATTAAAATAAAAGAAAATATTTGGACTTTATTTAGCATACACAAATTTGCTAAGTAAAGATTTCAAACTCACTCTTAAATAAGCAACAAAAGAAGAAAATTGTTTTCAAACACCTCACCCAGCATACTCAAATTTGCTAAGTGAGTAAATTGTAAATCATAAATCAAAATAAAAATCAATTGACCTTTTACTTTAACATACTCAAATTTGTTAAATAAAGGGGGGTCAAAAATCAAATTCAAATATGAACCAATGGAAGCATCAATATCTTCAAAATATTTGAACCCATTTTCAACATACACAAATTTGTTGAAAATGGATTCTAATTCAAAAATTTCCTCTCAATTCTAAATAAAATCTCTCTCCAAATTCAAAATTTAACATATCCAAATTATTGAGTGTGGGTTCAAATTCTAAAAACAAATTAAAGCAAAAATTTGATTTAGGTTTATTTTCCAAAATTGCAGAAGTTCAACCCAGTTTCAGTCAATTTCTTTCAATTCAGTTCAATTGGTTTAAATGGCGGTAGAAGTGTGTTACTTTCCTTTTGGGATGGATTTGGCCTTGGATTAGGCCTCCCTGACGACTTGCCACCTCATTCATTTTGGAGGATTTGAGGGGCTAGGATCACTTGTGAGGGGACCACCCTCACATTAGCAAGAGTGTGATGGCAGGCAGAAGCGGTCCTGACTCAGTTTCCCCTTAAAGAGGAAGGTTATGGCAGTTCCACAATAGTTGCGTTCCGGTCTGAGTCAGTGGTTCCCCTTTGCCTGTGCGGGCTAGCACCCACTGTTGGCTCCTTCCGGCTACCTATCTTGATTGTCTCCCACCTAGTGGGTCTAGTTCTTGTGTTTCCCCTCTAGTAGGACTCAATGATCATCATCCATAGTAGCTAGAGGCAATTTCAGTCTACAATGAGGGTTACCTAGATAGTGTCTCCTCTTTCATGAGAACAAGTTTCACCCTCTTTGGATCCGAGAGGAATGTTAGGAGGATTTCAATTTCACCTCCGCACTTTGAGGCTCTATAGAGAGGAGGAGGCCTATCTTAGATCATGCACCAAGTTGGCAGAGCTTAAGGACGATTAGAGTCTGGGGCTCAATTTGATTTATGTTCTATCATCCCTCACAGCATATGGGAGCATGTCATATAGGAGAGGGCTAGGGAGGCCAGGTATTGTATGTTACTGGCAGAAAGGTGAGGTACATTAGGTGATCTGCCTCTCATGGATTTTCGATCATGCTACAATCATACAACATTGTATTGATGGGTACTACCCACCATGAGAGGAGCTCTTGCATAGAGGTCGGTGGTGCCTCCACTCTACTCCACCACCATCTCATGCGTTCATCATCCATAATTCAGCAAAGCCATGAAGGCTACATCGGAGAAGAGAGCCACTGGTGATCCGGTTATGGCCAGAGATCCCTCCATCTACGGCAGGCGGTGAGCTCTCCCTTTCGACCTCGCCTTTGTGGTGAAGAGAATGGTGACCTTGAGCATTGTAGTTGCCATCACCACCACCACTACAACAAAGCATGGAGATAGTGCGGTGAGGAGGGGACAATACATTGTCCCATGGCCATAGATCCTCTAGGAGTACCACTCACCCATTTAATGGCGGTGCATCTCCATCTAGTGAGCATAGTCCTCACAAGATCGGCTCTCCAGAGGGATGTTAGATGTCTCTATTCATGATAGTGATCCTACTAGCCTCGATCTTTTATACCCATTCGGTTGGACCGTTCCTAGATGATAGTAGCTCAATATGGTTGAGAAGAAGAAATTCTAGGATATGGTAACCAGAGGATAAGAATTCATTTTGATCAATGAAGATGATGTTGAGGATTGTGAGTGCATGGTATACAGGGTTCCTTCCTTTGTGATGTGAGTTTGGAAGGTGTGGTTGGCGAGGAAGATACAACACACACCTCCTTCACAATTAAAGAAAGGATGAACAAATAGATGGGATGGGAAGAGCTTGAAGATTTGTTAGCGTTTTGGCACTTTCCAAACCAGTAGTGCATCCTACTTGCGGTAGAGTTGTTGCATGTCTTGGATCAAGCCAAGACTTCACCTATAGAGCAAGGTAGCACCCTTTATAGAAGGTAGTGGATAGTACCTCCCATAAAAGGACATTAAACTCATGGTTGAGCAAAAAGTGAGAAGCATTGGCAGCAGAGGATCATCGGTTCAAAGGGTAGACCCTACAGGTTTTGATGCCATCCAATATCCTAATTGTGCCACCTTCTTTCAAGAGCTTTGATGGCGGAACCCACGACGACATATAGCACTTAGCTATTGTGCATTACTATTACTCTTTTTGTTAGCTTTAGGCATAGCCTTTGATTGGTTGAACTCCCAATAGTTAGTGAAGACTTTCTTTGAGTTGGAGCAACTCTTCATTAAGAGGTTTCTTTGGAGCTCAACAAAGGGTGATGGGCGTTATGGATCAACAACACCCTGGTGAGTCCCTCATTGATTATATTCTCAGATGATGCAATTTGAGTATGAAATATATGAACATAGATATGAATAGCATTGAAATTCTACTAAAGAATATTCATGGCCGCCTTCATGCTCAAAGGTTTTACCATCAAGATATTTGAGAAAGCTAATCAACAAGGCTAGCTTACAAGGAGAAGCCAAATAGTTGCCTTTCTAGATCAATCAATAAAAAACCACAAAAACTTATGAGAAGAAGCCGAGGGGTAGTAGTGTTAGGGGGAAACAGCGGAGGATCATGAGACCTCGAGCTCCAATCACTTCCACCTCCTCTACCACCATGGCCATCTACGGCCATACTCCTCCATGCACTCCTCCTCTCATATACTTCAGTATTACACATACCCACCAGGTGGCTACCATCCTACTTTTGGATAAACTAAATAAACCTTATTCATTTAAGAGGGAGGTATGAAAATCTTTAAGAACCTTAAAAGAAATTTGATTTTCAGCTACTAGAAGCCCGGAGGAAGTGGGCAGCAATGATCTAACTTTTGCCCCTACCACATGCTAGGCCATATTTTGGAGGATTGCTTTACATTCAAGGGCTTGAGCATAGCTACAAGAAGGCCATAGTTATCCAAAGGAATATTATGGAACAACCATCAGTTCCATTAGGGTAATCCTTGGGGATATGCGATCCTCTCAAAAATAAAGAAGGTTGGGATATCTCTTATCCAGAACCTCTAAAATGTGTCAAAATCAAAACTTTCCTTGCAGTGCTGAACCTCAACATCAAGGAAGGTTTGCAAGTTGCCAAAGACAACTTGGGAAAGTAGGAGCTCAGTGACCATAGCGGGATAGCCAAGTAATGCAAACCTGAGCCCAACCTCCAATCCACCGTTGCTACTACTTCAGTGAGCACTTCAACTTTTACTAGCTCTTCTTTTAGTAGACATGTTGTATCGGCAGATGAGGGCATCAAATCCCTCACCCCACTTACTTTACTTTATTTGTACTATGTACCTCCTTCAAAATCAAGAGGAATAAAGCTAGTTTGAATTACATATGTGTCACCGATGGGTTGTCTAATTCTACTCTTAGAAAACTCTCAAGTCTAAATAATAATTATAACAACTTGATCTTCTCTTTATTGAGTTGGACTTTCCTTTCTTTGAATACTATGGGTTCACCTCTTGAGATAGACTTGGAATCATCGATTTTGAGGGTCCTATAGGAGAAGTTGTAGGTGAGCTGAGCGGTAGAATCTTCCACTAACATGAGATCATCATCAACCTCCGTGGTACATACCTCAGGACACCTCAAGATAAGGGAAATAAGTCATTGGTTAGATGAGAAGCCCCTCCATAGGATGCTCCACCCTTGGATATGCTTGTGGAGGAGAAGTGAGTGGATTATAGTGTCCTCTCTCACCTAAGAAAGTTGTCATCTAAGTTAAGCATATATGATGCCATTATCTTATCCAAAGAGATGAGAGAGTCATTAATCAAGGATCTTCTTAATCCAGAGATAAGCTTAGCTCAGCTAACCGTTGTTGGAGAGGAGGCACATTATTGAAGAGAAGCCCAGGGAATCACCTTCATAGATGAAGACCTTGTTCTAGGGGACATGAAGCACAATTATCCCCTATACATTACAATGGATATGGGCTAATTCAAAATTTCTAGGGTTCTTATTGATCCAGGTGCATCGGTGAACATTATGAGTCTAAGACCCTTACTGTTGAGGATTGACATCTCACACTCGAGAGATCGATGATGTTGAGAGGATTCAATGAACAAGGCGAGAGGGCTTTAGGTTCCATAGTGTTACCTTTGGAAATAGGTGACTGGAAGACTGAAGCCAAGTTCTATATCATTGATTCAAATATTTCATTCACTGCTTTGCATGGTAGGCCTTGAATACATCAGAACAAGATGATTCCATCCTCCCTTCATCAGTGCATTAAGTTCGTAAGGGATGGAATTGAATACTGTGTCAAAGGAGATGAAAAGCCATTTTCAGTCAGAGAGGTTGAGATATATGAAGATGCGACCTACTATCTTTCATAAAATACCTTTCTTTGTGGACTTGGTCAAAATTCAAATGCAAAAGAAAAGGAAAAAGAAATAAAAGTGAAAGAAAAGAAAAATGAAAATACAAGTGAACAAGAAAAGGATCAAGGAAGAAGTAGAAGCATGTCACATTCCACCCATAGTTCATTCCATCATAGGACATATGGGTAGGATGACTCAACCTCCACCAAAGGTAGATAGGCAGAGTTCAGGTGGAAGACCCCACAGTTGGCGACAAGAGGGTTATGTTCGTTCATAGGTATCCCTACTATTCAGATAGACTTGAAATCAAGCTCGAAAGATGAGTTTAATGTGATTAGCATACCAGCCATCCCCTCTCAATGGGTTTCATTTGAGGTGACACTCGATCTAGATAACGATGAAGACTAGGCCTCCAAGCAAAGCATGGATGCATTCAAATCAATTTTATGGGAAACTATCGTTAGAACCTTGATCTAGCTTCACTTTCTCTCAAAATTGAAGGTTTAGTAGTTAAGGAAGCCCTCGTCTTCCATGATGTCAAGTCAAGAGATTCTTGGGATCATCATCCTCAAGTCGATGTAGACTTGAGGATAATTCAAAGAATTAATGGAATTGCTTTTTTGATGGTACTTGGTTCTTAATCTTGCAAAGAAGGGTTTGATTCCTTATACATGGTCTAAGCATAGGTTGAGTACTTTGAAGATATGGAACAATGACTAGGATGCATAATTAAGATCAAGACTAGGATTCAGTATAGTGGGTCCAGTCGATGATGATGATTACTACTTAGTTGTCACCAATAATCTGGAATCTGATAGGTCCTTCTCAATCTACACTAACTCTTATGAGAAAGTATGTTTAGAAACTTCAAATGATCTCCAAATCAAAGATGCACCACCAAAATTTGAAGAGGAGATCAATTCAATAATTAATAAAATCAAAGAAATCAACCTCAGGACAGCAGAAAATCCATGCCCGACATACATCAGTTCATTGCTGAATGAAGAAGAGACTAATGACTTAGTTAGGCTATTGATTGAGTTTAAGGACTACTTTGCATGGATCTATGAAGAGATGCCTGAATTATTTCTTGATATAGCAGTCCAAAAACTAGCAATAGACCCTAATGCTAACCTTATCAAGTAAGCTTTTAGACGCATATGATAAGAAATCGAACAACGGGTCATTTCTAAAGTCAAGAAATTGATCAATGTTAGTTTCATCAGGGAAGAAAAATACCCTAGCTTGTTAGCCAATGTCATCCCCATTAAGAAGAATAATGGCCAAATTGGCATATGCCTCAATTTCAAGGACTTAAATAAGGCATGTCCTAAGAATGAGTTTCCTCTTCTATATAGAATTAATGGTGGACATGCCTCATCTCATGCATATTCTTTCATGGATGGGTCATCAGCTATAGCCAAATCAAGATGGCCCCCGAGGATGAAAGAAAAACTACTTTTTGAACCTCGATCAGAATCTATTGTTATAAGGTCATGCCTTTTTAAAAATGCTAGTGCTACATACCAATGGGCCATGACTCAGATCTTCAATGAACTCATTCATCATCAAGTTGAATGCTATGTTGATGATCTAGTAGTCAAAAGCAAAGAAAAGGAAGACCATCTCTTTGACTTGAGAGTAGTTTTTGAATGTTAAGATAATATAACCTCAAAATGAATCCCCTGAAGTGTGCATTCGGAGTAGCTTTAGAAAAATTCCTTGGGTTTGTTGTCCGACACCAGGGAATAGAAATAGATTCAGAAAAGATCAAAGCTATCTTAGAAATTCCACCACCTAAAAGTTTAACTCAACTAAGATCTTTCCAAGGGTGGTTGGCGTCTTTAAGATGCTTTATCTCCAACCTATCGAGAAGATGCATGCCATTTTCAGCACTTGTCAAAAAGGATTCAAAGTTCAAGTAGGATGATAAGTGATAGCATACTTTTGAAGATATCAAATAGTATTTGGTGAAGCTGCCAGTTCTAGTAGCCCCTATCTCAGGCTGACCACTCATCCTCTACATTGCTGCATTGGATGACTCTCTTGGTGCTTTGTTAGCCCAAGCCAAAGATAAAGGGAAGGAGAGTGCTCTACTACCTCTATCGTCGATTCCCTGAACTACCCACCTATTGAGAAATATTGCATAGCTTTAATCTTTGCATCCCAAAAGCTATGACACTATATGCTTTTTGATAAGGTGAACTTGATTTCAAGAACCAATCAACTGCAGTATCTCATGATACAACCAACACTATCCGGACGTTTGGCACGTTGGTCCATAATTCTCTCACAATTTTATATCACATTCATACCCCTCATGCGGTGAAAGGATAAGCACTAGCGATTTCTTAGCACACACTTCTTATTGTGATGATCTCACGATGAACAAAATGAACTTAGGGAGGTTGACAATCACCATTGGGAGATGTATTTTGATGGTGCGACTTTCTTTCAAAAAGGAGAAGAACCACAATCTACTCTTTCAGGAAAAGTAAGGGTAGGAATAGTTCTCTTAACTCCAGACCATGATGTGATGAGATTCTCATACTATCTCTCCAATCCATGCACCAACAACGAAGTTGAGTATGAGGCTTTGATTGCCGATCTGGAGTTAGCCATTACAGTGTGTGTCAAGAGCATCAACATCTATGGGGACTCTCAATTGGTCATCAACCAGATTGATGGGTCCTAGAAGGTTCTCAAACCTAAGCTTCATACCACGAGTACACCATGAAGCTGTTGGCCCAAATCCTTAAGGTCAGCATCTACAAGGTCCCGAGAAGGCAATAGCATGCTTTGGCCAAACTTGCCAAAGAATTGGCATGTCAGAAGATGAGTCCATTCCAATAAGGGTCCAAAATAGACAAGTCTTCCTTATTGATGTTGAACTCATCGAGACTTTCTCTTGAAGGAGGTTGTCATTCAAAAGGACAAGGAGTTGGATTGGAAATCGTTCATAGATTACTTGAACAGAAAACTACCTCAAGAGAAATCACAAGCCCATTAGATGAAATAGAGCTCTCTATGCTCGGATGACACCTTATGTAGATGGTCTTTTGATCAAATGTGGTTATGTTGTTTGGACAAAATACAAGCCGTAGGATGGTACATTCGTGTCTATGGGGAGTGCAATCCGATCGGATGAAAGCAAAGATCAAGAGACTAGGATACTACTGGCCTTCGATGATTACATATTTCTTGAATGTATCTAGAAGATGCCATCAATGTCAGGTACATGGTGTGGTCCTACATCAACCACCCAACATTCTCCACCGTACATTGGCCTCATGGCCATTTGAGTGTTGGGTACTGATACTGTGGGTCCTATTGATCCTTCATCTTCCAAGGGTCACCGATTCATCTTAGCTGTCATCGACTACTTTTTCATGTGGGTGAAAGTAATCCCACTCGAGAGGTCACAACTTCGCATGTGCTGAACCATATCATATAAAATTTGGGTGCCTCTCATCGATAATGATGCATTCAAGAGCACCAAGATCAACAGCTTTGCTGAGAGACATGATATAGATTGGAGATACTCCACCATCGACTACCCCAAGGAAAATGGCCTAACAGTAGTATTCAACAAAACTCTCATCCAGATACTAAAGAAGATGATCAATGACAAGAAGTGATAGTGACATGAGTAGTTAGTTAAAGTTTTGTGGGCATATCACAGCGCATACAGAACTCCAACACAATCTACTCCATTCTCCTTAGTGTATGGGTTCGAAGCCATTATACCTTTAAAAGTTTAACTCCCATCACTAAGGGTAACATTGGGTAGCAAAATTACTACATAGCAGAATGCCAAGTTGTGGTTAGAAGAGCTCAAAGGTTTGGAGGAGAGACACCTACGGGCATGCCAAAACCTCGAGTTATACAAGGCCAGAATAATTCAAGTCACAACAAGCTGGTCTACCCCAAAACTTTCCAAGTAGGAGAGCTTTTCCTAGTTCTAAGGAGACCAATTGTTGCCTATCGAAAGATGGGAGGCAAGTTTAAACCCACTTGGGAAGGTCCTTTTGTCATATAAAAGGCCTACTAAGGAGGATCTTATCAGCTCATTGATTGTAAAGGGGAACACCTGATGCTTCCAATTAATGGGTTCTATTTGAAGAAATATTACCCATAAAAATATGTTTGAAAATAACTATCATCTAAAGAACAAAATTTCATTCTAATTCAGCAAAATCTTCTCTTCATTTGAAGCTTGTTTGCTTGTCTTTTGGCGCGTTGTGCTTAGGATATGTAAGAAGAGGCATCCTATCCCTCTTTCACTAACATAATCAAACACAATTCCCAAGCTACTAGGTGTGAGAGAACCCAAGAGGCATCCTATTTGATTAGCACAAAGTTAGGTGTAAGAAAAGCGACATCCTTTCTTAATGGGATCACAGGTTTTCATTCATGGCACCATTTCATCAACTCCCCATGTTTAGGATAGGTGTGAGAGAACCCAAGAGGCATCCTACTCCTTTAACACAAACAAAAAATAAACACATATCTTTTGTCTCGGGCTATTTTAAAGTAGGAGCAAAGCCCACTGAACTCACTCATTAGTTCAGGTGGCTAACATGCTACCTTACTAGTATGTCACCCCAGTGGTCATTTTTTTAGTGGATGTGAGTCCCCGCGCTTTCTTCTTGACTTGACCATTTCAAACTGACGAGTGCCTTGTTAGTTTGGTAGACTTCATTGCCTAGCCAGTAAGCTACCTCATGTTAATTTTTTTTAAGAAGATGTGAGTCCCCATGCTTTCTTCTTAAACTATTCATCATGCACTAACTAGGTCGAGTATATTTGAGGCTTAGGATAAGTCCCCAGCTCCTTTCCTCTTGACTCTTGAGTTGATATAAATCCCAGTGGCATTCACTGAGTAGTCGGTCATAGCTTTGTCGAGCGAAGATAGACTATCCCGACAATCAGTTCTATTCTAGGAAGATGTGAGTCCCCGATGCTTTCTTCCTAGGCTGATTGTTGCAAATCGATAAACTTGTAGGTTGGTTGATGTATACTATGACCCTGGATACACACTCTTGGAAGATGAGTCCCACTTTCTCCTTGAGTTGGCCAGAATACATATAAATTATCTTCTCCGGGTTTTGGATAAAGCCCTTAGGCCCTCTCCCTTGGGCACTCTACTTGGATCACATCCTTTGCACCCCATTTAGATACTACAGTTACTTGGATTGGACGGTCCCCTTTAGCCACCACGTGGTTGGAGAATGTTCAAGATGCAGATTCTCCTTGGTTGATGCGAGATAGGAGTCGATATAAGCTCCTTCTCAGTATGATCGCTCACAAACTAATAGGGTCCACGATAAAAAAACAAACAAATAAAAATATTCACTTGTTATTAGAATTCAAGCTTTCCCAAGCAAGCATCCTATCTTTTTGTTAGAGAACTCCCTATAGGAATTGCATTACTCTTGAGTTGAGATAAGTCCCAGGGCGACACTCTCTTAGTAATTCCCTTAGCGGTTCAATCTATTTTGCCATAAGGTTACCCCGGTCATTTCACTTTGGAAGATATAAGTGTACTGCATTCTTTCTAGCATGATGTACAAATGATGGACAACCCTGGGTTGACATGTTACCTCTAATGTCGATGGTCTTTACTGAAAGATGTGAGTTCTTTCTTTCTTCCAAAATTAACCATTGCAAAAAAGGCACCCTTTGGTTGGATAGTTCTCTCCTCGGTTGGGAAGTTACTCCATTTGGACCAATAAATTTGAGCTAGATCAAGGCATGGCACCTACTCAGTGTAATCCATCAAAAATAGATGGGATCCATCAAAAATAATTAAAAATGAAATTAATTTTGACTATCTTTGAGCTGATTTAAGTCTCCCAATGACATTCACTCAATAGTCAGCCCTAGGTCGGGTTTGATTTGTTGCACAAGCAATTGATCACCGCAGTGGTT
Source organism: Cymbidium sinense (assembly GCA_021442155.1). Classification (NCBI taxonomy): domain Eukaryota; kingdom Viridiplantae; phylum Streptophyta; class Magnoliopsida; order Asparagales; family Orchidaceae; genus Cymbidium; species Cymbidium sinense. The sequence goes on from CM038217.1 coordinate 94,198,946, forward strand.
CCATATTTTGGAGGATGTGAGTTCCCGTGCTTTCTTCTTAACTTGACCATTGCAAACCAAAGGCAATCTCCTTGGTTGGATAGTCCTACTATGTGGTTGGTAGAATACCCTTCTGGATTGGTAAATCTGAGCTACCCCAAGACCTGCATGGCCCCTACTAAGTGCAGTCCACCGCAAACTGATGGGATCCATCAAAAATAACTAAAAATATGAAATTAATCTTTGATTATCTTTGAGCTGATTTAAGTCCCCCTGCAGCATTCACTCAATGATTCGACTAGGTTGGGTTCAATCCATTGTCCACCAATGGATTCTCGATCTACTTTGGAGGATGTAATCCTACTATGCTTTTTTCCTAGTACAATTGCTGCACACTGAAAGGCAACCCCTTTGGTTGGATAGTCCTACCATGTGCTTGGTATACTACCCCTTTGGATTGGTAAATTAGAGTTAGGCCAAGGCCTACAATGCAATCATCCATAGAGGATCCTCAAAACCCAAAAAAATCTAAAATAAATTCAACCTCCTCTCTAGTGGAGTCTAAACAAATAAAATAAATCCAATCAACCTCCCTAGAGGAGTCAAACCAAATTAAACAAACAAATCAAATCAATCAGCTTCTCCTCAGTGAGATGTAAATCTTTCTAGTTCCCCCAATGGATCTTGAATTCTAATCCGCCAACGAATATCACAACATCTTATCCCTAGTGGATGACTTGAACTTGTTCCCCTGGTGGAGAGTTCAGAGTTCACTTTTTTCATCCCTAGTGGAGCACCAAATCTTAAATAAATAAATTAAATCAAATTTCTCTCAGTGAGACACAAATCAAATCAAACCTCTCATCCCCCACTGGATGACTTGAACCTCTTCCCCTAGTGAAAGGTTCACATACTCAGTCCCTAGTGGATTCCTCCTTCACTCTCTTATGCTGTTAACATGAGTAGAGTCAGATTGCACTAAGTTCTTGATTTCTTCTACACCTTGGGTTGGGAGTAGATCATTTCTATTAGTATTTGTGATTGTTCGATGTTGTTGATCGCCTCAGTTAACACCAATACATGTGGTATGCTTTGTCAGTCACACCACACCTATTGGGCGCCCTTTATTGACCTTCCTTTTAGAGTGAGCTTTCAACTTCTTCCCTAGACATAAGACTCATCTTAGACACTAAGAGTTCCTTAGTCTTAAGATACTTCTAGTGATTAGGTGAACACTTAACTAACCCTAGAGACTTAGGAGAGTTAGCCATAGGTATAGGTCATATCTTAGGGGTGTTAGGAAAACTTGAATACCCTATAGCTTGAACCAAATCCTTACTTTCTTCTTTCAAATCAACTTCAAATCCAAATCAACTTCAAATTCAAATCAACTTCAATTCAAATCAAACATTAAATCAATTCCAATTGATTTTCTCAAAACATAAATCAATTCCAAATGATTGAAATCCATGATCAACACAAATCAAAATCTTTCCTTGATTTCATCTTATGAACTTAGCTCAAATCAAATCCAAATCACTTCAAATTCAAATATTTCTCATAACCCATTTATATTCTCATTTATATTCATAAATATAAATGAAATATAAATTCAAATAACCAAACCAAATTCAAAACTCAAACTCAACTAAAACCTAACTCTTTCAAGTCAAATTTCTGAACTTAGCCAAATAAAACTCAAATCAATTCAAACTTTTAGATTTTCTCTTCAAACAATCAATCCTTCAATAGCAAACCAAATTCAAATATAAACTTCAATCATCAAACAAAAAATAAATTCAAAACTCAAACCCAAATCAAACCCATGTTCATCCTTTGAACTTGAAATTATGAAAAGAATCAAAACCCATTTAACTCTAAGTCACTCTAAAATGGATTTATATTTCAATCATGAGTCCATATGTGAGTTCAACCAAACTTGAATAAAGCCTTGATCAAGTCAATTGACCCACTTAGGCTCACCTAACCCAAAGTGACCTAAAATACTTTTTTGAGCCAAATCCTAATCCTACCCAAATTAGATTGAACTAAGCCCATCTAAACCTCACATTATGAGCAACAATCATCATAAGATGATCAATCACTCAAATTGGGTCAAACCAAGTCAAAGTATGCCTTTGACAAAGTTAACACTTAACCTAGATGAAACCCAAACTAGCCAAAATCTAATATAGGCCAAATTGATTGAAACCATTGGTCAAAACCAATTCATGATCAATGATTGGACTTGAACAAGTCATCATTTGAGCCAACCTAGCCCAATTGTCCACTTGACCCAAGTTGATCCAAGTTGACCTAAAAGTCAAAATGTGTCAAATCTTGACCTAAGCCAAATTGATTACAACCAATTGGCCAAATTCATTCTAAATCATTTATTGAACTTGACCAAAGCCTCAATTGACCAACTAGACCCAACCTAGCCTAATTGACTATGAACTTAATTTGACCTAAAAGGTCAAATCAAATAAAAATTGATTGAAACCAAAGCTTGCAAAATATGTCAACCTAATTGGGTCAAATCAGTCAAATTGGTCAACTTGACCCATTTGACCTAAGTGAACTCAAATGATCCAAAACCAAATATAAATCAAATTGAACCAAACTAATGATACCAAACCACTCCAAATGATCATATGAACTAGACCTAACCCATGGTTTGACCCAATTTGACCAATTGGTCAACTCAACCCAAGTTGACCCATTTTTACCTAAATGGGTCAACATGAGCCAAATGATATCAAATCAATACCAAATTCATTGAAAATTGGCACAACCCATTTTTCAATCATAATAAATCTGACTAAATCAAAATTAAAGCCAAATGACCATTTTACCTCTAGGTCAAAGGGTAACCTATGATCAAATTCACTTGTAATTTGATCATATTCCAACTCAAGACCTTGGCATCCTCATAGTGGACCATTTGGATACCAAGAAGGGTGATGCACATGACCCAATGGGTTTGGGTCAGCCAAACCCAACCCAAAGCAAAAACTGACCCCTCCACTCAAATTTCTCCATATGAACTAGACCTAACCCATGGTTTGACCCAATTTGACCAATTGGTCAACTCGACCCAAGTTGACCCATTTTTACCTAAATGGGTCAACATGAGCCAAATAATATCAAATCAACACCAAATTCATTGAAATTCGACACAACCCATTTTTCAATCATAACAAATCTGACTAAATCAAAATCAAAGCCAAATGACAATTTTACCTCTAGGTCAAAGGGTAACCTATGATCAAATTCACTTCCAATTTGATCATATTCCAACTCAAGACCACTTGGCATCCTCATAGTGGACCATTTGGACACCAAGAAGGGTGATGCACATGACCCAATGGGTTTGGGTCAGCCAAACCCAACCTAAAGCCAAAACTGATCCCCCCACTCAAATTTCTCCACATGGATCAACTCCTCCACTCATTTTAACCCATGTGCACCTCCACACTCCCACTTCCCGCCAAAACCAAACCACATGGAGCTCATAAAAACCTAAACAACCCATTCCATGAGATCAATTTGATCAAAATGGCAAGGAGGCTCTCGGCCGTCTGATTCAAGTAGGGGGGATATACTCCCCCTCATTCCATTCCAATTCAGCACTCTTGCACTCGATTGAGCATAGAGGATCAAAGGCAAGATTCTCAAGCTCCTCCAAGCATTCTTAAGCTCATTTGAAATTCCCATTTTCGGTTTTGCCTAAACTGAAAATAGGGGAGGAGAGGGAGAGTTCCAACTTACTCAATACCCAACCAAAGTCCAATTCCTCTTGCAAGCACCATCAAGGCACTAAGTCAAGCTCATCCAAAGAAAATCCCAAGCATCCAAGCCATGGGAAGGGAGAGTTAGACCAAAGCCGCAAGCCATTGAAGCAAGCTTTGGTCAATTGGAAGATCCATTGCAAATTGATCCCTCAAACATTCAACAAGGCTTTGTCTCCACTAGACGAAGCTCCCTCAATGGTTGGGAGCATTGGTGATAGCCTCCAGCTAGGTATGCCTTAAAATTGAGCTTAAGTCCAAAATTCTTTGGTCTTTTATGAAGGGAAGTGTAATCCCAATAGAATTCCACCATTGGATCTTCTTCTCCTTGCTTCTAGATGGTGTGGGTTGAATCCTAGCCCAATATGAGCTCAAGTGAGCTCGGATCAAGCCATGGAGGATGAACGGTCTCTGTCTTCCATAAGTGAGGGCAGGAATGAATCATGGACCATCCATCCCGCATGTTTTGGATGGATGGTCCTGATTAAAGCACATTAGATCTATTGATTTTATCCTTTGAAACCTTGGATTTAATCTTGATCGTCTGCTCTTTGATCGGACGACCAAGGAGAAAGCACGTAGTGCCACCAACTAATGCGGCATAGGATTTGACAACTTAAATAACAAATCTCACCGCACCACATAGAATGCACGTGTCGCGTCAGCGGTTCACGTGGCGCCAACGGGATTAGTTATATAATTAGGGCTATTTAATAATCCCTTAATCACTAAAACTTCCTAAATTTATAATTAAATGTAGAAAAATCAAAAAAATATAAATGAGGCTCATTTTAAAGATAATTCATAGGAGAATCCAATAAAATTATTTCTAATTGATTTTGAATAGTGGATTTTCTCTAATTAGGTTTCATTAAAAATTCAATAACCCTAATTACTCTCTAATTATTTCATTAATTGATTCCAAACTTCTCAGGCATATTTAGTGGGATGACCTCTACCTCCCCTAATTTTCTTAAAATTTATTAATGGGTTAATTAGGAAAATTAATTAATGAATCCCTAATCACTCTCTTAATGTAATTAAGAGTAATTAAGCATGTGAATAGTAGTTTAATCACTTAATTGAAATAAATAAATATTGTTTAAGTGAAGAGAAGGTTTATGGAATGGGTTTGAGGTATTTTCCCTAAGTTATTTCCTATACCCCCTTTCTTTCTTAATCCAAATCTAATTAAGGATTAATCCACTAATGATCTACTTAATTAGCTTAATCAAATTTTCAAATTCAATCTGAAATTAATTAATCCTTTGCTGGGTAGATGCTTAGGTGTTCAAAAGCCTAAGGAAAATTTAAGGAAATCATTTCCAACCCACATATGTGAGAAGGTTATGAAAGTACTTACTTAAACCCTTTAGCTTAATTAATGAATAATTATGAGCCAATTGCATTAGGCCCCTTTCTTTCCTAGGTGCATTGCTGATTTAAATTTCATGTGATTGCATATCATATATTGGCTCATAATTGATAGGTTAATTCTATTAAAGTGGTATAGATAAGGGGTAATTAATGGACTTAATCTACACCTTAACCTAAACAAAATATAAAATCAACTTAATGGTTCTAAAAATTAAACTAAAATAACACACACATGAGAGAAATGGGTTAGGACAGCAAACACTCTTTTTATATTTCCTAAATCAAACTCAAAACAAAAATAAAAATCTCTTTAAGAAATATTGATTCTCTTTAAATGATCTTATTTCATAAGATTATCTTTAGAAATTAATTAGGGTGAATGAAGTTACATGCTTACATCACTTTATTTCTTTCCAAGCATGCTAAATGTTGTGTGCCATATGAAAATCATGCATTTATATCTTTTGAAAAATCAAAATAAATGAAATATTTCCTTTATTTCAAATTGCATGTTTTGATCGAAGTAAGAATATCAATGGCTATTATCACTATTAAATCAAAAATTATTTTCAAAACTTATAAATCAAAGACTAGAAATGAATGTATGCTACTTATAAGTATTTATAAGAATGCATATGAATATAGCTTAAAATGTGTTATGTGGTTTTCTTCTCTTTTCTTAACATGATTTATATAGGATTTGCAAAGTGTATAGTTCATTTGAAAAGAACATAACATTTACTTAAATTTATTTCTTTGTACTCCCATGTCATGAATTAAGAAGGATCTTCATATTGCACATATAAATTAAACAACCAACAAATCAGACAAACAAACATAAACCTTTTGCATAATTCTTCATCCATTTGCTTTCTTTTTGTACATGCACATGTATTTAAGAAAAGTGGTATATTAGTCTGGACATCCCGGCGTTGCGAGGCTTTAAGTAGCCATAAGAAGGTCTTGTACCTTATACCCTTGGTGTAGAAAATAATGGCACCGTTCTTACTTAGGTCTTTCATACATGTAAATATGCATTTGATTAATGGATAAAAGAACCCCTCTCTTTTCTACATAGCAAAATCATGCATCATGAAGTATCCAAATTTTCTTAAGCAACATCCCTTAGCATTCATCATTAATATGTGATAAATATCTACATTTATATGTATAGATATGATCAGGGTTTATTCATATGCATGATACACATGTTGGAAAAAAATAAAGTGTGGTGTGTTTTGTGATAATAATTCACTTTAATTAATCTTAAAATGCATTTCTTATTGAATAGTTTTATTTAGAGAAAATCTAAACTTAGTATTAATTAAAACACATAACAAAATATTACCTAAAGAAATATTACTAATGAATCTACCTTAGAAATTACTTAAGGATGGGAGAAAAGAGAAGTTCTCTTTTTTTTTTTTCCTCTCTTTATAACACTTAGTAATTAATGTGTAGTTTCATTCAAATTAAATCAAATCATCAAATAAGATTAACAAATCAACTAAATCACTTAAATGAAACCACCCTCTAAGTTGAACCCTTCATACTTAGAAAACTCTAACCTTAAAGCCTAGCTAAGACATACCACACAAGCATTAAATGGTACACACATTAGGCTAAGTCACCATTTCTAGCTCTATGTTAGGGTAGTGCATGATTTGATACCTGATTTTATTTTATGATATAATATTTTAGTCTGGATGTTAGATTGCATGTGCATAGATTGGATGATAGGATGATCTTAATCTAATCATTATCTTCTGTAGGAAATTGTGCTTAAGGGATGCTGTAATAAAAATATAAATTCTTTTGCTGTGGTTGCTTATACCCCTAAGCATAATCCAAAATAGGCTAGGTGGACTTGGTTACCCTTGTGTGGGGTGCTAAGTCCAATTTATTCATATACATGCTTGGGATGTGTGGTGTGTTTAGCTAATCTTTATTTTGTTTTAGTTAGATTTACTTTTCCTATTATCATATAATTTAGCAAGATAGGATTTGAATGAATGTTATGGGGGATTAGGATTAACATTGATCATAAGACTATGTCTTATATACCATGTGAAGCCTTTGGAGAAACCACATTCCAACCAAACAAAAGAAGAAAGAAGAAAGAAAAAAGAAGAGAGAAAAGAAGAAATGAAGAATGAAGACCCCCCATAACATGAATTCTTTTTTTATTATAATTATTTCATTTGTAATCCGGGTTGTATAAGGGTAGAGCTCGGCTACCCAATTTCTTTTGGGTTTGTGCGATGGAGCCCGACCATAATGGCCTTTTATTCTTTTGCATTAACTTTATAAATTATTTGATGTTTATTTAGCTTGTATGTTGAGATGACATATTTTTTCTAGTTTCTTTCTTGCTTTGATGGATGGCCTGTATGCGATTAGGCTCCTAGGAAAAAATAAATTTTCTATCCAATTAATTAACTTAAAATTAAAAATTAACAACACATAACCTCACCCAAAGCATAGGTTATAAATCAAGATAAACGATTTAGCAATGCCTTAGCTGGATGTTGTATGTTTCACATCATGCATAAAAAGTGTGTTGCTTCACTCTTGCTTATGGAGGGATTCCACCATTGTCAGGGAACTTGCCTTGACCTTTGAGAGCCATGGTAGAAACACACTTTCTTCTTGCTGATTTTGGCCCATAACCAATTTCTCATGCATTAGCATATGAATCCCATAGCTTGTGTCAAAAGAATTGCCCAAAAATGAAAATAAAACATAATAAAAATTTATATTAGATTTAAGTTATTAATCACGCCCTACATGATCTAGTCTCTTAAGGAGTGTGTTTAAGGACTAAGTCTCTTTCTAAATAAACAACAGCCTAGCTATCTTGCAAAAGCATATGACTTGCCTACATGTATTTAAAATCATAGGAGGAGTTAGTTGGTAGCCACCCCTAGGCGGTTGTTTCCAACAGTCGGGTGATTTATCTTCTCTTGTAAAGATAAATCATATACCCATTTTTGCTTAGATTTAGGTCATGCTTTGGCCCTCGCCAAACCTCAATAGATTTAGGTTCAGAGGTTGATGTTTCCCTTTCACAAGTATAAATCTTCACCTCTTAGGCATTTTCATGATCTTGTATCATGGAATTATAAGTTCTAGATTTATAATAAAAATTCAACTCAAATAAATAATTCTCTTCAAATTCAAAAATATAAAGCCCAACCATATGATAGTTTGGGATGTTCGCTAGGCCTCCTAGCATCGTGAGCATCCCCTACTTATTTTCCTTTTTTTTCGATAATGACTCCCTCCTTTTGGTCAATCCCACTTGATCTTCCAAAAATAACCAAATAGATTGATAGTCCTATCTTTGAAATCTTTGTAAATAACGATAATTTACCTTAATCGAGAGTATTCTTAAGGAATCTCATTCATTAAGATGTAATTAACTATGGGGGCTTGCCTCCATAGAGAACTTAAGAAACCTGGTTTAAAATAAACCCTACTTTAATTTTTCATGTAAAGTAGGGGAAGAATATCTGGTACATTCGAAGACCCATCATCCTTAAGAGTCTTTATTAAGGTGATTAGGTCCATTGTATGATGGCGACTTCTGTCTCTCGAGATAGTACATCATTCCTCAATGTCGTACCTAATCACTCTAATAAGAATATTTACGGATCTACATGGCGTCCAAAAAGAAGAGTTTTATTTTGGTCTTCATTTAATTCATCTCATTTTTAGATGAAGATAAGAATAAAAATAATTCACCACAATGGGCTAAGGGTTGACTTGGTCAAATGACCAAGTTAACTTGGTGTGACCCAATTCAAAGTAATTGATCATCCTAGGGTGATCGATGATCATGGTATAAGGTTTGGATGGGCTTGGTTCTATCCAATTTGGGTTGGTTTATAACTTAGTTCATATGAGTTCTTTAGGCTATTTTGGTTCAAGTGGATCTAAATGTGTCAATTGGCTTGGTTTTGGCTTGATTAAGGTTTAGTTGGATTACTATATGAGCATATGATTAAAATATAAATCCAATTGCAATCAATTTAGGCTATGATGGGTTTTGGTTCATTTAAAATTTTCAAGTCAAAAGGGCTAAGTTGGGCTTAACTTGGGTTGATTTCAATTTGGCTAGATGATTGAATGTTTCATTTATATTTGGATAGATGATTGAAGGAATGATTAATTTAAATCCAATTCAAGTTCAAGAAATAGGCTTAAAAGGCTTTAGGTTTGGACTATTTAAACTTATATTTCATTTATATTTGTGAATATAAATGAGGATATAAATGATTTATGAGAAAATCACTTAAGTTTGGAGTGATTTGAAAGCAAATTTGACTAAGCTCATTGAGGTAGGTCAAAAGGGCTTAGAAAAATTGATTTAGTTTGATTTAGTTTTGGTCATTATAATGTGGGTTTCATTTATATTTGTGAATATAAATGAATGAATAATTGATTTATAAATAAATCAATTGATTTTGGGTTGATTTGGGTTAAGATTTGGTTAAGCTCATGGAGGTGGGTCCATAAGGCTTAAGAGGGGTCTTGGCTTGATTTGATTTAGTTTGATTTAGTTTTGATCATGGGGGTTTATATTTCATTTATATTTGTGAATATAAATGATGGAATAAATGATTTATAAAGAAATCAATTAATTTTTATTTGTTTTAATGGGGATTTTGGCTAAGCTTATGAGAGTGGATCATAAGGCTTAAGAAGAATTTTGGATTTGATTATGGGTTTCAATCATTTGGAATTAGATTTGGCTTTGAGTTTGATAATGATTGAAGGATTGAATTGGTCTTAGCGAAGATCAATTTAATTTGGATTGAATTGGACTTGGCTAAAAATGAGGCCATGGAATTCAATCATAAGGTTTATGAAGGATTTTTTAGCTTGGATTTGATCATGGGATTGATTATGAATTTTGGAAGTTTGATTTGGATTTGGTATGAATTTAAGGTTTGGTTTGAGAAGAAAAATATGGATTGAGTTTAGGCTATAGGGTAGGCAAGTCTCTCTAAGTATTTAAGGCAAAACCCACTCCTATGACTAAACCTTCCAACTTTCTAGGTTAAGTGTTCACCTAATCACTAGAAGTGTCTTAAGACTAAGGAGCTCTTAGTATCTATAAGAGCCCTAGATTTATGATGATGAGATTGAGAACTCACTCCAAAAGTGAGGTCAACAGAGTGATAATAGTTATAGATATCTATAAGCTTGCATGTGTCTATGACTTAGAACATGTGATATGAAGTTCTCTTTTCTTTAATCTATATGGATTTATATAAAGTTTGAATGTTGACAAGTGTATAGCGCATTTGAAAATGACACAATATTTGTTTGCATTTATTCCCATATATCTCTATGTTATAATTTAGATAGAACTTGGCTCACATGTATAGATGATTCAATTGAAAGAAATACAACTTTTGCATGACTTTCTGTTCTTGTAGTAATTTGTACATTCATGTGTATTCAAGAATAGCGGGTATATCTAGTCTGGACATTCTTGGGTTGCAAGGCTTTAAGTAGCCCTAAGGAGGTCTTTACTTCACTCCCCAAGTTTAATAATGGCAAAATACTAGCTTAAAACTTTTATACACTTGTATGTGCATTTAGTTAATAAATGAAAATCTCATTTTCAACTTTAGCTCACATGTATAAATAATTCAATTGAAATAAATACAACTTTTGCAAGATTTTCCAGTATTGTGGTCATTTGTATATTCATGTGTATTTAAGAATAGTGGGTATATCTAGTCTGGGCATTATGGGGATGTAAGGCTTTAAAAAGCCCTAAGGAGGTCTTTACCTCACTCCCCTGGTTTAACAATGGCGTAGTACTTGCTTAAAACTTTTATACACTTGTATGTGCATTTAGTTAATGGATGAAAATCTCCTTTTTCAACTTTAGCTCACATGTATAAATAATTCAATTGAAAGAAATACAACTTTTGCATGAGTTTTCATTCTTGTAGTCATTTATACATTCATGTGTTTTCAAAAATAGTGAGTATATCTACTCTGGACATTCTGGGGATGCGAGATTTTAAGTACCCGAGGTCTTCACCTCACTCCCCTAGTTTAATAATAATGAAGTACTTGCTTAAAATTTTATACACTTGAATGTGCATTTATCTAATGAGTGAAATCCATTTTCTACAAAATACACATATACATTTTTCATTTAAAGTGTGCTAAAAGAAATATATTGCATGCATAGTTATACTTATGATTCAATCATATGCATGTCATATATGATGGAAAGGAATGGTCAATCAAATTAATTTTAAGATGCCTTTCATGTTGAATAAGATTATTTAAAGTGAACTTAAACTTAGGATTAATTCAAAATATGTATTCACTAAAGAGAATTGAGTTAATTAATATGCTTTAGAAATTACTTAAGGTAGGGATCAAAGAGAGTAACCCTCATGTTTTCTTCTCTTTATAACACTTAGTTGTTAAGTATAATCAAATAAAACAAAAGAAACACTAATTAAAATCCTCAAATCAATTAAACCATTTAAAGTGAAATCAACCTATTAAATTAAATCCTTTTCACACTTAGGAATCATAACCTTAATGCTTTGAGTTAAGACATACTACATAAACCTTAACACATACATTAGAACTAAGTTACCACTTCTTGCTTTATGTTAGAACGGTGCATGGTATGATGAATATTTGGTTTATGATGTATTATTTTAGACTAAATATTAGGATGTATGTTTGTTGACTGGATGTTAGGATGTATGTTTCATAGACTGGATGTTAGGCGGTGATTAGCCTAATCATGTTTTTTGCATGGGATGGTGCTTAAGAGGTGCTTAAAATAAATATAAATACTCTCTTTTATAGGTCGCTGAACCCCTAAGCATAATCCAAATTAAGATAGGTGGGCTTGGTTACCTATGTGCAGGGTGCTAAGTCTAAATTATAAAGGTAACTACTTGGGTTATATGGTGCGTTTAGCTAACACTTGTTTTGCAAGTGTAGTTAGAATTACTCTTTCTTTTTTTAATGTAATTTGCATTAGGAAATGAGATTAGTGTTATGGGAGATTAGGATGAGCAATGGATAGAAGGCTTTATCCTTGGAGGCCCTCTGATGCCTTTGGTTGTAGCAAATCAAATCAAAGGAGACATGAAGAAAGAAGTGAATACATGAAGAATGAAGAAAAGAAGACCCCCATAATATTTATTCATTTGCAAATTGTAATTATTCTTTTATATTTCGGTTTGTATAAGACTAGAGCTCGGCTATCCATTATTTCTTTTGGGGTTATACGACTGTACCCGACTGCATCGACCTTTTATTCTTTTGCAATAGATTTATAAAATTGATTGAGGTTATGTTTAAATTACACTATAGAAATGACATGACTTTTCATAGGTTCTTTATGAATGGTGATTTAATGTGGCTTGGATATGATTAGGCTCTTAGAGAAAAATTAAATTTTCTACCCCAACTACAACTCATAACTAAAATTTTAAATAACTCATAACCTGACATAAAACTTAGGCTAATCAAGATAATTAAAAGATTTTACAACCCCTTAGCTGAATGTTGTATGTTTAACATCATGCATTAATATTATCTCACTCTTGCTAAGAGGGGGTTTCAATCCATCCATGATAGGGGAAGACTTGACCTTTGAGGGTCTCCTCTATGGTGGAAAATGCCTCTTTCCTATTGATTTAGCCCATAATCCACTTTCATCATGCATTTAGACATATAAAAATCCTATGGCCTTTGTCAAAATGAAGTGTCCAAAATTAAATAAAAATTGAAAAGATTTGCATTTGTAGATTAAGTCATTATTAATACCACTCATACTCTAGTCTCTTAGGGAGTGAGTTTAAGAATTTTAATCTCTTTGTAAATAATAACAACCCAACTATCTTACAAAATCATATGACTTGCATACATGGTTTTAAAGTGTAGGAGGAGTTAGTTGGCTACCACTGCAGATGATTATAAGTCTAATAGTCGAGTTGTTTACTCTTTCTTGTGGAGGTAAACCATATACCCACATTCACTTAGAATTATGTTGTTCCTTGATTTATGCCAAAGCTCCCTAGATTTAGGATCCGAGGTAGCTATTTCCTTCAGGCTATAAGCATAGATCCTCATTTCTTAGGTTTTTCACAATCTTGTATTGTTGGATTATAAGCCCTAGCACTCTAATAAAATTTCAACTCTAAACAAAATAATTCTCTTTAATTTCAAATATATAAATCCCAACCATAGGATAAATTAGAATGTTAACTAGATTTTCTAGTATGAGCATTTCCTACTCATTTACTTTGGCTTCCAAAATATGTCTCTCCTTTTGATCTATCCTGATTAAACTTCCAATATAGCTAATTTATTAATAGTCTTATTATTGAAATCTTTGGAGACAACAATTGCCTACTTTAATCGAGAGTATTCCTAAAAAATTCACCATCATTAGAATGTAATTAACTATGGAGGCTTGCCTCTATAGGAAACTTTAGAACCCTGTTTAATATAAACCCTATTTTATTCATCCATATAAAGTAGGAAAAAAATCTCTGGTATATTCGAAGACCCATCATGCCTTAGGAGTCCTTATTAGGTGATTATATTCAATGAAGAGTAATGTCTCTATCTTTTGAAATAGTATATCATACCTCAATGTTGTACCCGATCACTTCAATAAGTACCCCTTAAATCTACATGGTGTCCCTCATATATATCTAAAAATAAATACCACAATACATATTTTATACATTTGTGAATGACATAACTATAAAATCAATAAGGATCGATAATGAAATTTGCAAAGCCTCTTTTTTTTGGGATTTTCTACTCTTTTTTTTGTTATTTGGTGGGGAGTCTGATTTGTGCTGCTCGGTTTGGAGAAGGGAAATAGGAAGCTCGAGTTGGCATGTACGATGTGTGTGGGTTTGTTGTGAGGGATGGCAGGTTGGAGCGAGAGTTGAAGCTAAGAAGGAAGAAAGGGAAACCAAGACCTGTAATAGGGACGGGGCAGCAGTGGAGGTCATTCGAATGGAAGAGAAAGAGAACCGAGAGATGGGATTCAGGTGACGTTCAGCTCTAGCTTTGTCCTAGCTAGAGACGAACAAATGAGAGGCGGAAGAGGATAGAGGGCCTAGGCTTGCTGGTCTCGTGCAAACCAGTGGGGAAAATGAGGCTTTCGTCCGGCCTTCTGCGTGGATTCAAATAGGATAATAGGAGAAGGATCGCTCGGTTCACTAGAGAGAGGAAGCCGAGCCGGTTGGATGCGGGAAATTAGAGCAGCTCGTTCAGCTACTATTTGGAATGGAAGAACTGGAGAAGGAATGGTTGCTCGGCTTATAGTTGAGAGAGGAACAGAGTGAGTCGCGTTTGACTTACTCGAGCAGGTAGGATAAACAAACTGCGAGAGAAGCTTGCTGTCATGCGGCACTGAAATGGGAATCAAGAGTTTATGCTGTGGGAGAACGAGAAAAACCTGCGGTGCACAAGGAAATGGAATTAGGGCTGTTTGGAGAGTGTTTTATCCCTTAGGATTAGATGTAAAGAGGTATTTATAAACTTCTTTATTTAATTGTTTAATTAACCATAGTATAGAATTTTACAGAGAAATTATCATATGAATAATATAGATGCTAATTTTGAGTTATTCTGATGTTCCGAACACAACGTCACAGTCCGTTTCGCGATTGGAGGCCGTTTGGTTCAAGTCGGCATCAAATCTGGTCAATTTCAATTAAAATTTGCGCGTCGTCGCTTCTGACAGCTCGAGATTCCTGCAGACTCATCTGAATTAAGCATGAATAGTCTCATTTGAAAGGCTTTGATGTTTCAACACTAATGACATGATCAATTTCATGAATGAATGTCGTTTGGGTGTCATCATGCTTCATAACTTCGATGTGCGTGTAGGCACATCGGCGAACTTCCTTCTTGATCGGCCGACCATCGAATTGTGCAATATGTATATTCTAATCAATTTCAATGTTCTAAATATGATGGTGAAGTCCATTCGTCGATTAGAGGTCATTTCAACTAATTTCCATGATGCACAGTGCATTTCATCTCTGATTTGTGCTCTAAAGCTGATCGAACTCATCATGTGAGCTCGACTTGGCTTATGGCACATGCATTGAGGTCAATAATTACTTCACATACTTTGGATCTTTTCAACAAGAACAAATTGTTGAATTGAATATATTACCAATATTTTTTAAACTACTGCTAGATAGTGTTGTCTTATGTGATAAATTTTATTAACATTGATAACTAACTAATTATTACCTTGAACTCTTGATAGTCAGTAAATGTTTGTTTAGTAATTACTAAATAGCTCCACTTCTCCATGACTATAAAAAGGCCATCCCATCGGTCAATTGATTTAATTGAGATTCGAATCATTATAAAAAATAGTTATTAAGAGATATCTTTTCTCTATAAATTGTTGGAGTTTTGTTTCTCTATAGAATATATTCTTAATGATTTGAAGATCTTCATTTTTTTAAAGACTCAACTAAAGTTAGATGAATTTGTTTATCGTATGTATCTCTCTGAAAACAGAACAAATATATTTCAAGCAAAAAATAGAAAGCTAATCAACTCCATTTCTAAACTTAAGAAGAAAATAAGCTATTTCATTCTTATAGATGCTCAAAATATTAGACTTCCTCTCAAAATTACTGGAGATTTTTCTTGAGTTATTGGTTTACAGGACTCACTTCAAGCCAAAAATAATCCAAATAAGAAAAAAAACACTATATAATTTAAAATTGCATTTTTGTCCAATAATGAAAATAAATAAGCTATTGAAATCAATCCTATTATAAAATCAACTTATCCATATTTATTTATTTTTCATTAAAGTGATCTCTAATATGCTTTAGTGTTTAAGTGCATCATAAGGGCTACATGAGCAAAAGTAGACTTTAAATGCATTAAATCAGTGGGGTCATCTTCAATTTTCAAGATAGATGTAGCGAATTAATGTTTAATCTTTTCATCAATTTCACTTTGAATGGATGGAATGGGAGATTGATTTAGATCATTTAGGGAAAGGGTATGGTTGGACTGGTTGAGCACACCTAGATCTTGAAGAGTTTAAAGATTAACAACTTCAGATTCCACATTTGCCTCTGTAGGGAGAGAGGAATTAGGCTCGATATGCACCCTTGTAGTCCTAGGTTGATGAGGTGGGGGCATAACCCCTACCAATAGGTTTCCTCGTAGGATTCAGCGGGCAGGAAGGTTCATCGTGGGAGAAGGAAGAACATTTATGGCAGGCTGGGGCTTCCAATCTTAAACAATAGCTTGCTCAAATTTGAGACTGTTGAGGTTGATTGGAACCAAATCAGGAAGAGTAGAGGTGTTAATCTGGACACAAACCCGAGCAAAAGACACTCATGATTTAGATGTCGTAAGGCTGTCTACAGCTAGAGGAATTCCCACCTTACTGGAAACCTTCAAGAACCACACTTCATGCTAGCAACAAAGAGGGAAATTAGGAAGCTTGATTTAGAGGGGGATCTCAGAAAAGTTCTCCTTAGTAGGTCAAAAATCCATGACCATTTCTAAAATAAAAAAGATTTGCCATTAAGAAAACAAGGCCCATTGTCCCAAACCAAGTCGAAGTCTTCTTGACACATGAATTTAAATAGGAAGGAATCCCCTTCGAGAGTAAGGAGCTCAAAGCCACCTTTAAGTTTCCATTTCTTCTTTATGGCCGCAAGAAGGGAACCGTAAAATGGACATTTTTTTATTACATGACCAACCAAGGATAACCTCCATTCTTGTTTCCCAGCTCTAAGTTCTTCTTCAGAGAAACTTATTTCTTCAAAGACTGGGGGAATAAAGGATAGAGAGAAATCTTGCAATTGTCATTCTGAGAATTAATAAGGCCCTTCCAAATACAAGAGAGTTTGGAAGGCTTTGGTAGACCCAAGTTCACAGAAGAAGAGACCTGAGGGTGAACCCCCACAATGGAAGAGGAGGAGGGGATAAAAGATGATAGGAGGGGGAAATAAGAAGAGAAGGCATCAACCGAGCTCATTTTCACTTTAACTTCTACAAAGGGCGGGCCCTCGGCTCAAGGCCAGAGGCCAAGGGAGAGGGAAAGAGGAAGGAGAAGTCAACGGGAGTAATAGAGGAGTACCTGGAGAGCGAAAATGGCCGCCGAAAGGGAGAGCTGGAGCGACAACAAGACAAGCATAACCCTACCCTAGTCAGCACAATTAATGGGGTTATTTCATTTCATCTCTCAACAATCTTCAGAATGGAAGAGACTTTTGCTTTTAACAAGAGATTCAATCCGATCAAGTGCTTTAGATGACCAAAGTACAAAGCTTCTCTTCATACAAAGTAGATCTTCTATTCTATTGTCTTTAGCCTACCAAATAAGTTGCACAAACAAGTTGCACAACTTGCAACCATAGCCCACCTTCTTTTTCACTTCTTTTAAGGCCTTTCCTTCTTTTTCCCTTCTCGCTCTCCTTCCCCTCTCCCTTTCTCTCCCATACCCCAAGTTTTGGACCAGAAGTCCAAAAACACAATAAGAAAACAAAAATTGCCAACTTCACATTCCCAATCAAGTCTCCTACTTAGCCCACAATGAAGCCTATGCCGCATGTAAAAAATAAAAACATTTAAAAAATACCACGCGCCTACTATTAATGAGTGCCATCAAAAAAGGGTGTATTGTTTAGATAAAAAAATTAATTAATCCAATTTTAGCTAGTTTGATTAAATTTATTAAGTTTTTTATTTTTAATTATTAGTTTAGTTTTTTTATAAAGTTGATCCAATAAAATAATAAATTGTACTATTTTTTAAGTATTAAATCAATAAATACTTGAATGATAAAAAAAATATTATAAAAATTAATATAGATATTATTTGATACTCTTAGACTTATAGAAAATTTTACATAATGATGATAAGATTTGTAATAATATATGAAGTTGAATGTTATTAATAAAAGAGAGGCATAAAATTAATTGTTACAAAGATGACGATATTATGGTGGATACACTGAGAGATAATGTGAAGTGAATATATACATAAAAAGGTAGCTCTAATGGCTGATAAGATTCAAGAGAGTTGTCTTGGATGGTTTGATCATATAAATCATCTGCCAAAGATTAGATGTATTAGATTTGACCTATATTAAGAAAGATGCAAATACACTTAAAAAGACTTGATTATTTAGTATATAAAATCATCTTATCTTTTAGAATTAAATAAGAATTTGACACTTAATAAGACATAATGGAGAATGACTCATGTGATTGACCTCACATTATTGTTGTTCTACTATTTGATAGTCAAATCAAAATCATAAATTAATACAAATATTAATTTTTTTTAATATATACTTTTTAAGCTAAAAGTAATTTGATATATTTATTAAAATTAATTATATTTTGATTCATTAATAATCAAATAAAATTATTCAAATTAATATTTAGTTCAATTCAATTTAGTTGGTACAAAAAATTGGCCCACTTGATGTTTCTAAGGTTAAAAATCAAAATTAATTAATTTAACTACACTACAAATTAATCAGATCAATATGCTCCTACTCCGAAGATCTAACCACTCTGCAAAACTCTTTTTTATGTGTAGCGGGGATAAGCTGGAGTGGTTTCTATGGTTTTTTGGTGCTCCTCTGACGGCAACTTCGTCTCCTCTGGTAGGTAGTTTTGCCTCTCCACAGCTGTTCTCTTCCTTTCTACCCCCTCTCTAACCTCCAGCCTTTCGGCTGGAGGTCTCCCCTTCCCCCTCTCTACACCTTCTCCCTCCCCTTATGGCCTTTAATGCGACCCCTCCTCCCAACATTCCCCCCCCCCCCCCCTCCACAACCTCTAATTTCCTAGGAGCTCCTCCTAGGATGAATCCCCTTCCTCATCCTGCCATTCCTTCAAGCTCCTCTCCCCTAATCTGGAAAGGCCTTTTGTTAGCAAACAAAGATAACAGCAAGTCCTTCTCTATATCTTTTGTGCCATGTGAATCAAATGAAGTCTGTTTTTCTGAAGAAGAGCTTAAGGAGGGTAGGTCGGAGTGGAACCTTTCTTTAGTTGGCCATGCTTTAGGGAAGAGACCCTACTATGGATCCTTGCTTGCTACCATCAGGAAGAAATGGAGTTTTAATGGGGTTTGGAGCTACTCTCTCGATGGGGACTTTTTCGTTTTCAAGTTCAACTGCCAGGAGGATTATGACTAGGTCTGGGACAATGGCCTATGCTTCCTTAATGGTCGACCCTTCATCTTTCAGAAGTACTCTTGGGACTTCAGGCCTTCCAAAGAGAACTTCTCTGAAATCTCCCTTTGGATTAAGCTATCGAATTTCCCCCTATGCTGTTGGAATGAGATCGGTTTCTCCAAGGTTACCAGCCTGATTGGTACCCCTTTGGTTGTGGACAACTTGACGATGTCTACGTCAAGGATCACTTTTCTAGAGTCTGTGTTCAAATCTCCACCTCCTCTCCCCTACCTAACTTTGTCAACATCAATCTAAATGATAAAAGATTCAAGCAAGAAGTCCTCTATGACTAGAAACCTAAAGCCCCTCCTCAAGATGACCCTATGATTCAAGCTAATATTCCCCTAACTAACCCCTCTCAATCAAAACCACAAGCATCCAATGTCAGCTCTACATATACAATTCTTACCAGGTCGGCTACTCTATCTCCCAACAGGCTGCATTTGCTTAAGGATATGGAATCTGCTATTATTTCCTCCGGTACCGCAGTCCAGGCCAAAGGCTCACCGGGGAAAAAAAGGAACATGGTTCCTAAGTCAAACGCAAAGAAAAAAGACACTAAAGGCAAGAAGCCATCCACCTCCCGATCATCCTCATGTGATTCCTAGTCTAGGCAGCTGGAACGTCTAAGGCATTCAGGCTGGTGGCCGCTTCAATGACTATTGCTGACTAATTAGAGATTATCATCTCGATATTCTCTGTCTTCTCAAAACCAAGTTGTCCCCTGACTCCCTGAGAGACAAAATTCTTCTTTGTAGATTCAAATTTTCCCTAATAAAGGAAGTGTTAGTAACTTGAGGCGTCAATATATGGTTAAAATGGGATTGGATAAAGTCACTTTCAGACCTATCTCCACCTCTCAGCTCATTCATGGAGCTCTGTCTTTCAGCAACTCCACCTCCCTCGCTTTCACCTGTATCTATGCTCATAATGGTGCCCACAATCGGTTATCCCTCTGGCATGACTTTAGAGACATCCACTCCAAAATTGACTCCCCTTAGTTGCTTACTGGGGACTTAATTTTGTACTCTTCAGCTCTGAAAAATCAATAAAAAAATCCTATCCCTTTCAACAGAACCCTTGATTTCTTGGAGTGTTTTAGGATTGCGAGTTGATGGACCTTCCTAGCTCTAGCTTGCGATTCTCTTGGTCTTATCAACAGTTGGATCACCTCATCCAATCTAGACTGGATAAAGCTCTTTGTAATATGAGGTGGTTGGAATTTTTCCCTCCTCACACTATAGGGTTTCTCTTCCCCTCTCATCCGATCACTCTCCACTTATTATCTCTTTAGATCTCTCAATCCGGCCATCCCATAGACTCCTCTTTAAGAACTATTGGACTACCTTACCTAGTTTCAGGGATATTGTCCTTAAAGCATGGAACACTTTCTTCCCTGGGGATCCTCTATTTGTATTCTCTTAGAAGCTTAAGAAAATAAAGGAGGCTTTAAAGGTCACTATCTAGGAACCCCATTCTCTTAGTAATCAGATCTCTTTGGCTAAGGTTGAGAAATAAAGGATTTTCTGTCCCTGGAGCTCAACCCGAATGATGCTGGGTTAATCCATAGGGCTAGTGAGATTGGCAAGCATTATAGAGCTCTGTCTGAAAGGGAGAGCTCATGGATCAGTCAAAGGGAAAAAATTCACTGGTTAAGCCATGCTGATGATGATCTAAAGTTTCTTTATGGATCCTTGAAGGAGAGAAGAAGTGCTAACTTGATTCATGAACTCCATACTGACAAAGGGATTATTTATGATACTGAGGCTATGGCAAAGGAATTTTGTGACTACTACTACTCTCTTTTCAACTCCGCTAGCCAAGACTATAGCCCCCCTTCTTTTATCCCCAGTGGAGTCACCCTATCCCCCTCTAAGTCCTCAGACTTGGTTAGAGAAGTTACTGATCAAGAGATTCTAGCTTCCCTTCATAGTATCAATGAAAATAAATCCCCTAGGCCGGATGGCTTTAATTTTAAATTCTTCACCCATTGTTGGGACATTGTGGGAAAGCAGTTTCTCCTTGCAGTTCATCATTTCTTCAAATTTCAAAAGCTACATCTCCACTTAAAACATAGCCTTATTACCCTCATACCCAAATCTAAGCATACTAGTAACCTTTTGATTTTAGACCTATATCACTTTGTAATACCTTTTATAAAGTTATAGCTAAGATCCTTGCCTCGAGATTGAAAATGGTGTTGCCATCAATCATTCATTTGGCTCAATCTTCCTTTATCCAGAATAGGGATATTGCTGATAATGTTGCATTAGCTCATGAAGTCTATCATGACTTTATTCCTAGCTACAACCAGGAGAAGTTCATAGCCAAGCTTGACTTGAATAAAGCATTTGACTCTATCAATCGTGAATCCCTCTTAGTTAGGCTCAATCAAAAAGGTTTTCCTCAGCTATTTATAAACTGGGTGGAGGCCTGCATTATTGAAGTTCCTTTCTATGTTGAGACTTTCACTCTAAAATGAGGCAAGGATTCCCCTCTTTACGATTGCTATGGATACCTTCTTGTGTTTGATGGATCGAATGGTGGAGCTCAAATAATTCTCTACTCTCTCTGTTGGTTGTCTTAGCTTGTCTAATCTGATCTTTGCAGATGATCTTCTGATTACTAGGGCTGTCAATTTTCTTTTAGCCTCTTCACTCAATGAGACCCTTGAGACTCTCTATTCTTTCCTAAAGTCGGAGGTTAATCGGGAGAAGTCTTCTATTTGCTTCTCCAAAGTGACCCCCTGTGCTGACCAATTTTGTGAGGTTCTTAACATTAGAGGGGTTCTTCCTTTTAAATACTTGAGGCTCCCCTTGGTTGTTGGATCAACCAAATCGGTTCATTTCAACCCACTATTCGATAGAATTTTTGGGTGGCTTGCAGGATGGAAGTCAAAGATACTATCTTTTGGCGGTAGACTCCAGCTAATGTGATCTTCACTGAACAACTACTTGGCTTACTGGTTTAGCATTATGGCTATCCCTAAATGTATTCTAAAGCATATCTCCTCTCTCACCTCTAAGCTTTTTTATCATGGAGGGGTTTATAACAAAATGCATACGATTTCTTGGAATAAGACTACACTCCTAGAGAAAAAGGGGGTATAGGTTTGTTATCTTTAGTCTCTCTTAATCTTATTTCTAAAGCTAAACTTGTATGGAAGCTCCTTAATAGATCCTCATTCTTAGCTTCTTGGTTTACTGCTAAATACTGCTCCCTCTGGTGTCCTTTGACTGGGCATTCTTCTCCCATGTGGAAGGAGCACAAATTGTGTGCTACTCGGTTCAGAAGGATCATTAGCTTTCATATTAGGAATGGATCTTCTTTTTCTTTATTTTTTGATCCATGGTGTTCTGGCTATTCCTTATATGAGATAATAGGGTCATCTTGTTTTAATATTTTCAATCTTCATCCCCATAGCGTTTTGCTCTATCATTCTTGATAGAGCCTGGTTTCTACCTTAGACTCTTTATCGTGCCTCTTGGGCAAGCTGTAACTAGATTCTCTTTATATCTCTTTCCTCTTTGGAGGGTGGAATTCTCTGGGATAATAAGAACTCCATCTCCACTACATTAATCAAAAAGGCTATCTTTGCCTCCGAATCGGATGTATGTTGGGGCAAAGAGATTTGGTTTAAAGGTTTGCTATTAACCAAGCTTTGTTCTGTTGGATGGCCTATGTTGAGGGCCTCAAAACCTTGGATGTCCTATCTAGTAGAGGCCTTGGTTCTATGCTGAGTTTCTATTTATGTAATAATTCTTCGGAATCTCATATTCATCTATTTTTTGAGTGTCCCATCTCTCTATGGCTATTGAGAAATGAGACATGGGGCTCCTTCTTCCTTATGCAACCTTCCCTCCAACAAGTATTGGAAGCGGCCAATAGTCTGGACCATAGGGTGGAGAAAAGAATCCACTACCTCATCACCTCTATATGTGTTTACATAATATTGTGGGAGAGAAACTCTAGGTTGTTCTCCAATGACTTCTCTCCTCCTCATGTGTTGAAAGACAAAGTGCTCTCTCTTGGTTGCTTACAAGCTTAGAAGATGGTATATCAAGGTGACTTGGCCTGACTCTGTGAATAAAACCATAAGGAGTTATTGCAATTGGGAGTTGGGGACTTTCTAATTAATGATTGTTGTGCAACGGCTATGAGATTTGTGGTTCATTTAGCGGTTGGTTTTTGACGGACGGTGATGTTGAATATTGCGGCTGTTCTTCCCTTCCCTTCGATGCTTCAGACTCCCCCTAACCTTGGAGGGCCAGTTCTTTCCTCCTTGCTCTGTTCCTCTTTCTGTGCGATCTGCAGGCGGCTGGCTATTGGGTTAGTAACGTTTCTGTTTCCTTTGCCTATGTCCCTAATTGGAGGTTTGCACTGGCAACTGGTTGTGGGTGCTCTGAGCGTCTTGGGCATTGCTAGACTCCTAGCTGCTGACCCTTTTCGGGATTTTGTCTCACTGAGTCCATTGGGGAGGTTTCCCCCCATACTTTTCTTTATTTTTCTATGGTGATATCTTCTGTTTTTCTCTTTCTTTTTTATCTCTGCCTTTTATGAGTACTCGTCTGATGTCAATGTGTTCTTGTCTTTACTTGTCTTTTGAGTCTTGTATAGGATTACCTTGTTTTTGTAACTTTTACTTACATTTGGAATGAATTGGGCAATTGCCCTCAAACTTTTCCAAAAAAAAAAAAAAATCACTCTGCAAGCCCTTGGAAATGTGAATTCTAATGAAGAAGTGGAGCACATCTGGTCTCACACGTTCAAAGTGAATCGAATCTCATTTTAGTTCGCATTTGGAATCTGATGTAAAAGGAATCGATGTAAAAGAAATTCAGCTAAAAGATTACTTTATAGTTGTTTGGTTGAGAGCTTTACAAATTTATGACTTTATTTTTTTTTTTGTTGACAAAATATAATGTAAAGAAAACGGAAGGTTTTAATATCGGCGGGCGGCGCTGACGGCGGTGGGCACGGCCACGGCAGTGGGGCGGCGGCCGTGGAGGTGGCGAAACGTTAAACTCGTGAATATCTTCTCACAGACACCGCGTCTTCTCTTCAATTCAACGACTCGTTTAAAATTCTGATAATTACAGAGGATTTATTCCTTGAACTCAATACATCAACCACATGGTAGGGGAGAGAAAAAATGAACATAAATTGAACCATTAAGGCAGTGAGTTCAAACCATCAACCAAAAGCTAGGCAATTTCAGCGCTAATATATTTGAAATTTACTTATTTCTAGACAATTTGAGATAATTCATGATACCACCCCTTTATAATTTCTCATTTACAATAGAGTCATGCTTGCACATCAATGATCACAATCTTTTTCAGCTCAAAGCTTTTCTATTGTTATCAAATTTTAGGCATAACAACCCAACAAACTACACTTACCTTATTTGAGTCTATGCTTCATATTATATTAATGCAATGATACTAACTTTAAAAAAAAATAGTAGCTGAAGATAATGATTATGAATCATTACTAATATAATTAAAACTTAACTTAAATTTCACTAAAATTTGATAATAGGATATTCTCTTAGGATTATTTATGTTAATACCACTAGGAAAAGTAGAACAACCAATATTATATAGGACAAGTAACCAAGACATCACAAACATATAATAGGTTAAATAAATAGTAAACACTTGATCGAAATTTATCAAAATATTTAAATTGTCTCTAAGCCAAAGTCTCAGAAAGAAAGTATCTATTTGCATATAGAGCTTATCAACTCACTTATATAAACTACTCTCTCACTTAGAATAAACTCCCAAAATGTCAATAATGTAAATTATCAAATCAGCTTATACCACTAGCCTGCATAGAATGAACCTGTCAAAATAACTCGCCAAAGAATTTATTATGGGTAATTCTTCCACAATGATCTAATTCTCAACCTAAACTTAACAAGAATTATCAAAATAATTTGATGGCTAACATCTACATATGTTTTCTTATATTTATAGCAAATATCATTCAATCTTATTATATAATTATATTTATTGAGTTTATACATAATCATCATATAACATTGAACACCGATTCAAATATAAAAATTAGGGATTGGTAGATAAGACTATATAACATTATATCAAATTATATTATCTAGCAAAAAACTTGTAAAATTCTTAGAGTTTCTGTTTAATATCTTTTAACTCTGATTAAGCTTCCTAATAAAATGACAGTGCAAATTATAAATAATTTTGAATCCAAAACAATTTATCTTTGATATAAGCTAAGATCTAGAATAAAGTTCAGAATAATATAATCTGTATTATGTTTTATATCATTTGATTAAAAGATAAGCAACATATTTTTACAAGCACAATGTATTTGAGCAATATTTCATGCATCAAAATAGTCAATATATTTTCAACATATTTTATACGGGGTTAACTGAATGAATAAAAATATTTGATCCAAAATTTTTATCTTGAATGTTATCTGATAATTTATCCACCACCAGGAAATTTATTTGACCAAATCTCTCATAATTTTCAGCTCTTAAAAGATACTCCAATATTTAAACTAAAAATTTAAGAAATGATTTAGAGATATATGAACCTCATTTTCAACAATTTAAATTTAAGATAATTTAGTTTCACTAAAGGATTTCAAAAACCCCAAGAGCATATGTATCCAATTCAAATAGACCTAAATTAATTACTAATTATCACAATTAAACTTTTTTAAAATGATTCTTAAGCGATTAAGTTCCCTTCAAGTTTTAGCATGCTTATGATCAAATAGTGTATTCTAAATAGAAAATTTTAACACATTAAAGATCACTCATGGGGTGTAAATGAGTCAAGTTTCAGCAAGCTAAAGCTCTGTTCATGTTCTAGTCATTTATATTAGCTCATGTTTGAAATTAGCTCATGTTCGAATTAGGGTCATAAAATGTTTGTTCTCATTCTCAATATTTTTAAATTGATCGAATTAGCTCATGTTCTACTCAAT
Source organism: Cymbidium sinense (assembly GCA_021442155.1). Classification (NCBI taxonomy): domain Eukaryota; kingdom Viridiplantae; phylum Streptophyta; class Magnoliopsida; order Asparagales; family Orchidaceae; genus Cymbidium; species Cymbidium sinense. The sequence goes on from CM038217.1 coordinate 94,225,316, forward strand.
TTGTTGGACAAAATCAACTAAAATAAACTATAAATGTTTGGAAATATATATATATATATATATATAGTATTTCCAAGACATGATACATATAATATAATTCAAGTATATTACATTAAATTAATATCTTCTTTAATTATAAAGATGAACACCATAACTCACATTAAAAGAACTATTTCAGCCATAAAATCCTATGTTTCTTATATGTTACTTTCAATTTCTCCATATTTGAGTGAGATTTTTGCACAATTTCAAATTTTTAATTATCTATTTTGCAGTAAATTTCACCACATGCAACAATCTTGCATTTTATCTCAATTATTTTTCGTTTATTTATACTGTTTCTTATTACAGTGAGCGTGAATTTCTATACATAGCCTTAACGTCTTTTTTTCTTTTAATGAAACCAATCATATATCTAAATATTTATTTTTTATTTTGTATCTTGAGCTCCATTATTTTTCAGAAATTTTTATTTTTATTTTAACAATATAAATTTTTATTTTCAAAGTTCCCTCTTGGAGTTCTGGTATACGGCCTCTTTTTAAGCCTTTATAAGGGTACGACGGAAGGTACATGCCCTATGTTTTGGACCAGAAGTCCAAAATCATAATAAGAAAACGAAAATTGCCAACTTTCCATTCCCAATCAACTCTCCTACTTAGCCCACGATGAAGCCTAAGCCGCATGTAAAAAAATATAACAATTAAAAAATATCACGCACCTACTATTAATAAGAGCCATCAAGTAAAGGTGTATTATTTAGATAAAATAAAAAAAATAAATTGAATTAATCCTATTTTAAATAGTTTGATTAGATTTATTAACTTTTTTATTTTTAATTATTAGTTTTGTTTTATTTTATTTAATAAAGCCGATCCAATAAAACAATAAATTGTACTATTTTTAAAAATATTAAATCAATAAATCCTTGAATGTTAAAAAAATAAATATAGATATTGTTTGATACTACTAGACTTAAAGAGAAAATTTTATATGATGATGATAAGACCTACAATGATTCATGAGGATGCTATGATAGATACACTAAGAGACAATGTGAAGTGAATATATACATGAAAAATTACAATAGCTCTAATGGCTGATAAGATTTAAAAGAGACATCTTAGATGGTTTGATCACATAATCATCTGCCATCAAATGATCTAATTAGAAGATTAGATGTATTAGATTTGACCTATGTTAAGAAAGGTAGAGGTACACTTAAGAAGACTTGATTATGTAGTATATAAAATGATCAGATTTTTTTAGAATTAAATAAGAATTTGACACTTAATAAGACATAATGGAGAAAGATGACTCATGTTGTCAACCCCACACAGTGGGGTAAAGGCTTGTGGTTGTTGTTGTTCTATGTTTGATAGTCAAATCAAATTCATACATTAATACAAATATTATTCTTTAATATATACTTTTTAAGCTAAAAGTAATTTGATATATTAGTTAAAATAAATTATATTTTAATTTATTCATAATCAAATTAAAATTTAGTTCAATACAAATTAGTTTGAACAAAAAATTTGTCCATTTGATATTTTTAAGATTAAAAATCAAAATTAATTTAATTGCACTACAAATCAATCAGATTAAACAAGTTCCTACTTTGAAGATCTAACCACTCTCTAAGTCCGTGGAAATGTGAATTCTAATGAAGAAATGGAGCACATTTGGTGTCACACGTTCAAAGTGAATCAGAATCTGCGTTAAGTAATAACCGAAATAACCCTAAAAACTAATTGCGTCTAACCGCGTACAAAAACCTCAGGCTAGTCTAGGCTATAAAAGCAGCCTTAGGCAACCCTACTGCAGAGTTCAGATATAACTTTGTGTCCGGACGTCAATCAAATCTCAATACATATTCACTAATAAAATATTATTTTTTTATTTTATAACGTGGTAACGCCGATCACGATGCCGTTAATATTATTCGGACCCTGTCGGGCTCGTTAAAACAATAGGAGAAAATATTACGTCATTTAGGGGCGTGGCTGGACGTCGTTTGAATGCACGTTAGAAATTTAAAAAATAATATATAAATGTATTTAGGGCATAATATGATTTTTTTTCAGACAAATTGAGCTCAGAGAAGAGAAACAAAAAAAATCACATTTCAATTTCAGAAAGAACTGTGAAGATGGAGTACGAATTTCAAAGTTATAACCTTGATATTGCGACCAATTTTGTGGATGATGTCTTAAATATAAATGCATCAGTAAATTTTCTTCATTGTTTTATATATACAGTTATTTTGAAATAGTCAGTGATCTTCTTTGAAATTATTTTCTGAAATATATATTTCCTACACTATTTGGAGTTCTTAGCAAGAGGACTTTGAGAGTTTTTGGAACTATTTTTCATGTGTACACTCTATACAGTCATGAGTGTACACCTTTTTTTTAAATTTGTTTCAAGTGTGGGCTTGTCATATATTTAATATATTCTATTGTAAGTTGTTTGAAGTTTAGTCCTAAGAAATTTGATAATTTTTGAAGCTATTTTTGAAGTGTACACTCTATACACTCATAAGTGTACACCCCTTTTATTATTTTTTTTTTCAATTGTGGGGCTTGCTTTATGTTTAGTACATTGTATTATAAGTTGTTTGGAGATGTTTCCTGGAAAATTTGAGGGGGTTGGGTTTGGAGCTATTTTTGAAGTTTATACTCTGTACGCTCATGAATGTACATCCCATTTTTCAATTTTTTTCAACTGTGAGGCTTACCATATATTTTGTATATGGTATTGTAAGCTGTTTGAAGATGTTTTCTGGAGAATTTGGGAGATTTTTGGAGCAATTTTTTATGTGTATACTATGTACACTCATGAGTGTACACCTTTTTTTTAAAATTTTTTTAATTGTGGGGCTTACCATAGGTTTAATACATTATATTGTAAGCTGTTTGAAGATGTTTCCTGGAGAATTTGTTATTTTTGGAGCTATTTTTGATGTGTACACTCTTTACACTCATGACTGTATACCTTTTATTTCAATTTTTTCAAATGTGGGGCTTGTCATATATTTAGTTCATTCTATTGTAAGAAGTTTGGAGATGTTTCCTGAAGAATTTGGGAGATTTTTTGAGCTATTTTTGAAGTGTATATTCTATACACTCATGAATGTATATCCTTTTTTTTCAAATTGTTTGAACTGTGGGACTTGTCATATGTTTAATACATTCTATTGTAAGCTATTTGGAGATGTTTCCTAGAGAATTTGGGAGATTTTTGGAGCTAATTTTGGAGCAATTTTTCATGTGTTCTCCTAAAATGTAGTTGTGCCTAAGCAGGTGAATGAGGCTAATCACCAGTGCGATGATGAAGCCGTTATGTCTCATGAATCAATTGTAGGCAAACTCCTTGGCACCACTGTTCACAATGAAAAAAGGCATATAAATTATACTATGATTATGCACATCAAATTGGATTCAGTGTTTGAAAAGATCATACTATTTATTGGTCAAACTCGAAGAATTTGAAATAAAAGGATTTTTTATCTGCAAAAGCAGGTCTGAAGAAAGGTGTCTATCTAAACTGCTCAGTCAAATTTTAAAAAATAGATACAAGGACTAGCTTTCTGGTCATGATTAGAATTTTTATTGATTTAGATGAGAATTGGAAGGTTAAAAAATTTATAAAAAGTTATAATCATTCATTGGCGCTGGGTGACCTACATCTTCTCAGATCATACAAAGGCACCAGGGATGAGAAGGTGACTATGTTGAAGTTAATGGCAAAGGATGGAATTAGAGCAATTGATGTATTTAGCTATCTTAGTGAGGAAGTTGATAGCGTGGAGAATATCGGCTTTACAAAAAGATATGCTTTCAATTACATCCAAAAAGAAAGAAGATTAAGGATTGTGAATGGCGATATTAATGCATTAATACAACTGTTCAAGGAAAGGCAAGCGAAGAATGGAATGTTTGCAAGAGATGTCCAAGTTGATGAGTTGGACATCTTGGTCAATATTTTTGGAGCAATGACATGTCAAAGATAGACTATGATTATTTCGGGGATGTTATAATTTTTTATACAAGTTATCAACTCAATAAATATAATCTTGTCTGTGCACTATTTGTTGGAGTGAATAATCATTGATAAAATATCTTATTTGGAGTAGCCTTTCTATTAAAAGAGATAATTGATTCATTCACATGGCTATTCAAAATATTTCTTTGATTAATGAATGAGATACATCCTATAATAATATTCACTGATCAAGATCAGGCAATAATGCGTGCTATCAAAATTGCATTATTACATACTCATCATAGGTTGTGCCAATGGCATATTTCTAAGAAAGCTCATTCGAATGTACATTGCTTTAATAGTAATAAGACAGTATAAAGTCTCTTTTATACATGCATGAGTAAATGTGATTCAGAGGAAGAGTATGAACAATCTTGGTCTACCATGCTAGAAGAAGGTAATTTGCATAATCATGTTTGGTTGCCTGAGCTATATAAAATTAGTTGTAAGTGGCCCACTGTATTATGCAAAGACTCATTTTGTATGGGTATCTTATCAACGCAACATAGTGAGTCCATGAATAATGTATGTCATAGAATCTCTAAACCAATAAGTTCTATCACCGATTGTTTCTTGGGATTGAAGAAGTTTATGAACATTTGGCGATGGAATGAATATGATAAAGATTTCAAGTGTAGTCAGTCAGCAATTATTCCTGTTGTTAAAACTAGTCCAATACTAAAACAAGCTGCTATATTTTACACAAGAAAGCTTTATATAATGTTTGAAGAAGAATTTTTCCATGGAGTCGGTGGAGTAGCAGCATATGTGTGTCAGATGACAATCCCATAGAGTATTCGGTGGGAAACTTAGAGAATATGAGCTCTTCCAAAACATGGATTGTCCATTTCGACAAGACATGCCTAAATATAACTTGTAATTATGAAAATTTTAAAATTATGAGGGTACTTTGTGCCTATTGCATCCAAGTTTTGAGTTAGGAAGATATTGTGCACATTTCGAATAAGTATCTTCTGCGATGGTCAACCAGAGCAAAGAGGGATATCTACTTTGATAGTGCTTACAGGAACTTAAAAGATGTGCAAGATAATGATGAAAATCAAACTGTCATTATTTTTCAGAACCACATCAATCAATATGCATATCAAATAAGCACTAAGGCATAAGGTAATAAGGAAGCTGAGAAGTCTATGTTAGATTCCTTAAAGAAACTATTTGATAATGTTGAATCTATATTATGTGGGAATTCACCTCCAATTGACAAAATAGCTAAGAAAAAGAAGTCTGCTATAATAGATTTAGGAATTCACTTACTAAAGGATCTAGTTAAGAAATGATTAAAGGATATTTCTAATGCAAGGATGAAATGATATTGAGAGAGAAATAAGAAAGCCAAGAGTAATTTTTTACCTGTCTCTAAATTTATACTCTTCAAATATTATTGTTAAGCTTTAAACCATTTTATCTTTAATGTTACAGAGACAAAAGAACAAGGTGCGAGAGGTGGAGAACATAAAGGTTCACCCATTACAACACCTTTTTATGTTATGCCAGAGTACTTTTCAGAGGTATGCAAGTATAACACTTCATTCCTGCTGTTAGATATCAACAATTGATATGATATTCTTTTATATTAGGAATTTAACTCAAGCTCAACAATCGTCAATTAGTGAAGAAGATAAGATGATGATGGATATCATTACAGGGAAATATTATAATGTCTGATATCATTTAATTGTCATGTATTCTTTGAATGTATATACTTTCATGTTAATTTGATTGAAAGTATTTTAATCAGTAATTACTATGTTGTACTTTAAAGTTAAACTTTGTACTTTGAATTATGGTGCTTATTTTTTTAATATACTAGTGATATTTTCTACTTTAAACCATTCTATTGATATGTTTCCTGGGGAATTTTATGGTTAAGGGAGCAATTTTTCATGTATACACTCTGTACACCCATGAGTATACACTCCTTTTTTCCAAAAAATTTCAACTTATGCACATCAAAAATAGCTATAAAAACTCACCAAATTCAACCAAACAGCTCAGAGTAGCATGTACTAAATATAAAGCAATCCCTAGTGGTTTAAGTTTTAAAAAAAAAGGTGTACACTCATGAGTATATAGAGTGTACACATTGAAAAATGATTCAAAAACTCCCCGAAAAGCCTCCAAATAGCTTAGAATAGCATTTCCTAAACATATAGCGAGCCCCACAATGATTTAATTTGAAAAAAAATGGGGTGTACACTCATGAGTGTACACATTAAAATGGATCCAACCCCCCCCCCCCCAAAGCCTCCAAACAGCTTAGAATAGTATCTACTAAACATATAATGAGCCCCATAGTAATTTAATTTGAAAAAATGGGGTGTACACTCATGAGTGTACACATTGAAAACTAATCCAAAAAATCCCCCCAAAAGCCTCCAAACAGCTTAGAATATTGATCCAAACAGCTTAGAATACTGAATCACCTTCATAAGCATAGCTAAAACTCCTTTTAGATCAAATCAAACTCAATTGATTTCTTTCTAAATCAATTATTTCTTTATTCATATTCACAAATATAAATGAAACTCACCTTCCAATGACCAAAATGAATCAAACTAAATTGATAGTCTTCTAAACCTTTTTGACCTACATCCATGGACTTGGTCAAATTTGCTTCCAAATCACTCCAAACTCAAGTGATTTTCTCATGAATCATTTAGATCTTCATTTATATTCATAAATATAAATGAAATATAAATCTAAATGACCAAGACAAAATCCAACATAAAACCAAAACTGAACCAATTGACCAACTTATGTTCACTTAACCCAAAGTGACCTAAAGGACTCATTTGAGCCAACTTCCAGTCCAACTCAAATTTAATTGAACCAAGCTCACCAAAACCTTCCACCATGATTATCGATCACCCTAGGATGATCAATTGCAATCAATTGGTTTAAACCAAGTCAACTTACTTATTTGACCAAATCAACCCTTAGCCCAAATGAACCAAAACTAGCCAAAACTCATCCTACATCAAATTGATTGAAACCAATGATTTGAATCAACCCAAAATTAATATTTAAATATGACTTGACCACTAATTGAGCCAAACTAATCCCAATTGGCCATTTGATCCAAGTTGACCCAAATTGGCCTAAAGGACTAAGTTGGGTCAAACCATGATCTAACCAAAATTGATTGCAACCAATGACTTAAGTTCATTCCAAATTGATTATTGAACTTGACCAAAGCTATAATTGAATCCAATTTGATCAATCGAGCCCAATTGAGTCATGTAGCCCAAATTGGCCTAAATTTAAGTTAAATCCAAATTGATTCAAACCAAATACCACATTCATTTTCAATTAACCAATTGAACGTGAATCAACCCATAACCCAAGCCAATTTGGCTAATTTTGGTCAAATTGATCAACTTCACCCATTTGGCCCATTTGATTCCAAATGAGCCAAAATTAATTCTAAGCTAAGTTAAATCAAATTGATTATACCAAAACTCTTCAAATTATCATTTGAACCTAACCTAAGCTTTGGTTTGACCTAATTTGAGCAATTGGTCAACCTAACCCAACTTGACCCAATGTGACCCATATGACACAAATTAAGTAAAATCCCTTGAAACCAAGCCATGACCCATTGAGGGCTGAGCAAACCCAAACCAAACCCATTTGAGATCGGCCCAAAATCAATCGAACCCAATTAAATCCCTCGTGGATCCTCTCCCACATAGGATTCCACCCAACCTCATTTAGTTCTCCCCATCACATGCATTTAACTCCTCCCCAAAACTTGCATTCAATGGAGCTGATCACATGACAACAAAAGAGGACTTTAGAGCTAAATACAAAGTCTTCAATCAAACCATCATCCATCACAACCACCTCCCCATCACATTTATTCAAAATTTCATCCACCATTAAAAGAGGGAGAATAGAGATAGTAAAGGGATCGAATTTTGGCATTAGAGTGTCTCTTAGAGCTCTTAAAGCAACCATCCATCACTTCCCCACTTCTCTTGAGTCAAAAACATCAAACCTAGGTGGATTTTGGTGAGAAAGCAACGACAATTGAAGAGTACATCATTTTGAAGTGAAGATGTAAATCTAGGCTCACTCCGAGACTTCTTCTTCCACTCAAGAGTGTGCTTGGATCATCACCGCCATCGAAAATCATCCCCGATGAGGTAATTTCATCAAACTATAGTCAACCTTAGGATCTTCCATTTGCGTAAATGTATGCTCGATTCTAAAAATTTCCCATTGATTACCCTCGTATTTTTCATTTTACACTATCCCAATATGATTTGGAGTATTTTTCGGCGAAGATCGCCACAAAATTGAACCCAAAGAGCCTAAATCGAGCAATTTTAGCCACTATTTTTGCTATTTTCGGATTCCAATTCACTGAAATCGGAGAAGAAGAGCAGCAGCCATCTAGTCCCATGTTCAGGGGATTGGACGGCCTAGATCTCACTCTAGAATCATCAGATTTTGACTTTTAGATCACACGACACGATCTGGACCGCCCGATCGCACGATCGGACGGTCAAATTGCATCCTCGTGTCACGCCACACGATCCAGTTTTTCCCCGCTCCTTTTCTGTGGCACCCAATAGATGCGTCCGTGGCGCCGCGCCGAGTTGCTCAAATCGCGGCTCGCGTGCCATGCATAACGGCGGCGTCGTCGTGCGGTGCCATGTGTGGGAAAATGCCTATTTTTTGATTTTAAAAATTATTTAAATTGCCTAAAATTTCAAAAAATTAATAAATAAAATAAAATACCCAACACAAAATTGTAAATGAGGGTTCATTGGATTCGTCTTTCCGAGAAGAATCCAATGAACTAAAGATCACTAATAATTGCTGAGTATTGTGAGCTTAATTTAGGTTTCAGTGAAAATAAAGTTTCATTAATTACTCTAAAAATACAAATTGGATTGAGGTGAAATTTTTAGGGATTGAAACTAGGTTTAAAATCTACCTACTATTAAAATTTTAAGATAAAATGGTGGCTTGATTGAAAGATATTGAATTTAGAAGTTCAAATGATCTATTTTAATTAAATAAATCAGTATACCTTATAAAATTTGGTTAAATTAGCTGAAACTTTAGAAATTCATAACTAATCCTAAAAAAATAAAAAAAAATAAAAATGAGGGCTCATTTTAAAGGTATTTTATAGGGGCTTAATATAAAATTAATTCTAATTAATTTTAAACAATAATTAAGGCTTAATTTAGGTTTAACTAAAAACTTAATTAGCTTAATTAATCTTTAATTACCCAATTAATTAATTCCAAACTTTTGGAAATTGATTAATGGGATGACCTCTGCCTCCCATGATTTTCTTAAGATTTATTGTTTGGTTAATTAGGGATATTGCTTGTCTTAGCCTTAATTACTCCCTTAATTAATTAGGTGATTAATTAATATTCTAAATAGCAAGAAAATCATTAATAAAGCTTGTTAATCATTGTGAGATAGTGAATGGACATGAGGAATGAGATTGAGATCTCTTTTCAATTCTTTTCCTTAAGTTCATTTCACTTGAGTTGAGATTAATTAATTTAAGATTAATTAATAATTTAATTCATTAATTAAATGGCTTAATTAATCAAATTGAAATCATAATCATTCTAGAACTTTTATAATTAAGTTTCTTAATCAAAGAGAATTCTAAGGAAATTATAACTAGCCTACATGTGTGTGTGTGTGTGTGGTGGTGGGATATAAGAGTACTTAATTAAACCATTTAGTTTAATTAACCAATAATTATGAGCCAAATTGCATTAGGCCCTTTTATTTTCATAGGATCATTGCTGATTTTATTTTCAAAACATATGCATATCATATTGGCTCATTATTAATTAATTAATTAACTTAAGGTGATATAGGTAAGGGTTAATTAATTCATTTAATTCACACCTTAACCTAATTAAACCATAATTAACTCACACATGGGGAATGGGGTTAGGATTATCAAATCTCTTTCACATTCCTTAAACCAAATCAAACCAAATGAAGCTAAAGTGAACTTAATTAATTTAATATCTAAATCAATCCATTTGGAATAGGAGAGTTACTCAATCATTAAATATTTCAACCTAATAACTAAATCAAACACATTAATGAAATTAAATAAACATAATAAATGAATCAAATCAGATAAAACTCTAATCATAAATAATAAAACTTAATTGAAATAAAATAAACAGTTAATTCACTTAATAACAATGATAATAATAACAATAATCCTTTAGTTAAATCAAATTTAAGTAAAACAGTTAACTAAATCAAATCACTAATATGTGGGAATTAAGTTGTTAATTAAACAAATATTTATTAGCCAAATTGCATTAGGCCCTTTTATTTTCATAGGATCATTGCTGATTTTATTTTCAAAGCATATGCATATCATATTGGTTCATTATTAATTAGTTAATTAACTTAAGGTGATATAGGTAAGGGTTAATTAATTCATTTAATTTACACCTTAACCTAATTAAACTATAAAATCAACTCAATAACTCTTCATTAAACCAAATTAACTCACACATGGAGAATGGGGGTTATGATTATCAAATCTCTTTCACATTCCTAAATCAAACCAAATGAAGCTAAAGTGAACTTAATTAATTTAATATCTAAATCAATCCATTTGGAATAGGAGAGTTACTCAATCATTAAATATTTCAACCTAATAATTAAATTAAACACATTAATGAAATTAAATAAACATAATAAATGAATCAAATCAGATAAAACTCTAATCATAAAAATCAAACTTAATTGAAATAAAATAAAAAGTTAATTCACTTAATAACAATGATGATAATAATAATAATGCTTTAGTCAAATCAAATTTAAGTAAAACACTTAACTAAATCAAATCACTAATATGTGGGAAATTAAGTTGTTAATTAAACAAATATTTATTAGCCAAATTGCATTAGGCCCTTTTATTTTCATAGGATCATTGCTGATTTTATTTTCAAAGCATATGCATATCATATTGGTTCATTATTAATTAGTTAATTAACTTAAGGTGATATAGGTAAGTTAATTAATTCATTTAATTCAGCTTAACCTAATTAAATTATAAAATCAACTCAATAACTCTTCATTAAACCAAATTAACTCACACATGGGGAATGTGGGTTAGGATTATCGAATCTCTTTCACATTCCTTAAACCAAATCAAACCAAATGAAGCTAAAGTGAACTTAATTAATTTAATATCTAAATCAATCCATTTGGAATAAGAGGTTACTCAATCATTAAATATTGCAACCAACTAAATCAAACACATTAATGAAATTAAATAAACATAATAAATGAATCAAATTAGATAAAACTCTAATCATAAATAATCAAACTTAATTGAAATAAAAAAAAGTTAATTCACTTAATAATGATGATAATAACAATAATCCTTTAGTCAAATCAAATTTAAGTAAAACACTTAACTAAATCAAATCACTCACATGTGGAAAATTAAGTTTTTAATTAAACAAATATTTAATTAATTTGATAATTCAAAATTCAATTATCCTTAATCAAACTTAATTAATTAAAATTAATGCAAACTTAATGAATTAATCCATCATCTTAATGAACCAAATTGATTTAAATAATTCACATTAAATTCTTAAATCAAACTCAAATCAAATCCTTAATTACACCACTAATTAATTTAATCACACATCTTAAAATAAATCAATTAAGTTAATTAAAGTAATCACATTAAACTTAAGCTTAAAGCAAATTTGAACATAATTAAAATGCAATTAAATGCCAATTAAATCTAAATTAAATTTAAATCATTATCATTAATTACATCATTACTAAACAAATAAGAAACCAAATTTAAAATTAAAAACCTTTATTTAATTTAATAATTAACCTAAACACACTTTTTAATTAAACTAATTATATAATCATATTGAACCTAAACAAACCTATAGATTAATAAAGCTTATCAAATTAGATTAAATTAAATTAAGAAAGACTCTCATCAATTTAATAAATAATCAAATTAAATCTAATTCAACCTACTTAAATAAGATAAACTAAGTAACCATTAAGATGTGTAAAATCAAAACATAAACTAAAATCTAATAAACATGATGAATGGATGAAATTAATAGAAAATTCTAATCATAAATAATCAAACTCAATTATAATCAAAGCTAACTTTCAATTCATTTTATCCAATCTATAAATACATAAAATATAATCAAATTAAATAAACTAAAATTAAATCTAAACTCTAAACTCATCAAAAGGAAAATTAAAATCAATATCAAAATAAGTCAAACAAAAATAAAACTCAAATAAAACAAACCTATTGAATTAAGATAAGATATTAATCATCAAAGTGAAGAGATAATCATACATAAACTAAGCTAAATTCAATAAGTTAAACCCTTAATTGAAATTCAAATAAAAGAATACATTAAACTTGAAATAAATCATAAGTAAATTAAAATACATTCACCAATCTAAATCAAACTTAAATGGAATAATGAAATCAATGAATTTAAACAACATCAAAATGATAATCATACAAAATTAATTAAATTGAAACTCAAAAAACTAGATATTGAATTAAAGGATATTGAATTGTGAAATATTAATTAAATCAAAACATCTAATCTAAAATTAATTAATAAAAAACATGGATTTAAACAAACTTAAACTTCATTAGATATTAAAGATATTGAATTATCAAGATTTAATTAAATCAACACATTTAATCTAAAAATAATCAATCAAATACATGAAGATTAAACAAATTCAAATTATAAAATCTAAATAAAGTCAAATAAATCAAATCAAATAGATTACATAAATTCAAATGGGCTAATTTAGATACTTAAGGACCTTAGTTAGACTCTTTAGGAGTTAGGATGTAGAATATGGTGAGTTCCGTCTACAAATGAAATTAATTCTACTCTTCATTCTTGATAAACCTAAATAACACTTTAACCAAATAAAAGTGAAATAAAAATAAAAAATAAACCATTAAATCATTTAAATTGAAATCACCCAAAGGTAAAATTTAAACAAATTCAAACTCTAAATTGAAACTTAAACTAAAGAAGCTTAGTAAGGTCTTGCTACACAAGGCTTCTTTTCACACACTAGAATACTAGGTCACCGACCCTAGAATTAGGCTAGGTGGATGTATTGATTGTATGTATGATGTTGTGTTTTATTTTTGATGTAATATTTTAGACTGGATGTTAGGGTGCATGCTTCATAGACTGGATGTTAGGTTGTTATTAGCCTAATCCTATTTTCTGTAGGGGTTGTGCTTAAGGGGTCACTATAATAAAGAAAATATAAATGCTTTTGCTGTGCAGGTTGCTTAGCCCATAAGCATAACCCACATTAGATAGGTGGGCTTGGTTACCTATATGTGGTGCTAAGTCCAAATTATTCATATAGCTGCTTGGGTTGTATGGTGTGTTTAGCTAACATTTATTTTATATCTGTAGCTAGATTTACTTTTCTTATTTCTAATGTAATTTTGCATTAAAAATTAGGATTAGTATTATGGGAGATTAGGATGAGTAATGACTAGAAGGCTTAGTCCCTAGGGTGCCCTGTGATGCCTTTGGAGTAAATCAAATCAAAAGAAAGAGAAAGAAGAAATGAAGAAAAGAAGACCCCCATAGCATATGTTATTTTTGTAATCCGGGTTGTATAAGGGCAGAGCTCGGCTACCCATCATTTTTTCTCTTTTTGAGATGTACGATGGAACTCAACTGCACTGGCCTTTTATTCTTTTACGGTACTCAATAAAATTATTTGATGTTGCATTTAGATTGCGCACTAGAATTACATAGTTTTCTTAGTTTCTTCATGTTTGATGTTTGAATGTGTAGCCTGGATGCGATAGGCTCTTAAGATGAAATTAATTTTTTACCCTAATTAACAACTCATAATTACACTTTTAAAATAATTCATAACATCACATCAAAGCCTAGGAATTAAATCAAGATAACAAAATATTTAGCAACCCTTACTAGATGATTGTATGTATAACATCATGCATGTCATATTCTTCAACTCTTATTAAGAGGGGCTTCCATCTGTGCTAGAAAGAGAAGGCAACCTGAGAGTATTTGATGGAAGAACACCCCTTTCTCTCTTGATTTGGCCCATAATCAAGTTCTCATACATTTAGGCATACAAATCTCATAGCGTGTCAAAATAGAGTCCAAAAGAATCAAATAAATTTGATAAAATTTATATTAGATTAAGTCATGAATTCATACAACTCATGCTCTAGTCTCTTAGGGAGTGAGTTTAAGGACTTAATTTCTCTTTTGAGTAAATAATAGCCTAACCATCTTGTAAAGCATATGACTTGCCTACATGGATTTAAAGCATAGGAGGAGTTAGCTGGCTGCCGCTCCAGGCAGTTATAAGTTCATCAGTTAGGTGGTTTACCCTCTCATGTGAAGGTAAACAATATACCCACTTTCGCCTTAGAGATTTAGATTAGATTCTTGACCTCACCTCTTAGGCATTTTACAATCTTGTGTTGATGGATTATAAATCCTAGTAATCTAATAAAGTTTTAACTCAAACAAATAAATCTCTTCAATTTCAAATATATAAAGCCAAATTATTTGATAGATTGGAATGCTTACTAGGCTTCCTAGTATCATGAGCATTTCCTACTTTCTCCCTCTGGATTTCAAAAATAAGTCTTCTCCTTAATCTATCTAATTTGATTTTCTAAAATAGCTAATCCTTTGATAGTCTTATCCTTGAAATCTTTGGAGTTTTTAATTCCTACTTTAATCGAGAGTAATCCTATGGGATTTCATTCTTTAGGATGTAAGGGGCTTGCCTTCATAGGGAACTTAATAAACCTGGCTTAAAATAAACCCTACTTTACTTTAACATGTAAAGTAGGGGAAAGATCTCTAGTACATTCGAAGACCCATCATGCCTTAGGAGTCCTTATTAGGTGATTAGGTCCATTATAGTGGTGATTTCTATATTTTGAGATAGCACTCATTCCTTAATATAATATTCGATCACTTCAATAAGTACCCCCTAAGATTTGCACGGTGTCCCACATCCAAAAATAAACACCATAGATTTTTTTGGCGACTCCGCTGGGGATAGTTCCTCTCTCTATCTTTAGTAGATAATTATTATCTCCAAGCATCGATAGTGGACTTATATTTTATATATGCCCGAGACTATCATTCTTTCCATTGGCAGTTAGCTTATTTCATCTTTAAGCAAAGTTCGCCAACATCCTTTTAGTGTTACGACCTCACTCCATGTAGGTCTTAAAATCTCTATTGGGTTCCCCCAATAAATGAAAATTAAAATTAATCAAACAAAGGAGATGACCAAAATTATGAACCTCTTCACCTTTCTGATGGTGAGGCAAGGTTCATCCCATGAAAAATAAGAAAATAAAACCCTTCTGCAAAATAACATGTCTTTCCAAAAGTACTTTTTCAAAATCCACATAATAAGAGATATTTACACAAAAATTTGTAAGAAATTTTTGGAAAGACACAAAACACATATAACCCAACCTAGTTTAACAAATCCTATGATTGTTACATGGAGGTTCTTTTCAAAATCAAAACCAACCATTTTTAATGTCTTTTTTAAAAGCACATATTCTTTGGAAATAGCTATCCCCATCCCACGCACTCAAATTTGTTGGATAAAGATTCTATTTTTTGAAAAAAAAATCATGATATAAACTTGAAACTCCACTTAACATACTTTACATGTGCTAGAGTTGAAGTTTTCCTCCTTTTCGAAAAGAAATATATCATACACACACAAAAGAGAAGTCAAGACATATTTGAACCCCCACTTGACATACCCAAATTTGTTAAATGGGAGTTCCCCTTCTCTCGGAGAAGGTAAAGAAAATTGAATTTTATTTGACACCATTTGCATTTATTTGATAGAACTCCTTCTTACCAAAGTCTTGGACTTCAAGACACATTTGGATCTTATTTGACATGTCCAAGTACATCAAATGAGAACCCCTTTTTGAAAATCATAAGAACAAATTGAACTCCATTTAACATACCTAAGTTTGTTAAATAAGTTCTTTTCTTTCAAAAATCATAAACACATTTGACTTTCATTTACCATACCGAATTTGTTAAGTGAGAGTTTCATTTTCAAAATCATAAACACATTTAACTTTCACTTAACATACCAAATTATTAAGTGAGAGTTTCATTTTCAAATTCATAAACACATTTGACTTTCACTTAACATATCAAATTTGTTAAGTGAGAGTTTCATTTTCAAAATCATAAACACATTTAACTTTCACTTAACATACCAAATTTTCTAAGTAAAGGTTTCATTTTCAAAAATAAAAAATACTTGACTTTCACATAAAATACCACATTCGTTAAGTGGGAGTCTAACTTTCAAGTCACAAACATAAGTGACTCGTACTTAACATACTAAATTTGTTGAGTAAGAGCTTCACTTTCAAATCAAAATCATATCAAACATAATTTTCATCTACTTAACACACCAAATTTGTTAAGTAAGAAGCTCCATTTTCAAAATTAAATCACATAGCACACACCAAATTTCACAAACAAAGATATTCTCACACAAAATTTTCAAACATACAAACTGAAAACCCTTACTTTAGCATACCTAAATTTGCTAAGTAAAGATTTTCCCAATCAAATTTTCAAACAAAACATACATATCTCCTAAGGGTCCCTCCAAATATTTGAACCCCATTCAACATACTCAAATTTGTTGGATGTGGATTTTAAGTCAAAATCATATGAACAAGTCTCTCTTCCAAAATCTCTCCAAAATTTCAATGAACCCCACTTAAAATCCTTAAGGTTGTTAAGTGTGGGTTCAAATTCCAAATCAAATCTTGAGAACAATGATTGAAGGTGAATATCAAGGCAAGTGTTTGACTCAGCTATATTTCAATAATGCAGATTTTAGTGCAGTTAGTTCTTCCAGTCTTTATTTAGTACAACATCCATGGTTCCCAACAAGTTCATGTTTTCCTTCTCCATCGGACTACAATTAGCCTTGGATCAGGCTAGTCTCCTTACTACTTGCTCCACCGAGGTCATCTACTTTGGCCATGGTTTTGAGGAGGTGAGGATTTCTTATGAGGGCACAGCCCTCACTATAGTTAGCAGGGAGGAGGTGGCATGGAAGACGTCGCTTATCCGATTTGATATGCCATCTAATTCTGAGTTTCCTCCACTAAAGAGGAAGGCCACTATTATCTCTTCTACCAATAAGTGTCAATTTTTATGCCAGTTGTTCCAGCTCATGGTCAGTCAGTTACTCCTGCTACTGCCCCCTCCTTAGGCACCCCAAAGGGGAAGGCTGTCTTGGCTTATGAGATAGTCTCCTCCACATTTGAGGTGGGTGCTAGCTCTTGCTCTGCCATACCTACACATACACAGTGCCATAATAAGAACCGCAAGGTCAAGCGGTATCACGAGAGGGTGATGAGAGAGATGGACACTGCTTCTCATGTGGTTGAGAAGGGATCTCCCTATGAGACCTCTCCACTTTTGAGTGGTATTAGGTTACACCACCTCTCAACCTTAGATGGAGAGGAGGACTATAGGAGGATTGTTGCACTACCTCCACCACCAGCATATTTTAGTACAATGACTAGGGAGCACAGGAAGCCCTATGTTGGGCTCAGAATAGTCTTGCACCAGGTTGGCCAAGCCTATGGACGTTCAGAGTCTAGTACAATTTTTAATCTGAGGTTAGTCATCCCTAGGAGATTCAGAAGTCAGATCTAGAGGGAGATAGCTTTGGAGGCTCAGGCATCAACTCAGATAGGTAGGAGAGAGCAACGGTGGTTTTCCAGGCAGTCGGTGGCCTTCGCTCTGATGGATTTTCCCTATCGTCACCCTACTAGGGTCGATCATTCAAACAACATCGTCCTTACTGGTGCTACTCATCCAGGAGTAGGCTACTGATTGAGGGTAGTCGGTGCTACCTCATCCACTCCACCATGCCATTTATACATCATGCATATCCCATTCCAAGATTGAAGCCCCCATCAGGAGAGAGCCATTGGTGATCACGGTCCAAAGATCCCACTCCATCTACTTCACTCATTGAGATGAGGTCGAGATATCCTATTCGACCTCCTACCTCAACTACGTGAAGAAGGAATGGCGACCCAAGGCCGCCATGGTCGAGTCACCACAGCTATCACAGTAATTACACTTATAGTAGCCCTTGTAGTCTCCACCTGCAGTAGCATCATTGGAAGAAGGAGCAGGGGATATAGATGTAGTGCCCATGGCAGTGGATCCTCTCACAGTCAGTGTTCTATTAGTGGTCAATGATCAGCATATACTTGTCAGTGAGCACAGTCCTTCTAAAGAAAAGACTATAATAGTAAGCAATGCCCAATATATTTCTGTCAGTGAGCATAGCCCCACTACCGGTCAGCAATGAGTGTTTATCCCTGTACGATTAGACCGCTCTTTAGATGAGATCCTCACTCAGTATTTCGCTGAGAAGAGGGAGCTCCTCAGGGGCGATCTCTCTAACAAGGAAAATGCTAGGGTTAATTTTGATCCAGATGAAGATGATCCCTTGGAAGACTCAGCGAAAGTCCATATGGTCGACACTAGGGGTTCCCTCCTTAGTGATCAACATAGCCATGAGGGTGTTATAGTTGAGGAAGATAACACAGCTAATTCAACCCAACACCTTCATCAGCAACTAAGACGGAGAGATGAACATATCAGCAAGATGGAGAAAAGAGTTGAAGACTTGTTAGCGGTAATCCTAGCACTTCAAGGCTAGGCTCCATCAGTACAACCTAATCCCTTAGAGGCCGACCACCCTGGGTTATTGCATGTTCTAGATCAGCCCAAGAGTATATTTCCCATGGACCAGGATAGTGGCAGTCTGCATAGGAAGGTCACAGATAGTACCTCCGTGCCTGAAAGAGATATAAAGCAGATGGTAGAATAGTAAGTGCAGGAAGCGTTGGCACAAGTCTGAGGTGGCTCATCTATTCCAAAGGGTAGACCCTACCTAGAGGAATTCATTGTAGTCCAATATCCCAAGGGTTTTGTGCCACCATCCTTTAAGATCTTTAATGGTAGTGGAAACCCTCGACAGAATATAGCGCACTTTAGAGCTGGTTGTTGCAACGCAGTGATGCACTTCTCTTCTGACTCTTCATTAGCAGTCTGTCAGGATTGCATTTGATTGGTACGCTGAACTGCCCAACAGTTTAGTGTAGACTTTTGCTGAGTTAGAGCACCTCTTCATCAAGAGGTTTATTGGAGCCCAACAAAGGGTAACTATGGGTGACCTTATTATGGCACAACAAAATCCCAATGAGTCCCCTGTTAATTATATTCTTAGGTAGCAAAACTTGAGTATGAAATACGAACCACGGTTGTCTGAACAACATGCTATAGAAATTCTTCTCAAGAATATTCATGGCCCGGTTGCTTTCATACTCAAGGGATTTACTATCAAAGCCTTTGAGAAACTAATCAACAAGGTGGCTAGCCTACAAGGGGAAACCAAATAGTTACTTTTCAAGATCAATCATTCAAGCCCAAGTCGTAGAAAGCATTCGAGAAGAAGCCAGGGTAGTATCAGTTGATAAAGGGAAGTAGCCAGCCAGAGCTTAGTATGAGAGACCTTATGCACAACAGCCTCCATTGCCACCTCCTCTAAAACCACCTCAACCAACATACCGGCCACCACAACTGCCATATCGCCACCTCCTCCATAACATACTTAGTAGTGGTACTCATGTCCATTGCTAGGTAAATATTACCCACCTACTCTTGCCGATAGATTGAATAAGACATATTCATTCAGGAGGGAGTAGTTAGAAAGATCTTTAAGAATCTCTTAAAGAAACCTTACTTTCAGTTACCTGAGCTCAAGAGGCCGGACGATGTGGGTAAGAGTAATGATCCTAACTATTGCCTCTACCACTACATGGTTAGTCATATTTTGGAAGATTATAACACCTTTAAGGACTGGCTTGAGCGCAGCTACAAGTCAGGAGCTATTTTTATCCATAAGGAATACTTGTTAGAACAACCCTTCCGTTCCATCAGAGTAATTCTTAAGGATACTTGCAAACCTCTTAAGACAAAAGAAGGTTGTGATATTTTCTTATCTCGAACCTCTAAAAAAGTAGTCTCTAAGATCAAGAAGCTTTCTTTATAGGTTCCTGAAGCAACTCAAACCTCCAACACCAAGGAAGGTTTGCAAGTTATCAAAGATAACTTGAAGAAGGTGTCGACTCAACAGCAGTAACAGCCTACCTTACTTGCACGGGATAGCATAGTAGCGCAACCACCGTCCGAGTCCAACATTACTTCCATAGTTGTAGCTACAGCCACTTCATCCAGCTTTTCTTCTAGTAGATATTGTATCCTCGGAGAGGGGCGCTAAACCCCTCACTCCACTTACTCTACATAATTTTTATTTTGTACCTCCATCCAAATCTAAGAAATTAATGAAGAAAGTTGCTTCCACTTATATTTGTGTCACTTATGATACTCTTGATTTTATTCCCATAGATAACTCTCCAAGTTTAAATAATAATAACTCTAATTTCGATCATTTCTCTTTTGATCTAGAAATGGATTTCCCATTTCTAAATCACATGGGTTCACCTCTTGCGATTGATTTGGAGTCATCCGACTCCGATGATCCCATCCAAGAAGTGGTAGATACACCCGATGAGAAGATAAAACTTCTTATAAATTCATCATTCCAAGAGGTCATGAAGATAACCTTCACAGTGGTAAAGTTCCACCTCTTAGGGTGGCACCTCAGGATAAGGGTAAGCAAATAATTGGTTCTAAAGAAAGATAGGTCCTCCACAAGATGCTCCACCCATGGATATGCTTGTGGAGGATCAAGTCAAGGTTGACTATAATATCCTAGCACATCTTAGAAAGCTGCCAGCTAAGTTAAGCATATATGACGCATTTATCTTATCCAAAGAGATGAGGGAATCTCTAATCAAGGCTCGTCTTGATCTGGAGATACGTTTAGCCCTACTGACCGCTACTGAGGAGGCTCGTAGTTCAGATGACACTCTAGGAGTTATATTCAGTGATGAAGACTTGCTTATAGGAATGACCAAGCACAATCGCCCTCTTTACATTACAGTGGATATTAGAAGATACAGGATATCCAGAGTTCTTGTTGACCAAGGTGCATCAGTGAACATTATGAGTCTAAAAACTCTAGCCTACTTGAGAATTGACTTCTCAAACTTTCAAAAGGGAGGATGATGTTGAGAGGATTCAATGAACAAGGTAAGAGGGCCTTAGGCTCTATAGTGTTTTCATTAGAAGTAGATAATTGGAAGATTATCGCCAAATTTTATATTATGGACTCAGATACATCTTTCAATATTTTCTTGGGAGACCGTGGATACATGAGAACAACATGGTTCCATCCTCTCTACATCAGTACATAAAGTTCATGGGTGGGATTGAATACTACATCAAAAGAGATTTAAGCCATTCATAGTTCATGAGGTCGATATATAAGGATGCGCCTACTATCTCCCTCAAAATCAACAAGTATATTCTCTGAACTTGGCCAAAGTTCAAAGATAAAAGAAAAAGAAAGGGAAAAAGAGAAAGAAAAAGAAAAGAAAAGGAAAATGAAAAGAAAAAAGAAAATGAGAAAGAAAATAAAAGGGAGCGAGAAATAGACTCAGAGGAGAAAGTAGAGCATGGCATTAGATTCCACCCACAGTTCGTTACTCCATTCGAACATATGGGTAAGATGAGTCGAACTCCACCAGGCAGAGGAAGAGGTAGATCCAGAGACATACCTAGGGACGGAAGACCTCCTTATTGGCCACCCAATAGGAGTAATGTCCCTGCTACCAGGAATACACCTACTATTTATATAGACTTAGAATCTAGTTCAGAGAATGAGTCATATATGATTAGTACACCAGCTAGCACTTCCAGATAGCAGATCCCCATGCAAGTGATAGTTGAGCCAAACAGCGATGAATACCGGGCATCTAAGCAAAGCATAAGTGTATCCAAGTCTATATGTGAAATAGTTAGGCATCAGTTGGGAACTTTAGCTCTAACCCCACTTTTCTCACAAAAGTTGAGGGTTTGGTAGTTAAGGAAACCCCTAAGTCCTCCACAAATGTAAAGGTAAAAAAGTTCTTTCTTGTATCATCAACCTCAAGTCAAGAAGCTGATGTAGAACTTGAGGATGATTCATACAAAGATTTAACTGAATTACCTTTTGATTGGTACTCGCCTTGTATTCTTAATTTAGCAAAGAAATGATTAATTTTACATGCTTGGTCTAAACACAGGTCAGATTACTTTGAAAGGTTATGGGATAACAAATGCTAGGATTCAGTTGATGATGACGATTACTGCTTAGTCATCTCTAATCATTTGGAATCTTATATGTTCTTTTCAAATCATGCTATGAGGAGGTGTGTTTATAAACTTCAGATGATTCAAATGACTTTGAAGTCAAGGATGCACTGCCAGAGTTCAAAGAGGAGATCAAATTAACCATCGCGAGCTCAAAGAAATCAAACTAGGAACTGAAGAAGATTCACGCCCAACATACATCAGTTCTCTATTGAATGAAAAAGAAACCAATGATTTAGTGAAGCTATTAACTGAGTTTAAGGACTTCTTTGCATGGAATTATGAAGAGATGCCCGGTTTATCTCCTGAGATAGCAGTCCATAAACTAGCAATAGAACCTAACCTAATGCTAACCCTATCAAGCAGACTCCTAGACTCATACGATTAGACATTAAACAACAGGTCATTTTTGAAGTTAAGAAATTGATTGATGCTGGTTTTATCAGGGAAGAAAAATATCGTACATGGTTGGCTAGTGTCATCCTAGTTAAGAAAGCGAGTGGCCAAATTTGTATATGCATCGATTTTAGGGACTTAAATAAGGCATGTCCAAAAGATGAGTTTCCACTACTAATCTCAAAACTTATGATGGGCATTGCCTCATCTCATGAAATCTTCTCCCACATGGATGGCTCATCTATATATAGCTAAAAAAAGATGGCCCTAGAGGATGAAAGAAACACTATATTTTGAACCCCATTGGAATTTATTATTATAAGGTCATGCCTTTCACCTTAAAAATATCGGTGCCACATACCAGCGAGCCATGACTCGAATCTTCAATAAACTCATTCATCATCAAGTTGAATGCTACGTTGATGATCTCTTTATCAAAAACAAAGAAAAGGAAGGCCATCTCTTTGACTTGGGAGTAGTTTTTGAACAGTTAAGACAATACAACATCAAAATGAACCCCCTGAAGTGTGCATTTGGAGTAACTTCAGGAAAATTCTTTGGGTTTATTATCCTACACTGGGAAATTGAAATAGATCCGAAAAAGATCAAAGTGGTAATAGAAATGCCACCCCTTTAAAGTCTAACACAACTCAGATCCTTCCAAGGGAGATTGGCGTATCTAAGATGCTTCATGTCCAACCTATTAGGGAGATACTAGCCATTTTCATCACTTGTCAAAAAGATGTTAAGTTCAAGTGGGATGACAAGTACCAACATACCTTCAAAGACATCAAGCAATACCTGATGACGCCACTATTTTTAGTAGCCCCTATCATGGGAAAGCCACTCATATTATATACTGCTACTTTAGACAACTCCCTTAGCGCTTTGTTGGCTCAAACCAATGACGAAGGGAAGGAGAATGCTCTCTATTATCTCAGTCGTTGTCTAATCTCTACTGAGGCAAACTATCCATCTATTGAAAAGCACTGCCTAGCTTTAATCTTTGCATCCTAAAAGCTACGACATTACATGCTTTCTCATAAGGTGAACTTGATCTCTAGAGTCAACCTACTATAATATCTCATGACACGGCTGACCTTATTCGAACAGTTGGCGTATTGGTCCATGATTTTGTCTCAGTTTGACATAATTTTTGTACCCCTTCGTGCCATGAAAGAACAAGCACTTATGGATTTCTTAGCAATGCATCCACTCCCTATTGATTCTTCTCTTAATGATGATCTCCCTGATGAACAAATTATGAACTTAGGGGATACCAGTGCTCACCACTAGGAGATGTACTTTGATGGTGCATCTTCCTCTTAAAGATGAGAAGAACAACAATTTACTATCCCAAGAAAGGTAGGGGTAGAAATAGTTCTCCAAACTCTGGACCGCGATATGATGAGATTCTCATATCAACTATCCAATCCATGCACCAACAACGAAGTCGAATATGAGGCTCTGATTGTCGATCTGGAGTTAGTCATTACACTATGCGTCCAGAGCATCAACACCTTCAGGGATTCTCAGCTCATCATCAACCAAATCATTGGGTCCTATAAGGTTCTAAAGCCTAAGCTCCATCATTACAACAAGTACACCATGGAGTTGTTGGCCCAAATCCCAAAAATTACCATCTACAAGATTTCTTTAGGAGAGAACGCAGTAGTAGATGCATTAGCTAAGCTTGCCAAAGAGTTGACATGTCCAGAAGATGAGTCCATTCCAATAAGGGTCCAAAATAGACAAGTCTTATCCCCTATTGATGCTGAACTCATCGAGAGATTCTCTCTTGAAGGGGAGATTTTCATTGCCAAAAAGGATGAGGAGTCAGATTAGAGGCAACCATTCATGGATTATTTAAATATAGGTAAACTACCTCAAGAGAAATCATAGGCATACCAAGTGAAGTAGAGAGCCCTTTCCTACACTCTCGTGGATGGCACCTTGTACCAGTGGTCCTTAGATCATATGTGGTTATGTTGTTTGGACAAACACGAAGCCCGTAGGATCATGGTACTACACTTCTATATGGAATGCATCATTCCGGTTCGAGATGAAAGCCATAATTAAGAGACTAGGATACTACTGGCCTATAATGATTAGCGATTAGATGGATACAGCCAAGTGTTGCCACCAATGTCAAGTATATGGTGTGGTCCTACATTAACCACCCAACATTCGTCTACATTATCATGGCCATTTGAGTGTTGGGATCGCCATATGGGTCATATCGATCATCCTTCTTCCAAGGGTCATCGATTCATCCTAGGTGCTACTAACTACTTTTCCAAGTGGCGAGGCCATTCTGCTCAGATAGGTCATGACTCAACATGTGCTCTAATTTTTTAGGAACCATATACAGTTGGGGTGCCTCAGTTATATCGATAATGCGCATTCAAACACCAAGATGAACAACTTTGCCCAAAGACATATCATAGATTGAAGGTACTCTCGTATATTCTATAGGGCCAATGGGTTAGCGAAGCCTTCAAAAAGCGTCATTCAAATACTAAAGAAGACATTAGATGAGATAATGACATGAGCAGGTTGGTTTTGTGCGTACCTTGACCTTATGTGAACTCCAATGCAGTCCACCCCTTTCTCCTTTGTATGGATCCAAATCCGTCACACCATTAGAGGTCCAACTCCCATCACTAAGGATAGTTGTAATAAGATCACGAACAAAATTCCAAGTTATGGTTAGAAGAAATCGAAGGTTTGGAGGAGAGACACCTATGGGCATGCACCTCGAGTTATACAAAGCTAAGATGATTCAAGCTCATAACAAGTTGGTCCATCTTAGAGCTTTTAAAGTAGGTGTGTGTTTAGTTTTAAGGAGACCAATTGTTGCCCGTTAAAAGATGGGAGGCAAGTTTGAACCCACTTGGGAAGGTCCTTATGCCATAGAGAAGGCTTACCAAGGAGAATCTTATTAACTCATAAATTATGAAAAAGAATGCCCAATGCTTCCAATCAATGGGCTTTACCTAAAGAAATACTATCCATAAGTCACGTTCCAAAATGATTATAAATAAAACTTCTTTTTATCTCAAATTTCATCTCTTCTGTGTTGAGGAATATCTTTGCTTGAGTCCACCACGATGTGTTTAGGTGTAAGGAACCCAAGCATCCTATCCTTAGTAATAAAATACCAACACAAACTACACATAATAACATATAAAATAAACATATATATTTTATCTCGGGCTATTTTGATGTGGGATAAAGCCCCCTGTGGCACTCACTCATTAGCGGCTCTAGGTCGAGCTAATGTGCTACCTTGCTAGTGTGTCACCCCAGTGGTTACTTGTCTGGAGGATGTAAGTTTACAAACTTTTTTTTCTAACTTTATCATTGCAAATCAACGAGCATCTTGTTAGTTTGGTAAGCCTTAATGCACAGCCGGTAAACTACCCCATGTTGACTTTGCTTAAGAGGATGTAAGCCTACACGCTTTCTTCTTGAACTAGCCATCATGCAGTCGGTATAGGTTTAGGATAAGTCTCTAGTTGCTCCTTTCCTACTACTTCAAGCTGTGTTTAGTCGAGACTCCCACATAGTAGTCACTAGGTCGTTCTGTTCGATGATACCAATGATCATTTTCATCTGTGAAGATGTAAGTCTACAAGTCTTCTTCTGAAGTTGATTATCGCAAACCGATGGGCACCTTAGGTTGGTTGGTTATCATCATACTGACGGTGACCCACCCGATGGATACACCACTCGTGGCAGATGTAAGTCTACAAGCTTTCTCTTAGAGTGGGCCATTGTATATAGGCTTTTTTACGGGATCCCTAGATAAAGCCCCTAGCGGCACCTCCCCTGTGGGCACTCTATTTGGATCACGTCCTTAGCGACCCCATTTAGACACTACCTAAGTTACTTTTGGATTGGATAGTCCCCCTTTCCTAGTATCCACTCATGTGGTTGGAGAATTTGTCTTGCGAATATGCAGATTCTCCCTTGGTCCAGTAAATTTGAGATAGGACTAGGCTGATATAAGCTCCTTCTCAGTGTGGTCCCTCCCACACCAATAGAGTCCACACAAACAAATAAACAAAAATATATATTCATTTGTGGATTAAGAATTAACGCCCTCAGTGGCACCTTTCCCAAGCAGGCATCCTATCTTTAGGGCACTGTCAGCAAAACTCTCTATAGGAATTGCCTGACTAATTTTGAGTTGAGATAAGTCCCCTGGTCGGCACTCTCTTAGTAGTCATCGTTAGGTAGGGTTCGACTCGTTGTGCTACCAATAGGTCACCCTAGCAGTTGTCCTTGCTTTGGAAGATAAGTTTATTATGCATTCTTTCCAGCATGATCATTGCACACTGACAGACAGCCTTAGGTCAAATTGATTTGTTGTGCTATAAATCGATCACCCTAGTGGTCTATTGATCAAAAAGTTGTAAGTCTAGAAGCTTTCTTCCTAGTTTGACCATTACATATCGAAAGACACCCCTTAGGTTGGTTAGCTCTACCTCGCGGCTGGTAGACTATCCCTTTAGATTTGTAAATCTAAGATAGGTCTAGGCGAGAATAACTCCTTAATAGATCTATCACACACCGACAGGGTCCATCTAAAATTAAATTAAGTCTGACTATTCTTGAGTCGATATTAGTCCACAGCGGCATTCGCTCAAATAGTCGCCTTAGGTCGGGTTCGATTTATTATGCCATCGATAAATTACCCTAGCGGAAGATGTAAGGCTGCTACGTTTTCTTCCTAGTACAGCCATGGCATACCAAAAGGAAACCCATAGGCCAGATAGTCCTACCTTGTGGCTGGTAGACTACCCCAATTTGTAGGATCAAGGCCGACATAGCCCGTTCTCAGTGTGGGTCCATCATACGCCGATAGGGTTTGCAACATAACACACCAAATTAAATTAAATCAAATCACATCAAATCAAATAAAATTAAAATCAAATTAATCATCAGGACTACTCTTGAGTTGAGGTAAGATCCCTAACAACACTCACTCGGTAGTCTCCTTAAGTAGGGTTGGAAGTGTTGTCCATCCAACAGATCACCCCAGCGACTTTTCCCTCCTTTGGAAGATGTAAGTCTGCTACACTTTCTTCTTAGCATAGTCTTGAAAGGAAACTCGAATAGTCCATCCTTATGGTAGGAGGACTACCCCTTTGGACTTATAAATCTAAGATAGGGCAAAGCCTCAGTGGCTCCTTCTTAGTATGATCTATCGTACACCAACATGGTCTATAACAAAATAAGTTCAAAACCAACCTCTCCAATGGAGTCAAATTAAACATATTGGACAAACCAAACTTCTCCCCAGTGAGACACAAATCAAATTAGCCTCCCTAATGGAGCTTAGATCAAAATCAAACAAATCTAACCGAGTGTACATCCCTGACGGATATGCCCTCAATCTAGAACCCTTATCTTCAGTAGAGCCATAACAAATTAAACCAACCTCCCTAGTGGAGTCTAGTAAAATAAATCAAAGAAATCCAAGCAAATCCTTATCCCCAATGAATAGCCTGAACCTACTTCCCTAGTGGAAGGTTCACATAACCAATCCCTAATTCGAGCACATATCCATGTATATGCATCTACGCCAATTAAAATAAAATAAATTAAAATCAATTCAATCTTGATCCCCATCGGATTATAAGAATCTTATCCCAGCGAATACACACCCTAACTAATCATATTCACAATTAAACTCAAATTCTTATCCCTCAACAGGTAACTTGAACCTGCTTCCCTAGTGGAAGGTTCATGTACTCAATCCTAATTGACTCCTTCAAGCTCTCTTATGCTCTTGGCATAAAGATAGTCGTGATTGTGATTCTCTCCCAGGTATAGATCATTTACGGAGTGTTTGCAATCTTGGATGTTGTGGATCATTTCAATCAATATGTGCGTGCCTTGTCGGTTACACACCTATTGGGGGTCCTTTTGTTGACCTCACTTTTGGAGTGAGTTCTCAACCTCATCCTCTTAGACTTAAGAATATTCTAGACACAAAGATTTCCTTAGTCATAAGACACATCTAGTGATTAGGTGAACACTTAACCTAACCCTAGAGATTTAGAAGGGATAATCATAAGATTAGGCTATCTAGGGGCTTAAAATTACTATCTTATAGCTTAAACCCAATCTAGATACACTTTCTCAAATCAAACCCATATTCAAATCTCAAACCAAACCTCTTCAAATCCAAATTCTAAATCCATATCTTAAATTTGACTCCAAATGATTAAAATCCAAAATAAAATTCAAATCCTAAGACCCTTCCTAAGCCAAATGAACCACCTTCATAAGCTTAACCAAAACTCTCTTTAGATCAAATCAAACTCAATTTATTTCTTTATAAATCAATTATTCATTTATTCATATTCACAAATATAAATGAAACTCACCTTCTAATGACCAAAAATGAATCAAACTAAATTGATTGTCCTCTTAGCCTTTTGACCTACATCCATAGAGTTGGTCAAATTTGCTTCAAATCACTCCAAACTCAAGTGATTTTTCTCATGAATCATTTAGATCATTATTTATATTTATAAATATAAATGAAATATAAATCTAAATGGCCAAGTCCAAATTCAACATCAAACCAAAATCGAACCTATTGACCCACTTAGGTTCACTTGAATCAATGTGACCTAAAGGACCCATTTGGACCAACTTCCAATCCAACCCAGATTGGATTGAACCAAGCTCACCAAAACCTTCCACCATGATTGTTGATCACCTTAGGATGATCAATTGTAATTAATTAGGTCAAACCAAGTCAACTTAGTCATTTGACTAAGTCAACCCTTAGCTTAAATGAACCAAAACTAGCCAAAACTCCTCCTACATCAAATTTATTGAAACCAATGGATTGAATCAACCCAAAATAAATATTTAAATATTACTTGACCACCAATTGAGCCAAACCAAGCCCAATTGGCCATTCGATCCAAGCTGACCCAAATTAGCCTAAATGATTAAACTGGGTCAAATCATGATCTAGCCCAAATTGATTGTAACCAATGGCTCAAATCCATTACAAATTGATTATTGAATTTGACCAAAGCCATAATTGAACCCAATTTGATCAATCAAGCCCAATTGAGCCATTTAGCCCAAATTGGCCTAAATGACCATTTTGTCCTAAATCCAAATTAAATTCAAATTGATTCAAACCAAAGACCACATTCATCTTCAATTAGCCAATTGAACATGAATCAACCCATAACCCAAGCCAATTTTGCAAATTTTGGTCAAATTGGTCAACTTGACCATTTGGCCCATTTGATTCTAAATGAGCCAAAGTCAATTCTAAGCCAAATTAAATCAAATTGATTATACCAAACTCTTTAAATCATCATTTGAACCTAACCAAACCTTTTTTTTGAACCAATTTGATCAATTGATCAACCTAACCTAATTTGACCTAATGTGACCCATATGACCCAAATTGAGCCAAATCCCTTGAAACTAAGCCATGACACATTGGGGGCTGATCAAACCTGACCCAAACTCATTTGGGATCAGCCCAAAATCAACCCAACCCAATTAAATCCTCATGGATCCTCTCCCACATAGGATTCCTCTCAACCTCATTTAATTCTCCCCATCACATGCATTCAACTCCTCCCCAACACTTGCATTCAATAGCGTAAAAGAGGACTTTGGAGCTAAATCCAAAATCCTCAATCAAGCCATCATCCATCACAACCACCTCCCCATCACATTTATTCAAAATTTTGCCACCATTAAAAAGGGAGAATAGAGATAGTAAAGGGATTTGATTTTGGCATTAGAGAGTCTCGTAGAGCTCCCAAAGCAAACCAACTATCCACTTCTCTTGAGCCAAAATATCAAAACCGGATTAGGGAAGTGGTGACAATTGAAGAATACATCATTTCGAAGTGAAGACGCAAGTCTAGGCTCACTCTGAGGCTTCTTCTTCCACTCAAGTGTGTGCCCGGTCATCACCGCAGCCGGAAACCATCCCCGACGAAGTAATTTCATCAAACTATAGTTAGCCTTAGGATCTTGCGCTTGCTTTCGATTCTAGGAATATCCCATAGATTACCCTCGCATTTTTCATTTTACACTATCCAAATACGATTTGGAGTGTTTTTTGACGAAGATCGTCAGAAAATTGAACCCAAATAGCCCAAATCGGGCAATTTTAGCCACTATTTTTGCTATTTTCGATCGTTCTTGGAATCGGAGAAGAAGAGAGTAGCATGTCGATCCCGTTCAAGGATCCGGGGCATGCTAGAATCATCGAATTTTGACCTTTAGATCGCTCGACATGATCTAGACCATCTGATCACGCGATCAGATGGTTAGATTGCGCCCTCGCATTACGCTGCACGATCTAGTTTTTTTTCCTGCTCCTTTTTGCGATGCCCAATGGATCGCCGTGGCCAGCGATCATCTTGTATCACCCGCGCCCCCGTCATGTGTGCCATTTTTGACTGCAGTGCTGCCTTATGTAAATGCATATTTTCTGATTTTAAAAATTCTTTAATTTGTCTAAATCTTCAAAAATTCTTTAATTTGTCTTCAAAATTCAAAATAAAAAATAAAATACCAAACAAAAAAATACAAATGAGGGCTCGTTGGATTCATCTTTCTGAGAAGAATCAAATGAACCAAATATCACTAATGTTTGCTGAGTATTGTGAGCTTAATTTAGGTTTTAGTGAAAACTAAAATTTCATTAATTACTCTAAAAATACAAATCGGATTGAAGTATAATTTTCAAGGATTGAAACTAGGCTCGAAATATACATACCATAAAAATATTAAGATAAAATGATGGCTTGATTGAAAGGTATTGAATTTAGAAGTTCAAATCATCTATTTTAATTAAATAAATCAGTATACCGTATAAAATTTGGTTAAACCAGCTGAAACTTTAAAAATTCATAACTAATTCTAAAAGAATTCAAAAAATACAAATGATGACTCATTTTAAAGGTATTTCAAAGGGGCTTAATTTAAAATTAATTCTAGTTAAGTTTGAACATTAATTAAGGCTTAATTTGGGTTTAAATAAAAACTTAATTAGCTTAATTAATCTATAATTATCCAAGTAGTTAATAACAAACATTTGAAGTTGATTAATGGGATGATCTTTGCTTATCTTAGCCTTAATTACTCTTAATTAATTATGATTAATTAATATTCAGAAGAAAATTATTAATGAAGCTTGCTAATCATTATGAGACAGTGAATGGACATGGGGAAGAATGGGACCTCTTTCCCATTCTTTTCCCTAAGTTCATTTCACTTGAGATTAATTAATGGTTTAATTCATTAATTAAATTGCTTGATTAATCAAATTGAAATCATAATCATTCCAGAACTTGTCTAATTAAGTTTTTTAGATGGATTCTTAGGTGTTCAACAATCTAAGAGAATTCTAAGAAAATTATAACTAGCTACATGTGTGTGTGTTGGGTGGGGATTATAAGAATACTTAGTTAAACCTTTAGTTTAATTAACCAATAATTGTGAGCCAAATTGCATTAAGCTCTTTTATTTTCATAGGATCATTGATGATTTTATTTCCAAAGCATATGCATATCATATTGGCTCATTATTAATTAGTTAATTAACTTAAGGTGATATAGGTAAGGGTTAATTAATTCATTTAATTCACACCTTAACCTAATTAAACCATAAAATCAACTTAATAACTCTTAATTAAACCAAATTAACTCACACATGGGGGGGTTAGGATTATCAAATCTCTTTCATATTCCTTAAACCAAATCAAACCAAATGAACTTAAAAGTGAACTTAATTAATTTAATATCTAAATCAATCCATTTGGAATACTCAATCATTAAATATTTCAGCCTAATAATAAATCAAACCGTAAATTAAATAAACATAGTAAATGAATCAAATTAGATAAAACTCTAATCATAATAATCAAACTTAATTGAAATAAAATAAATGCTTAATTAACAATGATGAGAATAACAATAATTCTTTAATCAAATCAAACTTAAGTAAACACTTAACTAAATCAAATCACTCACATGTGGGAAATTAAGTCATTAATTAAACAAATATTTAATTAATTTGATAATTCAAAATTCAATTATCCTTAATCGAAAGATTTTTTAATAGATTTACAATCTTGTGGAAATCATCTTCATCTACATCATAGGATCTTTTGATTCTTTATAGTTTGATTAGGACTATGCATTATTTGGTTAAAATCAAAATTCAAATCAAACCGAATCAATCTTCTAATTTTGATATATTTTTTTTATTTGGATTTTGATTTTAAACTTACCTATTTTCGGTTATTGGTTTGTGGATTTGTTTAGAATATTTTAAATCCAAATTATCGATTAAACCAAATTTTAAGCTCGTGCTGGTGGTTAGTGGTCGAGGGGTTGTGTCGTGAGTCGTGAGTCTGTGACTCGCATAAAAACAAAATCAATCCCTGCTCACAACTCACTAGCCCTCTCTTCGTTTTGTTCTCGCCTCGCCCCCACCCTAATCCCTATTCTCTTCTTCCTCTTCTCTCTCGGCTTCGGCGTTCGCCTTCTGGCTTCTCCCTGAATCCCCATCCCGCCTTAAGGCTAAGGTCATATTCTCTTCTTGAGATCGCTTGCCAGTTACGTACATCCTCAATCGGACGATCCAGAGGTGAGACACTAAGACAAACTTGAAGAAAATCTATTGGAAGCCCTAGAAAGCATCTCCTTAACATTCTTTCTCTCTCCGCCTCACACAGCGACGGAGCTCTCATAGCCGGCAATGGTCAGCCTTAATCAGTATAACCGGCTATTAGGTAGATCTTATCGTATATTCAAATTAAAATTGCTAAGTTAAAAACTTGAACTTGAGCAACTGAATTCATAGCAGCAGCTATTCCTTAACCAAAGTTTATAAATTTCTTAAGAATACTGCACAAGCACTATGCCTTCTACATTGTTTTGGTGTTCATAAGATGATTGGTGATTGAGAATGGGTTTTATTCATCAAAAAAGATAGAAAAAGGTCATCACATCCTGAAGACACCATACTTGGTCTCTTCAACATTAGGCTTAATGACAGCATGTTGATCCTCATTATTATTTTATTTCTTGAAATATATATATAGCAATAAAAGAGAAGATAAAATAAAAATAAAAAATAAAAAACCATTTTCCTTCTCCAAAGCATCGGCTCGTTTTCCCTTTCCCTCACGCACAGAAGTTTTTTTTTCCCCGCCGAAGCAGTTGTTCAATTCATTCCACACCTTCGCTCGGTTGGTTCTCCTAAAACCCAAAAGCACACTCGTTCTCTTCGGTCTCCCTCAAACCGCAAGGCTTCCGTTCCTCCAAGCGGCTCACACACGATCGTCTCCTTCAAACCGCAAGGAACCGCGAGCAACCCCCGATCCTCCCTTAAATAGTCATGTCAATCTGCATTAATTATAATTTGCCTTTTTTTTTTGGGTTGGTTAAACATCTTCAATTGTTGGGGAGACTTCCAATAATCATTGAATGCTAATAATTCTTGCATCTGGACAGTCTATTTCTCATAGATCTTTCTGTTGCACTAGAGGCTGCACTTAGTTGACTGCTATTTTTTGAGAAAAGAGCTTGTTAACTCTAATACCACTTTATTATAAAATAAAAAAAAGAATAGTTGGCAGGATTTTTAAGTGCTTTTTCTTGCCGCCTTAGAATATTTTTTTTACACTTCTAATCACTTTTGCTTAATCTCTTCTTAGCACTAACGCAAACACGAATGCACATAAGCGTAAGAGAGAATGGGAGAAAAGAGAGGACAGACTCTATCACAAATATTTAATCTTTTTTTTTCTCAAAAATTTTTCCTTTAATGTATAGCAGTTCATGTAGCCCAATATGTGGAACATGAAGGATCAAATGCTACAATATTTATATAAAAAAAAATCTATAATTAAACATTTAAGATAAAAAAAACCCTTCTTTCTTAATGCAAAGTAACATAAAAAACCTCTAACACACACATACATCAATCATTGCAACTTCTACTCTTGTTGTCAATAATCTCCATTTGACTTTATATTTGCATCTCTATTAGCACTCTAGAAATCAACTAAATTGAATATGTGCTTATTGATATAATTATTCATCACACACACCCATATGTTACACTCGAAATTGTAGTTTCAATCCTCTCCAACATATTCATGTGATCTTCTTTTAAGAGAGGGAGGATATCACCAGCCATAGTAGCAGATGATTGCTTAGCCTTTCTATATTCTCCATATTTGAATGTTTGGTAGAGTCTTGGATGATCAGAATCAATAAATGCAGTTTCTGGCTCTACCAAATCATCCTTTCGTGCAACTAGAATTAAAACGATTGAGATTCGAGGTATAGCTTTCTTGCATATCACTGTATGCATCAGATGCTTCAGTCTTCCATTGCTCCATGCCTTCATCATGCATGTATTCATATAAATCAAAATTCAAATAATTAGTTGCATTATTGAAAGCTCTGAGAGATCCAAATAAATGTATCATTTAGAAAATTATTTTGAAATGCAAAGTTAAAATTACAATTTTTTTATAATTGTAAAGATAGATTATTTATAGTTAATATTTTGTTACAAGTATGTAAAAAATAATTATGACAAAAGAACAAACTATCATCTAAATTTAAAATTTAATTATAAAAATATTATTTTAAATATGTAATAATATTATTTAATTTTATTTTAATTAAGAATTTCTTCAATTTGATTCTTTAATAAATTTGATAGTAGGTCTAAAAAAACATAAAGTAATTAAATTTTTTTGAAAATGTATGCATTAAATAGATTAAATTTAGATTCAAATGAGGGATATTAACTTCGAAAATAAGTTTTTGATTTCCACTTGTCTCATATTTAATTCAAAATCAAAATTTAATTTGAATTAAATGTGTGTGTGTCAATAAATTTGTTAAAAAAAAAGTTTCTGTAAAATCATGGAAGCCAAAATTATAGTAACCTTAGATGTGATTTTCTCAACTAAGGATTATATGTTAAAGAAATAATATACATTTATATGTTTTTTAAAATATATTTGTTGAAAATAAGTTTGCTATTTAAAAATTTGGAAGATTTATACAAGCATCAAACAATTTTTATGTTTTACATCTCTAACACTCAAAATTAGTTATTTATTTACCTAATAATTTTCTATGCTCATAAAAGTTCATTTCACTTTAACAAAATAAATAATGGTAATATTTTTGAAGTGATGTTGAAGTATAAATTATATATATATATATATATATATATATATATATATAGTTATATATATATATTTTTTGATTTTTTGTTTAATTAATTTTCAACTCTAATCATTTGCCTTCATTTACTCTTTCTCAAGCACATTTTAAACCCAAAAAATAATAATAAAACAACTAACTAACCTTTCCAATATCGTGATGAAAACCAAAAAAGTTCCTAGTACAGGATCTATAGCCACAAAGTTTCCATCAAAAAGTTCTAACAAGCTTTGACAATAGATAGGTTTGGGTTATGACGTTGCTATCTATGACATGCTTTTTCTTTGGATATATGAAGAAACTATTTTCATTGATTATTGTGATGTCTATAAACCGCAAATAATCATCATGTTTGACTTTTGTTAAATTTAAATAAAAGTTAGATCTTCTTTACAATTATCCTCTTAATGTTTAGGTCCATCAAAATTACTACTTTACAGATGGCACTATAATTTATTGTTTTTATAGATGGTAGTACTATAATGACTTGGGTGTGCTTAATAAAAGCCAAAGTGAAGAGACTTTTCATTTTTACATATTTCACAAAAGTGGATCTAGCTGAGTAGAATAAGAATATTTAAGTTCTTCATAGTGATAATGGTGTCTAATATTAGAGTTTTGAACTTCAATAATACCTATGAGCATATGACACTTTACACCAAAACACATGTCCAAATACACCATAACAAAATGGCACCGTGAAAGAAAAATAATAGTTACTGGATATTGTTTGTGTTTCCTTATAAAAACTCATATATCATTGTTGTGGAGGGAGACATTAACCATAGTGGCATATTTAATTAAATATGCATCCTCATTGCAACTCCATTAACTTCTAAACGCATTTTCAAGCTTTTGTAGAATAAATTATTGAACCAAGTTGTCCCAAAGTGATCTCCTCATATCTTTGATCTTGTAGCAATTATACACTTCTACACTTGAATAAATATTAACTAAATAAGTTGACTTTGAAGGTATTGCTTTGTATTTTTTAATGAAAATGTATATTGATTTTTTTATTAAGACATGATTTTTTTCCTTTTGAGAATGAACTTCAAGGGAAGTACATTGAGGAAATTCAAAATCATATTTGAATATAAGATATATGATATGGACATTATATAAAGGAAACTTTAATATAAGTATTGTAAACTTAAATTTTAAGGTGATGACTCACAAAATGAACTAAACAACCAAAAAGTAGAAGAATGTGATCAAATGGAAAATAAATGTCTATATCTACCTCCACTGCTATTCAAATAAACTTCCCTCATACTACTTGAAACTAAAATACAAAATTATTCTTGAGTTTAAGACATAAAACTATCATCACAATGCCTCACTTGAGGTATTCCTATAGTAAAATCAAATATCCTATGAGTCAATATATTTAAACATCATTTTTCAGAATAAAATCAAAAATTTATAAATTAATTATCTATTACATTTATTCCTAATAACTCAGAAAATGTCCTACCTAATCCAAAATAGCTTGTTAGTAATAAAAGATGAAAATTTTATATAAAAATATAACATAAAATCATATTGATTGTCAATCAGGAAGAAAAATATTAAGCAATATAAAATAAGGTTGATAAGGTATAACTAGTCCTATGAAAATTTCTATGAAGTCATTTAAACTTATAACCAAAATCAACACAATTAGAGTAATATTGTCTTTAGTTACAAATGTAGAATGGCCAATTCATCAATTCTATGAGAAGAACAAATTTCTTTATGAAGAATGAGCTGAAAATGTTTCCATGGATCCCCCAATAGAATATATGATTCTAGTGAAACATAATCTAAAGGTGTGCTAAGAAAAAATTGTTATGTTGATTGAATATCTATATATATATATATATATATATATATATTGAAAGATTTATATATAAATCAATGCTAGTTTTTTCTATCATCAAAGTAATTAAGATAATACAAATCATGCATAAAATGACAAGGGAGATCAAATTATTATATACATGAATAACATGGTGGCTATTAGAAACAATTTACACAAAAGTAAAGATCCATACAAGTACATGTCTTGGAATTCAAATTAAAAGATTTAGAGCCTTTAAAATATTATTTTTAGGATTGAAGTATCTCTAACTAATAAAAAAAATTTTATCTTTAAGAATATGCCTTGAAACTTTTACAAGAGATTGGCATGTTAACTAATGTATACTCCAATAGAAGAAAGAGTATAGTTTATGTTTGATTGAACCAATATCTAATTGATAAATGAAGATACCAAAGGCTTGTAGAGAGACTAATGTATTTAGCTTAGACAAGATTAGATCTTATGCATTTACTATTGTTAGCAATTTGTACATTTTTTAGAGGAAAAAATATATGAATGTTGTGCTATGATTTTTTAAGATATGTGAAGTCCACTCCCACAAAAAATTTAAAAATTATTTTGTAAAATAAAGATCATCAAAATATAACATAATATCCTGATGTTGACTAGGCTGAATCACTAGTTGATATAATACTAGATGCTTTACATTTGTGAATGACAATCTCATGATATGAGGCTAGAAATAAAGTGTTGTAGCTAACTAAAATGTGTAAGTTAAATTCAAAAATATGTCACTTAAAAATTTTCAATCTTTATGGCTGCAATATCTTTTATAAGATTTGAGTTTTTTATCCAAACAATTATTCAAATCATTTTGTGACAATAAAACAGCTTGTGATTTTGCACATAATCCACTGCTACATGATCATACAAAATATATTAAGGTAAACAAAATTTTCATTTTAGAAAGGTTGGATGAAAATAACATGAGGTTACCAACTATTCCTTCAAGATCGGTTCTTGACATCTTCACCAAGATATTCTCCGAATTTTAGATAAGTTAACTTGAAGGGGTTTTGAAATAGTAAGATATTATTCCTAACTAAAATTTGATTTTGCTTTCAAGGAAGATTTAGAAATATCTTTAGGAAAGATACGGATATGGTCGTGATTGAAAACATGATTCACGAATAAAGAAAAGAGAAAGCAAGATAAACCGGTCGAGTAAGCAGGCGCTGTTGCGATACTTTCATGGAGGAGCGAGAAGGAGGTGCCTACACACTCCAGGTATATTATGGCCGTCAGGCGATCTCGCTGAATGGTCGATGCCGCACTTCATCTCCGGCTTAGCTACTCCATCATCGAGGGTGTAACATCGCCTATCTCTGTGGTGGTCTGGCGAAAGGGGATGGGGTAGAGTGCATCCGAATCGGTGGGTGAGGGTACATAGGAGAGTCACATCATGGCGAAATGGGAACATCGATATGCGGGCTGGTGTGCCATTTCGGTAACTATCTGGACTGACATATGGTATAGACGATGGACCTGCGTCAAATCCTACAGTATGTGGATGAGAAGACGAAGGTGCTGCATAGGAAGTGCTGGTGTCATCTGTATCTCTATATCTGCTATCTAATATGTGCATATCCTTTTGTAGTTTACT
Source organism: Cymbidium sinense (assembly GCA_021442155.1). Lineage (NCBI taxonomy): Eukaryota > Viridiplantae > Streptophyta > Magnoliopsida > Asparagales > Orchidaceae > Cymbidium > Cymbidium sinense. Next base: position 94,264,892 of record CM038217.1, read on the forward strand.
GCATAACTCCTCATAGGTATTGATGGAATGCTGAAAATTAGTGTCCAAGTCTCTCCCAAAATCAGGCCAAGATACCCATCATCTCCCCTCCCCAATCCTGTCCCATAATAGAGGTCCGTCAATCATAAGCTAGAATCATAGCCACCTACTGTATAAGTCATCTCTCCGCCAAATGAAATGTGTTCGTCTATGACCACAAGTGAGCGGTGGTGATCAAGTCTAAGATACCAGCAGACTCTAATGTTAAATTTTGATTCCATGCGACCTATAATTTTCTTGGGTTTCAAATCCATGTGGCATCTAATGACTGGTTGGATGTAGTGGCTAATAAAATGTGAAATTTTGCTTTTCATCGAATGAGAACTGTGTGTGCTGTCATCGAAATCACCAGCTCCACCTAGCCTCTTGCTCGCTCGAGCATGTAGATGCCACAAACATGGCCTACTACAATGACTGCTATGAATGCAAAGTATAGTGAATTGTGTCTTATTAGAATTAGAAGTTATGTATTCCACATTGTTAGTTATTGACCAATCCTGAATAGTAAATTTAAGGTGCCTCTTGTCATGGAAACACATTCCTTCATGTAGGTCTGCTGGAATGAAATTATCCTCTAGGAAAATAGAATCTATTGGGAGGCCATCAAAGTTCAGTTCTTCATCCCATTCTTGTGCTGATTGACAAGCCTGGATGCAGTTATTGTTACTGAACATATGTTCTTCAACAGTGATTATTTTGTTAGAGTAATCTCTCAGTAACTGACTGTTTCCAGTGTTTGGATGTTGTTGTTCTCCAATATCACCTTCATCATCATTATCAGAACTTCGTTAGGCATTGTTTCATAGCCATCATCTTCAATTTTTAGAGGAGGCACCTGATCGCTACGATATTCACATATACTTGCAGAAATTGAGGCAATATGATGAACATGTATAGGAGATGCAGATACATCTCCATCATCAGTGCTGTGCATTTGAATATAGTGTGTAAGACTAAAATGAGAAATATTACTCAGATAATCAGTTTAAGGAACTTACCAACGATATGCTTCAGTTGGCTAAAATTCAGCTTCAGTATAATTATGAAGTTCGGTATCATCCGCTGGTTTCAACTCAATTTTGACATATACAACTACAGGTTGTACATCCATAATGACTCAGACTTGTCATCATTTAATGGTGTAGCAATGAAACTGGTACCAACAAGAAATCTACATATGAGATTAATCTTAAACCGTGTCGAATCAACTTTTAGTGACCACATGATTGATTTGCAAAATTAGCGGCGTGAAATTATATGACGATTCTTTCCACCAGTACACATAGGGAAGAAATCGTCACTAACACTAAGTTGGTCGCCATAATACAGTACAAGGCATACAGTGTCTGAACTCATATTTGAATCAAATATATGTGGAGGCGAATGTTTGAAGAGCACACTGTTTAAATTAGCTAGATTCATGAGTACTACATGAATTGGTTAGAATGATGAAAATAATTTGTTTCTTGGTGTCTAGATAGGGTCCTCCCAACAAATATCATATTTAGTCCTCCCAAAAAATATCATATTTAGGTCCTCCCAACTTCTATATACTATTCCATCAAACCTTTTAACAAATGTATTGCATACATAGTAAGAAAATCCATAACATAAAGAAAAAAAGATAAAGGCTTAAAACCAATCCTTGATGTAATCCATTAGCATATTTCTAATTTTATAGAAAAAAATCAAAAAACACAAAAAATACCTACATTACCTAAAATACCTAAAATCCACATTACACTTGCCTAATAACATCATAAAATGCAACAAATACAAATCATATTCACATATTATTCATTTATTTTTAAAAAACAAAAAACCAAAAAACCTTAAACATTCATATACAAATACCTAAAATACCTTAAAAAATACCTAAAATACCTAAAATCCACATTACATTTGCCTAATAACATCATAAAATACAATAAATACAAATCACATTCACATATTATTCATTAATTTAAAAAATAGCAAAAAACTTACTTTTGACGATCCCAAAGAAAGTAGGCGCGTTAGCACGTAGTTAGGCCGACGCTAAGGGCGAGGCGGTGTGAGGAGATCGGCGGTTCGAGCGGCGTTCTAAGTAAAAGATGAACGAGATTGGGCTCTTTCCGATCTGCTTTTTTTTAAAATATTGGCTCGCTTAACTGACGCATTATATGGCAATGTAATACGCCGCCAGCCATTAAACGGACGACTGTGCTTATTTTAAAATCTTTTTTTAAGCTTAATCCGCTAATTAAGGTTTTAAATGTGCTTATTTTAAAATTTAGCCAATTTAAGATTGACTTTGTTCAACATTTTAAGAAAAATATATAAAAAATATTTTTTATTTTTCTCAGTTATCCCATCTTCTCAATAAGATAAAAGTATCAAAAAGATGATATGTTTTCATTAAGATCCGAATATATAGAAGGCGCTCAACAATTGAAAGAAGAACATGCGATCTAATTTCTAATGGGCAATATGGATGATAAAATGGCACTATTTCTATGCATGGCGTCGATTGCAACATTCCAAGACTTGCTCGATAGAGTGGCTAAATTTGAAAAGTGAATCACCCTAAGTCTAAAGTCTATGCAGATAAAGCGAAGAGAAACAAACCTTCGGACTCAAGAAGAAATGAAACTCACACCGCTTCTTATAGCTTAAATGACAAAAAGAGGGTGATATACAACGTGGATAAAGGAAAGCAGTCGACGTACAATGATGATAAGAGTAAAAAGCCTGTTTATTCTAATCCACAACCAAAATTGGCATTAGGAGGTAATGACAAACCTCAGACTTTTCTAAGTGGTGGTGAGCATCCAAAATAAGCAACAAGAGATGATGAGCGAATGCGTCCATCTCTTAAGGAAAAGATGAACAAAGAATATTCCTTCAGAAGGGATGGTGTGGCTAAATTATTTCGACAAGCAGTCAAAGCCAGTTTACAGTTACCAAAAATCAAAAGACCTAAAGAAGTTGATCAAGTCAGTAATCCAAATTACTATCCCTATCATGATCATCACCTATCAAAGATTATTATGTCTTCAAAGATTGGCTAAAAGGAAGTATGAGGTGAATTGACAGTTTAATAGTGTTCTAGTAAACCGAAGAGAATCTACAAGGATGATGATTTCTTAACATCCAACAATGATAAACAAGGAGAAATTAGTTCCAAGAAGAATGTAAGTTTCCAAAATATCATGAAGATGCTGAACCAGCTAAAAGACGTCCCTAGTGCTAAGTGGAAATCACCACTTGAACATATATAAGAATTAAGAGGGCTGCCAAAACCAAGTATTTGGGCTTCTCAGTGATATTCTGATAAAGCTACTTTGTCAAAATATGAGAAGCAGTCTTCCAAACGCAAGCCTCATAAATCAAAGAAGCTGGCCAAGAAAAGGAAGATTAAAAAAGAACTACAACTCAAAAGATCATTAACAATCTAGAGGAGTATCACCAGCCGACAAGACATCCATTTAGTTTTTTAGACTTCATCTTAAGATGAGTAAGAATATGTGATGGAGATTCTTCAACATCACTACTGAGATGATAAGGATAAGGACAAACTCGACCAACCCATCAAAATTTTTATCGTGAAAGTAAGAAGAGAGGAGCTAGTGCTTGAATTTTGTTTAATGACTCAACAAGACAATAGCTTTTAGATGAAGATCTATATTTTTTTGATGGAGAAGAGTCGACTCATCAATATCATGTATCGTTGAAAAATGATTCTAACCCTTTTGGCCAATCTCTAATAAGAAAGGAATTTGAAGAAACTACCTCTTCAAAGAATTGCGAGATAAAGTTATTTAAGTTCAGTTGAGAAGTGGTAAAGTCTTACCACCTTCATCAAAGAAGGAAAATGCAAATAAATATTAAGGCAAATAAATTGAAGTCAATGAAGATATCATTCCCATAAATCCTAAAGCAAAGCCTAAATCGAGTGAGAAGATAGATTATAATATTCTATCACGAAAAGATCCGCACAATTAAAAGCTCTTTGATATCAAAAGAACTTTGATACATGCTCTGAGATCCTGAGAGTTATGAAGCTTACTTAAAAAATGCATGATGAAGCATTGCAAACTCAAGATCTCCCAATAATTTTTTTGAAGAAGATCTTATGTTGGGAACAACGGATCACAATCATCCTCTTTAAGAGAGTGATGGCATCTTGATCGACCAATATTGATCGAGTTCTTCTATCAATCTTATGAGTCTAAAGGTATTAAGAGGATTATCACTAGATATCCAACATCTTAGGAGAGATAAGTTGATGGTTCATGACTTAAATGAAAATGGGCAAAAAACTTTGAGTTCTTTTATTCTTCCACTCAAATTCAAGGATTTATATACGAGTTTTTCATGTAATCGATCGATACATCTTTTAGAGCTCTCTTTGGCCGTGTCGCATGAGTATGGCATGGTCCCATCAACTATGCATCAATGTATGAAGTATCTAAAGATGTAGACGAATTCAGAATTCCTGGTAACCTACAACCATTCTCTCACAAAAATCTATGAAGATGTAAAGTACTTCATCCTCAAAGAGCCTAAGCCAACAATGCCTCTTGAAGCGGTACCATCCACTTTAGGAACTAAGGAGCAATTTCACAAAATAAAAGAGCAGAAGCAAGGAGGAAGAAAGAAGGCAATGTCGACTCTACACCTAAATCAAGAAAAGTAGTTCCTTATTTAGGGAGTGACACAGAAGAAGAAGAAGAAGAAGATATGTCTGTCGAACCTAAGGGAACTTATATGCTCTCAAGAAAAGCGTATGAAATAAGTGATTCGATTGACTGATTTTGAATCTACTTATGGAAATACAAGATACATCGGGAGGATAGCTCACTTGGCAGAGTCAGATGATTCACTCAAAATTATACCCATCCCTCAACAGTGCTTCAAAGAAATCACTCTATTGAAGGTTCATGATATTGAAGAATTGATAACATTCTATGTGCCACCGTTTAGTGAGAATGGCAGAACAGGAACTCTATTTTACAAATCTAAAGAGCCTCAACCTTAAGATTTTGAACAGTTCGCTCAACATAAAAGTTCTAATGAGATATTACAACAAGAATACTAATATACTATCCATAAAAATTATGAAGAATGATGCATAAGCTTGGAGTTCATATTAAACTACTAAACATAGGACTCAGATCTTTAACTAGATGTGGAGCCAAAGAAGTCCTCAAGCATCGCGAAGAAGTGATAAGTTTATCACTAAAGGTCCGAGGTTCATCTGCAAATCTCATCAAGATAGAGCCTGTTATAATTTAATAGAAGCTGATATCGAGAGTCTTAGTGATGAAGAAGATGATTCCCATGAAATTCTTCTTAAAAATGATGAAGAAGTAGAGGCCAAACCCACACCTGAAGAACTCGAAGATGGTGGACAAATAGCTACTATGGATGAACTTAAAGAAGTCAACCTAGGAGCTGAGGATGATCCTCGTCCAACTTTCATCAGTGCCCTTCTACCTGATGAGAAAGTTGAGAGCTAAAAATTCTACTTTGTGAATTCCAAGATTGCTTTGCCTGGACATATTTTGAAATACCAGGCTTATCCCCTGATGTATCAGTTCACAAACTAGCTATTAAACCAGATGCAACGCTCAAGCAAGCCCCTAGACGAATGAGATTGAAGATTGAAGAACAGGTAATTGCATAAACTAAAAAGCTAATCGGCGGCTTCATCCGGGAGGAGAAGTATGCAGATTGGATAGCTAATATTGTCCTAGGCTATTTTTATTTAGAAAGATACTAAGTCCTTAAACTCACTCCCTAAAGAGACTAGATCATGTAAAGGGACATGCTTTAATGACCTAAATCTAATGCATTTCAAATTTCATTTTATTTCATTTTTAGACAATCAATTTTGACTCAGGCTAATAAGACTTTTATGACTAATGCATGATAAAATAGATTATTAGCCAAAATCAGCTAGAATTTTAGGAGGTGAGTTTCCACCATGGTCCTCATAGGTCAAGCTGAGTTCTCTGGGAAAGATGGAAGCCCTCCAATCAAGAGTGAAATAAGATGCTATTATGCATGATATTATAAAGAAAAGAACTCATCCAGCTAAGGGGTTTCTAGTTCTTTTATCTTGATTTTAATCTGAAGCTTTAGATGAGGTTATGAGTTATTTAGTTTTAGTTTAAATTTTTTTAAGTTGGGTAAAATATTTATTTTTCCCTAAAGAGCCTAATCCATATCCAAGCCATACATAAAGCAAGGACGAAATGAGGAAAAATATGCCACTTAATGTGCAAGTTAAACAAACATCAATTAATTTATAAAATTAGCATAAAAAGAATAAATGACCATTTGTGGTTGGGCACCACCATACAAACATGAAAAATATCAAATGTTGGTAGCCGAGTTCTACCCTTATACAACCCGAATTACAAATGAATTGAATTATAATTTAAGCAAAGGAATTCATTGTTATGGGGGCCTTCAAGCTTTATTCTTTTTTCTTTCTTTCTTCTTTGGATCTTCCTTTGGATGGTTGAATGGTAGATGCTCCAAGGCTTCACATGGTGTATAAGATGGGATCTTATGACCAATGTTCATCCTAATCCCCCATAACAAATCATTCTGAAATCCTAAATATACCAATTTTACATGAAGAGGAAAAACATAAATCTAACTAACACCTACAAAACAAAGGTTAGTCAAATCACACCACACAAATCCCAAGCATCTATATTGGACTTATCACCCCATACATGGGTGACTAAGTCCACATGGCCTATGGATTATGCTAAGAGGTATAAGCACCTGCAAGCAAGAAGCATTTATATTTTTATTTATGATAGCGCCCCTTTAGCACAATCCCATGCAGAAAAGAATAATTAGACTAAGCACGTCCTACCATTCATTCTATGAGCATACACTCTAGATTCCAGTCTAAAACATTCAACACAAAATAAAATATAACATCAAACCATGCACCGACCGAACCTAAAGCTAGAAGTGGTGAATTAGGCTAATGTGTGTACTTTGGAGGTTTATGTGGCATGCTTAGCTTAGGATTTTAGGTTTTAATTTTTTAAGTGTGAAAGACATGTTACAACTTTGAGGAGGGTTTCATTTAAGATGTTTAGTGACATTGGGTTATTTTTATTTCATGTTTTAATTTGATTTGAGTGAAACCTACAATTAATTACTAAGTTATAAAGAGAGAAAAAGAGAAGAGAATTTCTCTTTCCTTTCCTAATCCTTAAGTAATTTTTAAGGTAAGTTCACATTTTAGTTTCATTTAGGTGAATGTTTTAATTACATCTTTTAATTAATCCTAAGTTTAGATCAACTCTAAACAAACCTATTTAAAAAGAAAGACATTTTAAGATTAAGAAAAATAAATCAAAATTCACATAACATACATTACTTCATTTCTTTGCAAATATATACAACATGCATATGGATGGACCCTAAGCATATCTATACATGAAAATGAGAATAATTAACACACTCTATGATGCATGCTAAGTAATTCATCTAAGAAAATTTAGAAGATAAACATGTTTGATTTTTTTAAGTAGAAAAGGTTTTCCTTATCCAAAATTTTGCATACATACATGAAAGTAAGAAAGACATAAGTGAGTACAATGCCATTGTTAACCAGAGGTGTAAGGTATAAGACCTACTTAAGGCTACTTCATGGATTCAATCAAGAATCAACCCACACAATCTAAAGGACCAAAGCGGCCAATCCAACGACTAATATCCTATGAGATTAAAATCCACTTCACAAAAGACGAATGCCTCTATAAGTGGTCAAAATTCACGACACCGGAGGTGATCACGATGCTCGATTGATAAGGTAACTTTGTCTAGTGGAGATGAAGCCCCGTTGAAGTTCCTAGCTGTTGAGGTTGAGTAGATGGATGGGTGGACTAACTCCTCTTTACTCCCTTCCATCTTTGATCGAATTGATCTTGCTCTTGCCTCTAGAACTCAATTAGATGCTCAGGCAAGCTCGATTGAGTCCTTGGATGATGAGTGTAGAAGGAATTAAGCTAAGTATAGAAGAATTTAGAAATCAAGGTGAGCTCCTCACTACAAAATTGCAGGAAGACAAGATCCAAATCTCTCCTGGGAAGCTCTCTAATGTTTTCTAACTCCCAGGCTCCAATCAAGAGTGTATGAAAATAGAAGTGAATTAGGGGAGATATATATCTGCATAGCAACTATTTTGATCCAATTGTCCATATGAGATGAGTTATTTGGGTGGTTAGAGGAGTGCACATGGTGGTTTGGGAGTGGAAGCCTAACTCTCATTTGCATCTAATTGAGGTCGGGGAGTTTGGAAATTCAATTTGGCCATGGGTGGGGTTTGGTCCATGGGCCAAATGGTTTGACAAACCCATTGGGTTGGGTGCACCACTCATCACTAGATCCTCTTGAGGCTTTAGGAGAGCCTCAAGTGATTGTGATGAATGCATGACCAAAATACCCATGGGCTAGGCCAAAATTTGTTCTATGGCCTAGGGGCATAATGGTCATTTTGCTACTTTTTTCAATTTGGGTATGTTTGGTATGTTGAGAAAATTGGTTAGGCCAAGTTTCAATGAATTTGGAATCCATTTGATAGGGTTTGGCTCATGTTGACCCATTTAGGTCAAAATGAGTCAACAAGTGTTAATAGGTCAAATTGGATCAAACCAAGGGTCAAGTTCATATGACCATTTGAAATGTTTTGGTGCCTTTGGTTTGGTTCAATTTGGTATAGGTGGTTTTGGCTCATATGACTCATTTAGGTCAAATGTCAAGTTGACCTATTTAGGTCAAGAGGTTTTTAGGTTTGTTTGGTCATATGAAGTGGATTGGTATCTTTATTTCAAATCAATTTAGGTTAGGTTCAATTTTGGCTCAACATGACCCCTTTAGTCATGGGTCTAAGATCAATTGGGCTGGGTTAGAGGCCAATTTGGCTCAAGTTCTAAAAGTGATTTGGGATGGACTTGACCCATTGGTTTCAGTCAATTTGACTTAGATCAAGTTTTGACACATTTTGGTCCTTTAGGTCAAAATGGGTCAACTTGGGACAAGTGGGCCAAATGGGTTAGGCTCAAGGTTGACTTAGTCAAGTTCAAACATGGGTCATGAGTGAACTTGGATCAATGGTTTCAATCAAGTTGGCCTATAGTAGATTTTGGTCATGTTAGGTTAAGTGTTGACTTGGCCAACTCTTAGGTTTGACTTGGTTTGACCCAATTTGATTGATAGATCATCCCATAATGATCGTTGATCATGAAGAGAGGCAAATATAAGTTTGGTTCAATCCAATTTGGTTAGGATCAAAAGTTGGCTCATAAGGGTACTTTAGGTCACTTTGGGTCAAGTGAGTCAAATGGCTTGGTCAAAGCTTGATTTGAAGTTGATTGATCTTGTATATAGATTCATGATTGAAATATAAATCCATTTACAAGTGATTTGAAGTCAAATGGATTTTGATCCATTTGAAAATCTCATATGCAAAGGAAGAATATGTAGGAGTTTTGGTTTGATTTTTGATTTGAGTTTTGATTAAAGGATTGAAGTTTGATTTATATATGAGCTCATGATTGTAAGATTGATTGAACCATGAAAGAAAATCAAGGGTTTGGCTTGATTTGAATTAATTTTGGCTAAGTTCAAGATTTTGACTTGAAAGGCTCAGATTTGATTTTGAATGGATTGAGTTTGATTTTTGGAGATGGTTTTGATTGTTTGAATTTATATTTCATTTATATATGTGAATATAAATGAGAATATAAATTGATCATGATAAAATTTCAAGAATTTGAAAGAGTTTAATCATGATTTTGGCTTAAATCCATTAAAGAGAATTTAAAGGATTTAATTGAATTTTTAATTTGAAATTTAATTTTTGAGATGGATTTGATTGATGTATATTTATATTTTACTTATATATGAGAACATAAAAGAGAATATAAATTGATTTTGAGAAAATCCCATGATTTTGAAGTGGTTTGATCAAAGTTCAGAGTTGATTTTGGCTAAATCGTTTAATGAAAAAATTAGGAAAATTTTCATGAATTGATTTGGAATTTTAAACTTGATTTGATGGGTTTGAATTTATATTTTATTTATAAATGTGAATATAAATGAGAATATAAATGGATCATGACAAGAAATCTCAAAGATTTGAGTAAGTTTAGATCACAATTTTGGTTAAGTCCTTAAGAAAGGGTTAAGGACTTAGGAAATTTTGACTTAAGAATTTTTGGTGGATTTTAGTCATGGGTTTCAGTCATGGATTTCAATCATGGAATTGATTTGGAGTTTGATAAAATCAAATAGAATTGATTTAGAGTTTGAGTTGAAAGAAGAAAAGTGAGGAATGGTTTAAGCTAAAGGGTAGTAGATTTTCTTAACACCCCTAAGTCATGACTTATTCCTATGGCTAACTCTTCTAAGTCTTCTAGGGCTATATAGAGTATCCACCTAATCACTAGATGTATCTTAATACTAAGGAACTCTTAAAGTCTAAGAGGAATCCTAAGCCTATGATGGAGGTGTTGAGAACTCATTCTAAAAATAAGGTCAACAAAGGGCACCCAATAGGTGTGGTGTGACTGACCAGGAACACCGCATGTGTTGGTATTGACCAAAATGATCAACAACATCGAAAAATCACAAGCACTGATAGAAACTATCTATCCTTGACCCAAGGAAAAGAAAGAATCTAGAGCATAGTGCAATGTGGCTCTACTTATGTCCAAGACATAAGTGAGAGGGAAGAAATCCACTAAGGGATAGAGTGTGAACCTTCCACTAGGGAAGCAGGTTCAAGTCATCTATAAGGAGATAAAAGGTTTGATTTGATTTGAATCTCACTAGAGAGAGATCTCCACTTAGGGAGAGGGTTGAATTTATTTCAATTTTTTGCTAGGTTTAAATTTTTAGAAAGAACCATGTTGGTTTACAATGGGTTGTACTGAATAGGAGCCATGGAGGCTAAGACCTAACTGACTTACCAATCCAAAGGGGTAGTCTACTAAGCACATAGTAGGACTAACCAACCAAAGGGATGCCTTTTGGATCTGACTAGGAAGAAAGCGTTACATCCCCAAAGTAAAGACTAGTTGCTGGGGTAATCTATTGGCAAGGCAACAGATTGAACCCAACCTAGGGTTGACTATTGAGTGAATGTCACTGGGGGACTTAGATCAACTCAAAGATAGTCAAGATTGATTTTATTTTTTTAGTTTTATTTATTTTGATTATGATGGATCCCATAGGTTTGCAATGAACTATACTAAGTAGGGGCCATGGAAGCCTAGACCTAACTCAGATTTACCAATTCAAAGGGAGTGGTCTACCAACCACAAGGTAGGACTATCCAACCATGGAGAAAGGCATTTTGGCACACAATGGTCAAGTCTTAATAAGAAAGCATGGGGGCTCACATCTTCTAGAGACAAAAAACCACTAGGGTGATCAATCACTTTGGACGACAAATCAAACACGACCTAGGGCTGGCTATTGAGTGAATGCCACTAGGGGACTTATATCAACTTAAAGATCGCCAAAGATTAATTTCATTTTTTAGATTATTTGATTTGATGGATTCTATTAGTTTACACTAGATCACACTGAGAAGGAGCTTATAGAAGCCTAGACCTATCTGATTTCAACCAAAGAGAGCTTTCGGATGGGAGAACTATCCGACCAAAGGAGTGCCTTTTGGTTTGCAATGATTAATTGAAGGGAAGAAAGCTCGGGGACTCACATCTTCGCTAGAAAAAAGGTCATTGGGGTGGTTGCTTTTTGGGCAACAAATCAACCCGACCAAGGTCGCCTGCCGCCAGGATAATTTTGCTAGAAAGAATGTGTCATAGTCTTATATCTTTCAAAGAATGACCGCAGAACTTATGACAAAACAAATTAAACCAGACCTAAGGGCAACTACGGAGTGAGTACTGACCATGGGATTTATCTCAACTCAGGTAGTCAGACACTGCCCTAAAGATAAGATTCCTGCTTGAGAGAAGGGGTCCTTTTGAGGCTTGAATCCTAATCAACAAGCGAATTAATTTTTTGTTTATTTGTTTTAGTTATTTTATCATTGACCCTGTTAGTTTGAGGGATCAAACTGAGAAGGAGCTTATATTAGCCTAAACCTACCTAGATCAACTAAGGGAGAATTTAGATCCGTGAACAAATTTTCCAACCACAGGGGTGGCTACTAAGAAAGGGGAACTGTCCAATCCAAAAGTAATCTGGGTAGTGTCTAAATGGGGTCGCAAAGGACTTGATCCAAATAAAGTGTCCACAAGGGATGGGGTCGGTAAAGGCTTAATCCAACACCCTACAAAAAATGACATGGCTAGTCATAAATTCAAAAGGTATTCGGTGTCCAACTCAAGGAGAAAGCACGTGGATTCACATCTGTCAAGAGTGGTGTACTCACCGGGTGAGTCGTCGAGATAAATATCAACCAACCTAAGGTGTATTTGCAACAATCGAAGAAGAAAGCTCGGGAATCACATCCTCTTATAGCGAATCGATCACTGGGATAGTCTTTCGCTGACTATCCGACCTAGAGTGACTACTGAGTGAATGCCACTAGGGGACATAGATTGACTCAAAATTAGTCAAGAGGAAAGGAGCCTCTGGGGGACTTATCCTAAACCTCAAATATACTCAACCTAGTTAGAACATGATGGCTAGTTCAAGAAGAAAGAACGGGGACTCATATCTTCTTAAGCGAAGTCAACCATGAGGTAGCTTATTGGGAAGTGAAGCATTGGTCTACAATGATCAAGTTAAGAAGAAAGCAGGGACTCACATCTTCCAATAAACCACTGGGGTGACATAGCTGGTACCGACGACCTAGAGCAATGAGTGAGTGCCATAGGGGCTTGCTCCCATTAAAAAACTTGAGACAAAGATTTATGTTTATTTTGTGCATGTGCTAAAAGGAATAGGATGCCTATCAGGGATCTTACACCTACCTTAAAACACACTGGGGAATTATGCAATGATGCCACAGATGGAAACAAGAATTTCCACTAAGAAAGGATGCCGCTTGGGTTCTCTCACACCTAACTTAGTTATGCTAATCGAAACAGGATGCCTCTCGGGTTCTCTTACACCTATTCTAAAAGCATCCAAAGATTATGTTTATGTTGTGAAAGAGGGATATGATGCCACTGGGGAACTCTTACACCTACCCTAAACACGCCACGATGGATTCACAAGACAAGCAAACAACACTTCAAAAGAAGAGAAGATTTGAAGAATGGAATCAGATTTTGTTCTTTTATTAATGAATTATTTTCAAACATGATTTATTTAATGGGTAATATTTCTTTCGATAGAGCCCATTAATTGGAAGCATTAGGTGTTCCCTTTTACAATCAATAAGCTGATAGGATCCTCCTTCAGGTCTTCTATGACATAGGGGCCTTCCCAAGTCAGTTCAAACTTGCCTCCCATCTTTCGACAAGCAATAATTGGTCTCCTTAGGACTAACTCCTACTCAGAAAGACCTAGGGCAGACCAGCTTGTTGTGAGCTTGAATCATTTTGGCCTTGTACAACTCGAGATTTTAGCATGCCCGTAGGCGACTTTCCTCCAAACCTTCGAGCTCTTCTAACCGTAACTTTGCATTCTGCTCAGTAGTGATCTTGTTACCCAATGCTATCCTTAGTGAAGGGAGTTAAACTTTTAGAGGAAGAACAGCTTCAGACCCATACACGAAGGAAAATGGGGTAGACTGAGTTGGCATTCAGTATGTGATGTGGTAGGCCCACAAGGCTTCAACCAACTGCTCATTGAACTATCATTTATTGTCATCAAGAGTCTTCTTCAGTATCTAGATGAGAGTTTTATTAAATTCTTCTGCTAAGCCATTAGCTCTAGGGTAGTAGATAGTGGAGTAATTTATACTGTGTCTTCTGGCAAAGCTCTTGATCTTTATGCTTTCGAATACAGTACCATTATCAACTATAATTTGTTGAGGCACCCCGAACCTATATACAATATGGTTCCTGAAAAACTGAAGCACATGGTGAGTTGTGACCTCTTTGAGTGAGATGGCTTCCGCCCACTTGGAAAAGTAGTCGGTAGCAGCTAAGATGAATCGATGCCCCTTGAAAGAAGGGGGATCGATCGGACCTACAATGTCGATACCCAACACTCAAATGGCCATGAAGCCAAAGTAGGGTGTAAAATATTGGGTGGTTGATAGAGGACCACACCGTGCACCTGACACTGATGGCATCTCCTAGCTACATCCATGCAATCTGTGATCATAGAAGGCCAATAGTATCCAAGTCTTTTGATCTTCTTCTTCATCTTCGAATCAGATTGATGCGCTCCACATAGACCTGAGTGTACCTCGGCTATAATGCCACGGGCTTCGTGTTTGTCTAAATAATGAAACCACATCTAGTCAAAGGACCGTCGATACAGGGTGCCATCAATAAGAGCATAAGAAAGAGCTCTCTGTTTCACCTGATGGGCTTGAGATTTCTCTTGAGGTAGTTTGTCGGTGTTCAAGTAATCTATGAATGGTTGCCTCCAATCTAGCTCCTTGTCCATTATAGCGACGACAACCTCTCCTTCAATAGAAAGTCTCTCGATGAGTTTTGAATCAATAAGGGATAAGATTTGTCTATTTTGAACCCTTATTGAAATGGTCTCATCTTCCAGACATGCCAACTCTTTGGAAAGTTTAGCCAAGGCAACTACTACGCTCGCCGGGGACCTTGTAGATGGTAACTTTGGGAATCTGGGCCAACAGCTTCATGGTATACTCATAGTAATGATGAAGCTTGGGCTTGAGGGCTTGGTAGGACCTGGCAATCTAGTTGATCACCAACTGAGAATCCCCAAAGATATTGATGCTCTTTATGCTGATAGTGATGGCTAACTCCAAACCGATAATCAAAGCCTCATACTCAGCTTCGTTGTTCGTGCAGGGGTTGGAAAGATAGCATGAGAATCTCATCACATCCAGGTTTGGAGTTAGAAGAACTATTCCTACCCCTACCTTTCCTAGGAGAATATATAGTGGTGTTTTACCTTTAAGAAAAGAAGCAACACCATCAAAATACATCTTCCATCGTGGTTGTCGACCTCCCTTAAGTTCATGATTTCTTCATCGGGGAGATCATCACTAAGTGGAGAATCAACGGGAAGTGAGTGTGCTGCTAAGAAATCCGCTAGTACCTGACATTTTACCGCACATAGGGGTATAAATGTGATATCAAACTGCAAGAGTATCATGGACCAACAAGCCAAACATCTGGAAAGTGTTGGCCATGTCATGAGGTACTATAGTGGATTGGTTTTAGAGATCAAGTTCACCTTATTAGAAAGCATGTAGTGTCGTAGCTTCTGAGATGAAAAGATCAAAGCTAGGCAATGTTTCTCAATAGGTGGGTAGCTTGCTTTAGTAGAATTAGGTTATTGGTGAGGTAGTAGAGTGTGCTTTCCTTCCCCTCATCGTTGGCTTGGGCCAACAGAGCACCGAGGGAGTCGTCCAATACGGTAGTGTAAAGGATTAATGGCCTGCCCGAGATAGGGGCTGTGAGAACTAACGGCTTCACCAAGTATTCTTTGATGTTTTTGAATGTGTGATGGCACTTATCATCCCACTTGAACTTATCATCCTTTTGACAAGTGCTGAGAAGGGCTTGCATCTTCCCGATAAGTTTAAGATAAAGCGTCTTAGATATGTCTACCATCCTTGAAAGGATCTGAGTTGAGTTAAACTCTTAGGAGGGGGAATTTCTAAGATAGCTTTAATATTTTCAGGATCTATTCTTATTCCCCAGTGTCGAACAACAATCCCAAAGAATTTTCCTGAAGTGACTCCGAATGCACACTTCAGGGGATTCAATTTAAGGTTATATTATCTTAGCCGTTTGAAAACTACTCTCAAGTCAAAGAGGTGGTCTTCCTTTTCTATGCTTTTAACTACTACATCATCAACATAGTACTCAACCTGATGATGAATGAGTTCATTAAAGATCTGAGTCATAGCCCATTGGTATGTAGCACCAACATTTTTAAGGCCGAAAGACATGACCCTATAATAGAAGATTCTGATCGGGGTTCGAAAAGCAGTGTTTCTTTCATCTTCAGGATACATCTTCATTTGGTTATAGCTAGATGATCTATCCATGAAAGAGAACACAACATGAGATGAGGCAATGCCCACCATTAATTCTGGTATAGGAAGAGGAAACTCATCCTTATGGAATGCCTTATTTAAGTCCCTAAAATTGACCCAAATGCGAATTTGGTCATTCTTCTTCTTAACTGGGTTAACACTAGCTAACCAGGTAAGATATTTTTCTTCCTTGATGAAATCAGCATCGATCAATTTCTTGACTTCAGAAATGACCTGTTGTTCAATTTCTAATCGCATGCGTCTAGGAGCTTGCTTAATAGGGGTAACGCTAGGATCTATTGCTAGCTTGTGGACTGCAACGTTAGGAGATAATCCAAGTATTTCTTCATAACTCCATGCAAAGCAATCTTTAAACTCAGTCAATAGTTTAACTAATTCATTGGTTTCTTCTTTATTCAGTAACAAACTGATAAATATCAGGCGAGAATTTTCTTCTATCCTAAGGTTGATTTCTTTTAGCTTATCTATTATTGAATGAATATCTTCTTCAAATTCTGGCGGTGCCTCTTTGACTTGGAGATCATCTAGATCATCTGAAGTTTCTAAACACATATTCTCATAAGAGTTAGGGATGTGTGAAAAGAACCTATCATATTCCAAATGGTTGGTAACAATTAGGCAATAATCTTCATCATTGATTGGACCCACTGTGTCAAATCCTAGTCATCCTCTTGATTGTGTTTCCCTGCCTATATTGTTCCATAATTTTTCAAAATATTTTGACCTATACTTGGACCATGTTTGAGGAACTAAACCTTTCAGCACAAGATTTTGAACACAAGGTGAGTAAAAGTCAAAAGGCAATTCCATTAATTCTTTAAAAGTATCTCCCTCAAGTTCTACATCAAGCTCTGGACTTGAAGATGATGAAACTAAAAGAACCACTTCTGCTTTGTGTCACTAGAAGACTTAGGGACTTCCTTAACTATCAAACCTTTTAACTTTTTGAGGTGTAAGTGAGGCAAGAGCTAAGGTTCCCAATTGCTTCCTAATAGTTTTACATAAATCAGATTCGAATACTTTTCTTTGCTTGGAGGCCTGGTCTTCATCTCTGGCTGGATCAAAAGTCACCTCCAATGGAATCCACTGAGAGGGGTTGGCTGGTATACTAATCACATTAGACTTGTCCTCTAAGCTAGATTCCAAGTTTATGTGAATAGTACGGGTACTCCTATGAACTGGAACAAGACCTCTATTGGCTGAAGGCCAACTAGGGGGTCTCCCACCTCGAACGCTCTATTTCTCGCCGCCTGGAGGTTGAGCCATCCTACCCACATGTCCATATGACGGAATGAACTGTAGGTAGAATGTGATATGCGGATCCACTTCTTCTTTAATTCCCCTTTCTTTCTCACTTGGACTTTTCTCTTTCTTTTCATTTTCTTTTATATTTTCTTTTATTTCATTTTCTTTTGCTTTTGCATTTGCATTTGAATTTTATCCAAGTTCACGAGAATGGGTGTTTTGAGGAAGATAGTAGATCACATCCTCATAAATCTCAACCTCTCTAACTGAGAATGGCTTGTCATCCCTATTGACACGGTACTCAATTCCATCTTTTCTGAACTTGATGCACTGATGAAGGGAGGATGGAACAATCTTATTCTGATGTATCTAATGTCTGCCAAGAAAAGTAGTGAATGAAGTATTCGAATCAATGATGTAGAACTTGGCTTCAGTCTTCCAGTCACTGATCTCCAACGGTAATACTATGGAACCTAAAGCCCGCTCGCCTTGATCATTGAATCCTCTCAACATCATTCTATCTCTTTGGAGAGTAGAGATGTCGATCTTCAAATAGGTAAGAGTCTTTAAACTCATAATATTTACTGATGCACTTGAATCCATAAGAACTCTGGCGAGTCTGAACCTATCCATGATGACTGTAATGTGAACGGCCAGTGCTCCAAGTCTAGAAGATCTTCATCGTGAATGTGATCTTTGATAGGCCTATAGCTATTTGAGCTAAGCATATCTCAGGATCAAGGAGAGCTTTGATTAGTGATTCCTCATCTCTTTGGATAAGATAAGAGCATCATATATGCTTAGCTTAGATGACATCTTTATTAGATGAGAAAAGATGTTGTAGTCCACCTTCGGCTGGTCTTCCACAAGCATATCTATGGGTTTAGCATCCTATGGAAGGGCTTCTCGATCTTCGATACTAATGACTTGTTTCCCTCTATCTAGAGGTTCTGCCTTAGGAGGTAGAACCTTTCCACTACGGAGGTTGACTTCGGTAATCTCTGGAGGCAAGGTGGTGGCAAGTTCTACCATGCACTTCAGGCTCACCTACAGCTTCTCCTATGGGACTCTTAGAATCGGATGATTCAAAGTCTTTCTTAAGAGGTGAACCCATAATATTCAGAGTTGGAAAGTTCAACTCTGAATTAGAAAGAGAAAGATCAGAATTGTTATAGTTTATTAGACATGAAGAGTTATCATTAGGAATAGAAGAAGATAACTCATCGAGACACGATGTAACTCAATTTATTCTTCAATTCTGGAAGTATTTGGAGGTACAAAGTAGAAATCAAGTAGAGTGGAGGGGATTTGATGCCCTTATCCATTGATACAAGAGTTCTAATAATAGAAGAAACAAAAGAACTAGCTAAAATGGAAGAAGTTATGGAAGCTGCAACGGAAGGCTGGAGTCTGGACACGGTTGGTGGCTATGCTAAAGGCTATCCCAAGCCAACACATGTTGTTGTTGTTGTTGCTGCTGTTGAGCTCCCACTTTCCTAGAGTTGACACTAGCAACTTACAAACCTTCCTTGGTGTTGGAGGTTTGAGCTGACTCAAGCACTTGCAAGAAAAGCTTCTTGATCTTCTAAATTAGTTTCTTAGAGGTTTTAGACAAAGAAATGTCCCAACCTTTTTTTATTTTGGTAGGATCGTAGTATCCCCAAGGATTACCCTAATGGAACTAGAAGGTTGTTCCATAGGGTATTCTTTTGGGATAATGACAGCACCAGTCTTGAAACTGTGTTCAAGCAAATCTTTAAAAGTAAAGCAATCCTCCAAAGCATGGCCTAGCATACAGTGGTAAGGGCAAAAGTTTGGGTCATGACTTTTGCCAACTTTCTCTGGTATGATAGGCTCGGGTAGCTAAAAATCAGGTTTCTTTAAGAGATTCTTAAAGATTTTCCGATTACCTCCCTCTTAAAAGAATAAGGTTTGTTTAACTTATCTAATAGAGAAGGTCAACCATAGCTACCTGGCGACGGATATGCATGCAATTACTGGTGGTGGTATATGGTGGTGGCTGGGAGGTCTGATGAGGCTGGTCGCCTGGGTGGCAAAGGAGGTGGAGGCTGAGGATATGGTGGCTCGACCGATCTCTAGATTTTCCCTTGTCAACCCCGCACGCTCCGTGTTTCTTCTCATTAATCCTTTGGGATTTCTGCTTTGGCAACTGATCTAGAAAAGGTAACTGTTTGGCCTCTCCTTGTAGACTAGCTGCCTTATTGATTAGCTTCTCAAATATCTTTATAGTGAAACCCTTAAGCATGAAGGCAACCATACCATGGATATTCTTCAAGAGAATCTCAATGGCATGCTCGATAGGTTCACACTTCATACTCAAGTTATGCCATTAGAGAATATAATCAATAAGTGACTCATCGAGTGTTGTTGGCTACAACGAGATCAAGATAACCCTCTCGAGCTTCAACAAATTTCTTGATAAAGAGTTGCTTTAACTCAGCAAATATCCTAACTGAATCGTTGGGCTATTCATCATACCAATCAAAAGTGATACTGCTAAGCTACTGACAAAGAGTCTAAAGAGTAAAGAGTCGCTGCCACCTACGTTACAATAACTGGCCCTAAAGTGATCTATATGCTGCCTCGAATTCCCACTTCCATCAAAGCTCTTGAAAGAAGGAGGCACAAAACCCTTGAGATACTAGATAGCATCGAATTCCTCTGGGTAGGGTCTACCCTTTGGAATGATCCTCTGGGCGGCCAAAGCTTCCTTGTTTGGAATTCATTTCTTTAATGGATCCAAGTAATGCACAACCATGCATTACTAGTGTTGCTGATTTTGCTTCTAAAAGAGCACTACGCCAACAAGTTTTGCAACTACTTGCCATATCAATGCTCTTTTCTACCTTGCTTGTATTGTGAGGTGATGGGTTGATTATGCAGTTTCTCCTTGATCAACCTCATCTCCTTTCATGGCCTATTGGTCCCTAACAAGAGAACCTCCAGTCTCGACCATGCGTATTCCAGATGAATCCCCCATCAAGCCATCTTCGTTGGGGTCGAAGATAACTCTTTCTTCATCAAACCATGCATACCCTAAGATCTCCTTTTCTCTATAAAATAGTGTGCAACTATCTCATTTGAGGATCGATCTAACTAGGTATAAACAAGCTTTGTGGTTATCATACACTAAGAGGCACCGGACCTCAACTGAAGCTGGAGAGTAAATCTTGTACGGACTGTACTCGCTAGAAGAATGGTAATCCTAATTGATACTAGATGTAATAAGCATAACATTCCTAGAATGATCTTCTACCACTGCTGTCACAGGGCTGTCATCTAAAATATCTCTGATAGTAGTCACCATCTCCGCATCCGGCTGAATGGGTGGAGTTGGTGAAGGAACGAGCACGATGCTCCGGGGTCGCCACTCCTTTCGCACCACCACTGGGGCAGAAGGTTGAACAGGAGAGCTCGGCCCCACCATAATAGGTGGTGTAGGAGGAGTAGGATCCCTTAGCCATAGCTGGATCATCAATAAGGTACATTTCTCTCCAGATGCGGCCTTCATGGCCTTAGATGGAATGGGTGATGCTGGAACTTGCACTGATGATGACGTGGAGTAGCAAGGGGTGGAGACATCACTCTTTATGTGAGCTACCCTCCTATGATGGTCGGTCTTTGTGAGGAGGATACTATCGATGATCAAGACGAGCGGAAAGTTAACCAAAGCATAACAAATGACTACCAACCTCCGTCATTCCTTACTGGTGATGTATGATGTATGGGCCTCAAGGACCCTCTCCTGCCAAATCTACCTCCCTACGCTGCGAGGGATAACATATTGTAAATCGAACTGAGCACTGGACTCACGCCCAGATGTTTCACCTACCTAGAAGAATAGAAGGCATACGACCTCCTACGAAATTCATTATAGATGCACCACCAAGGAGGCAACAAATCATCCGGCATCCTCTATCGATCTTGAGAGGATGATGAAACTGTTCTCCGTAGGTGGTGATGTGATCATAAAACTCATCCATACAATTCTAACTGGCTATCCGGAAACTGTTTGACCATACAGTTCTTATTTCTACGCTGGGTGCAAGTTGTACGAGAAGAGTGTGAGCTAGACCCATACTCAAATATAGGGGAGGCAATCCCTGAAACTAGGGGAGCCTTCCCCTTGGAGGGTACAAATGATAAAGTGCTACCGGGCAATGTGGGCAACTCTAGGATGAACTACCACTGAATCAGATCGAAACCATTAAAGGTGATACTACCACGCCTTTTCTTCAAGGAAAAATCTTTGAATCTACCCGATGATGGCCACTTCCCACCCTCTTCAGATTGTTGTGAGGGGAATGCCCTCATAAGTGATCTTGGCTCCTTCAAAGCCATGGACAAAGTGAATCAAATGGGTATGATCCAAGTGAGGCAAGTCAGCCTGATCCAAGGCTAGGTCCATGCCATGCCATGAGGTAAAGACAAACAAATTTATGTGATCCTGCCATTGCACTGACTGAAACTAACAACTGAAAACTGCACTGACTAAAAGAAATCTACAATGAGAAACGAATCTTGTATCAATTTTCTGTCTCCATAGATTTTGAAATTTTAGAATTTTGAAAATTTGAACCAACATCCAACAACTTGGAAGTATTAAGGGGTTTAAATGAATTTGGAAAGATTGAAAGAGGAATTTGAGTATGAATCCAAACTTCAACAAATTTGAGTATGTTGAAATATGGATTCAAGATTTTGATAAGATGCTTCCATAGGTTCATTTTATTTTGATTTGAATTTTTTTTGGACCCCTTTCCTTTAACAAATTTGGGTATGTTAAAGTAAGGGTCAAATTGATTTTGTGTTGTTTGAATGTTTTGGAATCCTCACTTAGCAAATTTAGGTAGTAAAGTGAAAGTGATTGTTTCTTTTATTTTTGAAAATTTTGTTTTGTTTTTTATTTTGGAAAATTTTTGAAATTCTTACTTAGCAATTTAGGTATGCCAAGTGAAGAATCCAAGTGTATTTTTGTTTGATTTTGAAAAATAGGATTTTTAGCAAATTTAGGTATGCTAAGAAAATCCTAAGTGTTTCATTTGTTTGAAATGTTTTGATTTTTGAAAAATGGTAGGATCCTTTAGCAAATTTGGTATGCTAAGGGGATCCTAACTAATTTTTTTTTTGTTTTCTTTTTGAAATGATTGAAAGTGGAGATTCAATTTTAGCAAATTTGGAATGCTAAAGATGAAATCTCACTTGGTTTTGTGATGTAGAAATTTCACTTAGCAAATTTGAGTATGCTAAATGAAATTCCAAATGGTGTGTTTAAAATTTTGATTTCATTTTTTATTTTGATTTTTTAAAATGGAAACTTCTCCTTTGCAAATTTGGTATGCTAAGGGAAAAAGTTCCAAAGGTGTGTGAGAAATTTTTGTTTTGAGTTTGGAAACTTTACTTACCAAATTTGAGTATGCTAGGTGAAGTTCCAAAATATGTTTTGAAAAGTTTTAAATTTTTTATTTGGAAACTTTACTTAACAAATTTAAATATGTTAAATGAAGTTCAAATGCGTTTTAAAAAATTTTGAATATTTGATTGTTGATTTTGAATTTGGATTTGAAAACTTTACTTAACAAATTTGGGTATGTTAAGTGAGGTTCCCAAATGTGTTTGAAAATTTTTTAAAATTTTTATTTCAGATTTGGAAACTTTACTTAACAAAATTGGGTATGTTAAATGAAGTTCCAAATGTGTTTGAAAATTTTTTGAAAATTTGATTTTAGATTTGGAAACTTTACTTAACAAATTTGGGTATGTTAAGTGAGGTTCCCAAATGTGTTTAGAATTTTGAAAATTTTTGGATTTTGATTTTGGAAATTTTACTTAACAAATTTGTGTATGTTAAATGAAGTTCCAAAATTTGTTTAGAATTTTGAAATTTTTTTGGATTTTGATTTTGGAAACCTTACTTAACAAATTTGTGTATGTTAAGTGAAGTTCCAGAATGTGTTTAGAATTTTGACAATTTTTGGATTTTAATTTTGGAAACCTTACTTAACAAATCTTGTGTATGTTAAGTGAAGTCCCAAAATGTGTTTAGAATTATGAAAATTTTTGGATTTTGATTTTAGAAACCTTACTTAACAAATTTGTGTATGTTAAGTGAAGTTCCAAAATGTGTTTAGAATTTTGAAAATTTTTTGGATTTTGATTTTGGAAACCTTACTTAACAAATTTGTGTATGTTAAGTGAAGTTCCAAAATGTGTTTAGAATTTTAAAAAATTTTGGATTTTGATTTTGGAAACCTTAACAAATTTTTGTATGTTAAGTGAAGTTCCAAAATGTGTTTAGAATTTTAAAATTTTGGATTTTGATTTTGGAAATCTTACTTAACAAATTTGTGCATGTTAAGTGAAGTTCCAAAATGTGTCTTGAAATTTTTTGGAAATATGATTGTTGATTTTGATTTTGGAAACTTTACTTAACAAATTTGTGTATGTTAAATGAAGTTCCAAATGTGTTTTGAATTTTAAAATTTTTTGGGACTTGGAGAGTTCACTTAACAAATTGGGGGTATGTTAAGTGAAGTTCCAAGTGTGATTGTTGAGAATTTTGAAATGTGATTGTTGATTTTGATTTTTGAAAAGAGGACCTCCATTAAACAAATTTAAGTATGTAGAATGGAGATGGATTTTATTTTTGAAATATGAAATTTTTATTTTTGTGTGTGATTGTTGCTTTTTGAAAGAGAGGAATCCTAACTTAAAACATATGTAGGATATGCTTAAGTGGGATTTCCTAAATGATATTTTGTTTTTAGTTGGAGATGAAATCTTCATTTAATAAACCTAAGCATACTAAATGAAGATGAAAATGGTCTCTCTCTCTCTCTCTCTCTCTCTCTCTCTCTCTCTCTCTCTCTCTCTTATGTTGCCTCACACTTGCTTGAGTTGCCTCTCGATGCCTTAGGTAATACATCGTTTCTCTTCATCCCTCTCTTTCTCGGTTAGTGGCTAAGCTCCCTTCAATCTCTTTCTCTCGATTGAGTCTTATCTCTTGTTAGGTTTTGATCTCAATTGTAGTATGTTAATATGTTATTAGTATGATATGATGTGTTTTATTTAAGCAAGAACTCAATTGTTCTACTATATGGATGATTGATTGACTGTTGGTATCTTTGTTGTTTGAAAATGCAATGAACTATTAAGTTTTGTAAATTTTAACTCCATTTTGATGTAAAGAAATTTATAGCAGAAAACTTTCCTGTGAGACATTGGGGGTGCTTTTGCATGGAGAAGTTTGTATTATTCATGTCATTGTCTTATTTCAACTTGATAAGGCTCCTAGATGTTTATGCCACTAGATATAATAAGGTCTTTCTAATGCTAATATCGACCAAACACTCGTTGCAAATTAACAATAACATACTATTCAAATTAAATATGAACATACTATTCACAAATCATTTCAAACACAATTCAATTTTGAATAAACAAATTTTGAACAAGCAAATACTAAATTTACTCAAAATATTTATTCTGTTTTTACCAGATTTTTCTCAAAGCTTTTTTTTCAAGAATTTATTCTTTTACTTTCGATAAGGTCTTCCTAATGTATGAATCAAATACATAATACTTCACATTAAAAATATGATCATTACTTAATTTTTTTGTTTGAAGATATTCAACAAATTTAATCATACATTTATATATATACGTCCAAATATACTATGCCTCGAACGCAGAATCTCTTAATTAAGGATCAAAACTCACAAATCACTCTCTGTAAAAATATTTATAATTTATGTTCCGTAAGGAAATTGTCAACATGATTAATTTTTTTAACAAAAACTACTATCTTTAAAAAAAAAACTTTTTAAATTAGGAGGTTTTGTCGGGTTAAAAACTATCCTTTATACGAAGACAGGAAGGCCTGTGCTGGCTGGCTTCCAGCTAAACCCATCGCCAAAAAAGATCCGGCAATGTCAACGGAGGCCATTGTGGTTCCGGTGATCGATCTGGCGAACTTCCCTGCAGAACTGGAGAAGCTTGCTACTGCCGCTACAGGGTTGGGCTGCTTCCGGGTCGTTAACCATGGGATGTCGGCGACTCTGCAGGCGGAGATGAAGGCCGTCGCACTGTTCGACATGCCCCTTGAGGCCAAGCTGCTCAACGTTAACGAGAAAATCTTTAACGGCGGATATTTGCCGCTTAAAAAGCTGCACAGATTGGTGGAGTCCTTTGGCATTTACGACGCCGCCTCACCAGCCGACGTCCACTCGTTCTGCTCCGTCATGAAAGTATCGCCGCGGCAACGGTGCGCTCTGTTTTCACTCTACTTCGTCCTGAACTTCAATAATAGAATTATACATGCTTTAATCAAGCAATATACTTCAATCACAGCTGTAAGCTTCTTGAAAACATCTCAATCTATCAATTTCCCCAAATTAGCTGGGAATATTTGGGAATAATATCTTATTATTTCAACACATTCTCAAGTTAGTGCATAGATATCACATATGCCCAACTTACCTAAAATTTCGAGAACACTCTACTTTGGTGAGGATGTTGGCCATTTGATTTGATGATCAGATCATCAGTAACCCCATAATCTTTTCATTCGCTTGGGTTAAAAAAAAAATCCAAATATTGTAAGAGATATCTTAGGCAACCACTCTATACTCTCTGGAGGGGTAAATTAACATGTTTGGGCAAAAGTGGAGGGCAAAAATAATTCTTTACACACCTTACTGTGTTATGCTGAATAATATGTTCTGGAAGAAGATTCATTTAAACTTTTTTTAGTTAATTCTTCATGTGGAAAGGCATTTTCATATTGAATTGATAAAAAATCTATTTCATATTCGTAGCTAAAGACTACACGCAACAGCACCCTTCTATTACTATTCTCACTTTATATATACTTCATGGTATAAATTCATTTGCACCTAATATTATTTGGCTTAATTTTCAAATTAGGCTTAATTAAAATTGTAATTAGCAAATTAGGCCTTCAAAAAAATAAAAAAAAATAATCCGGCGACTTCGTTTCACGCCTCGTATGACAATTTTTATTTTTATTTTTTTTTTAAAAAAATTTAAGAACAAATTATTTTTTTATATCGGGCTCATATGGTGTATTTTTTGCGAGAAAGTATGGAAAGTAATAAAAATTCTACAACTTTCATGTTGACAACTTTCGAATTAATCTCGGTAGCGAATGTATGAATTTTGAATTTGCAAAAAATAAACATACCTCCTGCTTTTTTATATATCTAGCTCATCCGTCGTTTTATTGATTGAAAAGTAATTCTACAACTTTGACAACCCGAATCCTGCAGGTAACATTCTACCTAAAATAGTTAAATCAAGAAAATTTTTCACTCTTAGAAATCAACCAAATGAAACATTTCATATATCTCACTACACTAAAAACTCTTATTAAAGTGCAATTAACAAACTCTTAAGAGAAAGACATTATCATAAAAAATATACATTAACACAATCTTATCTCAATATGTGACTTGAAGAAATTGAGATTAGGTTTTGGTTGGATTACAGACATATTAGTTCATATGCATTTGATTATATTCAATTTCTTCACATCACATATTGAGATATAGTTATGTTAATGTATACTTTTATGATAATGTCTTTTCTATTAAGAGTTTGTTGCACTTTAATAAGAATGAAGATATAACAAATATATGAAATGCTTCATTTGGTTGATTTCAAGAGTAAAAGTTCCCTTGATTTAACTATTTAGAATGTATTGCAAAACTACTACCCTCAGATTCGTCAAAAAGTTGTGTGTAAATTTTCATTACCTTCCAACGATAAGCATGCCAAAAGACACGATGAGTCTATACAAAAAATAATTGTTCGTGTATAACTGAATAAACCTTTGATATAGACATCGAGTTTGAAAAGTTATAAATGATGTTCAATTTCTAAAATCAAATGATACATTTTGATGACTTCCACCAGAGTTTTAACATGGTTTCCCATAAAATAATATTTTCAATTGGCTTTATGATTAAGAAATCTATATATTATATTTAAAATGTGAGTGATAAGAACAAAATTACTTCACTATAAATTATAGAAAACCTCTATTAAATTTGATTCAAAATATCTAATTATACTACAATTACTTTTTTTTATGAACTTACACTAATATTTCAAATAATCTTTCTAATAGTGTTTATGCTTATAACAAAAATAACATCTTTTATCTTTTGTCCCTTCTTTTGAATTTTGATATATCATACTTTAGCCTTTTAAGTTTCTTTTATTAGCCTTTATATATTTTTATTTTTTTTAAACTTTAAAACTCCCATGAGATTAGTTTTCTTATTTTGTTAATCCTTAGTTTCTTTGAATAAATATGCCAATTCAATTATTTTAATATTCATAGCATTATAGTTCATTTAGAATGGACTATACTTAAAAATAATGAGTTTATAATAAACACTACAAAATTTTTCTCTCATTTTCATTCCCATAAAACTTCATATTGCTTGAGTATTTATCTGTTGACCCTCGTATATGATCCACAAGTCGAATCAAGCTAATATAATAATAACGACAGATTATGAATTAATATCACATGAGTCAGATTGAAAAGATTTCATTCATCGTAAAAGTCTATTGGATGACATCTGCTCATAAAATAAATAATGTCAATGAGATAATATTAAAATTACTGTGAAGCATTGATCATTAAAGATTGAGATATAACATAATTGCTAGATTTAATGAAAAAATATATAATTAGAGGTGTATATTGACAATGAATTGAAAGAGCAACATATATATCATCCAAAAAAATGATAAAGAGAACTGTTAGATAAGTTGATTCAAGAAAACTTGATTAAATTTAAATCAACATAACTTGAATTATATTAAAAAAATTAAAATGTACAAATAATTGATTAAAATTATGCATATATATATATATATGAAAATATTTAAGATATAAATAATTAATTTTAATATATAATACTGTACCAGCTTTATTTTTATTATTGACATTAATAATATATATTGTTTAAATTTAAAATGAATTAAATCAAAATAAAAAAATATAATAATTTTTGAATTAACTATTAATTAGATATCTGAACTATAATAAAATATAAAATTTATCACTATTATAATTATATATTGGTATTAATATTAATTTTATTAGTTTATATATATGTGTAATTCGAACAAATGAGCATATATCATTTAAAAAAAAGTCATAAATAATAAAAAAATGAAATAAAAAAAATCTCTCTTTTGTCTTTTTCTAATATCAGCAATATTTCTCAATTATTTAATAAACATTATTTTGCATATTTAAGAACAGGTTGCTACTAGACTTTCCTTCTTTTCTCCAAATCCCGCATAACACGTAACTCTCCTCCTCTATCTTGACACACAATCAACAACCCCATAGTCTTTTCTTCTCCTCCTCGCCCAACTGTGCTGCTCCATGTTGCAACTTGTCGTCTCCACCTCAAAACTGACAACCTCATAGCAGATTCAACCTCCACTTTTCCTCTTAGCCTTGACTATTTGCAAGCAGCAAGCTCTTGCTGTTGTTTATCTTTGGTAAACATAAACTCCCAATCCGCAAGCATTCTTACTTCTCCACCATTACTTATTTCTCTTAGGAGGTGTTTGACAACGGATTGAATTTATTTCAAGTAAAATTTTAGTAAATTCTGAGCTATTAAATTCTGAAAAGTATTTGATAATAAATTTATTAAATCTCGCTAAATCCAGAAAGATGTTTGGAATTATTTGAGGATTTAAATCTGTTATAATTAAATATTATTTTTTTAAAGAATAAGAATATAAATAAAAAAATGAATATAATATTGAAATTAAAATTCATCATTTAACAAATATATCATATTCATTATAAAATATAAATAAATATTATATTATTTAGATTTAGAAAAAATTATTATGATAATATAATTTCATTTTAAAACTAATTCGATAATATCGATTAAAACATATCAGATATAAAAAATTACAATTATAGAAATGTAACAATGCCAATTTCCACTAAAGCTTATAAAAGTGCTTTAATATAAAAGATGCAGAATTTTATGTTTCTCTAAAACTTATTTTAAGAATTTATTTTTATTATATTTAAAATCTTATTATTAAAAAAAAAGTTATTATACAATAATATCAAATTTCAATTATAATGCATCATCACATCACATACTCGTTATTTAATTTTTAATCCTACCAGATAGCAAAATTCGCAACTTTAAATCCTACTATTTTAAATCCAGTTTCTCCTATGTTTTGTTTTAAATTCCACATTAACATGATTTAGACAAGCGGAAGCTCGCCAAAGGAGGTGAGAGGAAAGACGAGGGTTAGCTTCGCGACATCTCTTTTTTTTCCCTCAACGGTTTCGAGCTGCAGCGGAGCGGAAGGAGAAAGACGGGGGAAAGAGCAAGAGGCAGTGCGTTTTTTTTTTGCAGTTGAGGGAAGATCGACTGAGAGTGGTAGAAAGAGGGGGAATGGGTGCGATAGACGAGAGAGGCGAATGAGTGTTACCTTCGACTGCTTTGCGTGGAGAGAAACACAGATGGGAGATTGAACGAGAGAGGGGGCTTGCGATTTTTCTTGCGATTTTAAGGAGATGGGGCTTCGTTCGGTTTTTAAGGTCGCAGGGGGACGAGGGGCTTCGTTCTGTTTTACTCTAGGTGAACAAGAGCGGAAATAATAGAGAGGATGATCCTACGTGCGGTTGTTGAGGGAGAAAGGTCGAGAGCTTTGGATTCTTGTACTAGGTTCGTCGATCTCTAAATTTCGTTAAATCCTCTGACTCGGCGGATTTAATAAATATGGGATTTACCCCGATTTTCTTTATTAGATTTACAGCACACACGAATTTACTAAATCCTGATTGTTTGATAAGATTTAAGAGATTTAAATGACTAAATTCCTAATAAATTCGTTGTCAAACATCATCTTAGAGCTGCAAAACTGCAACCCCTTTCTTCAGGTTGACTGCTTACGGAAACTTCAAAATCTCCCCTTCCCCCTCTCTACATAAAAACTACTGCAAAGCTGAAAACCAACCCCTACCCTCTCGTTCTTCATCTTGTTTGTCTCGGATTCCGCAAGCAGCCTTCATCGCCTCCCTTTCTAACATGCTAGCACCCTTTTCCTCTCACCTGGACGAACTCGCCGGCAAACCTCCATGCTAACCTTGCCTTGAACTCATGCAATGCAGCTTTTTTTTTCCTTTTGATCTTCCTCTTCTTAGCCCTCTTGACTTCTCCAACACCACAGCTCCTTCATTCTTCCTGCTAAAAGCTAAAGCCTCCTTCTTGGCTCTCCTCTCCAAATAAAAATTGAACTTACAGCAGCTCATGGACATCTCCATCTCCTCCATTCTTCATCCCCGGGCATCACATCTCTCCTCCCTCACCAAACCCATTCTCATCTCAAGTTCCTACTCTCCAAGCCTATGATTATTTTTCATTCCCCGCGACATGCACTCCTACATCTTATGTGCCTTCTAACCTGTGATTTTCACGTGAAAGCTACAACTTGACCGTACCTCTTTCCCTCTCTTTTTCTCAAAAAAAAAAAAGAGAAAAATAATGATAATATTGTTGCTTCATGCTTTAATTGGGTAGACATCAACTCATTGTAGTCAACCAAGAAAGTATAACACAAAAAAGAGGCTTAATGTGTGTATATATATATATATATATATATATATATATATATATATATATATACGCTTAGTAGAGTCGATTACAATTCAATTAGAAGAGCTAATGTGTAGAAGACCACGTTGTGTCAAGACAGATCGTTATGCTCAGTAGAGCTGACGAGAAGGTCGAATAGCCCTCGATGCAATCCCCTACGCGGGGATGATACTAGGAGGCTGTCAAATTTTGGGCTAATAATTAACTCAAAAGAACATAGGTATGATCTAAACATAACTTAAATAAAAACTTGAGCAAGATTCTACAAACTAAAAAAAGAGTATAATAATGATTGAGGTAAAAAAAAAAGGAATTTGCAAAATAAATTGAATTTTGAAAAATAACTTATTACGGGATTTAGAACTTTACTCTAAAAGATAAGCAAAGCTTCCTTATACTCAGAGCCTTCAAAACATTAAATATAACTAAATATATTTGAATAAAATGAATTGAATAGCCTATTATATATAGGAATAGATGTTTTGTGGGGAGCACTAAAATAAAATAAGTTATATAAAGATGAATTTCTACCAAATAAGGTCAAAATTTTTAAAAGAGCATCTTGCTAGAAACTAAAATGGAATCGAGTTTAAAGTTATGCGTTCATTTCAAATCTTTTACGCCATCAAATTCGCAACATAATGTACAAGTGAACAGAAGGTGTTAATAAAGTATTTTGATGCTACCTCATATTTGAATTCATCTCATCAAAATGTATTCAAATGTTCATGAATTTTTCAAATGAGGTAAATAATATAAGCATCACGAGGCAATCACATATTCAAAATTATAATATCAAGATTCACTTAAATAATATAATGGGATGGGCTTTGCACACATTACGAGGCATGATTAAAACTCAAATTCAATGACTTAGAACTGCAAGCATCCTAAATAACACGGATGCATCAGAATGCATGAATTTAGTATCAAGATGTCGGGTTGATTCCAGGTTGAGTCTTAGGATCAGGTTCAGATTAACAAAACCTAAAAATCTAATAATAATATTATAAGAATTTCAACTTAGTAAAATATCTGATAAGCTAATTTTGTCATGTGACAATAGACCGATATTTATTAAATTAATAAAGTTGATAGGATGAAATAACAAAATGAATGATCAACATCCCAGAAGTCGGAAATCGTGAGCTCACCAACCAACCTCTCAATTAAGAGAGTTTGGTTTAAATATCACAAATTTTAAAAAAGGTAGATGAAATAGTAGATAAGACATTACCCAGAGATTTTACCCTCATTTTGTGAGGACTTTAGATCTGGTTTCAAGTTTCTTATAGGCGAAAGCACCTATAGTTAATTACCTCTCCCAATGCTGAGAAAGAACTTTCGATTAAGGCTAGTCGTTAGACTGTTAAATGCATAGCATATAGTAGCAACATATGAAGTTTTGAAATTTAGATTTATGAAATTCATCATCATTAGCTTAAAGCGGATGGTTGAGGGAACGATGACGCGCTCGATCAATATCTCATGGTTTCGTCATCCTGGGTTGTCGTGGTCCCTAGTCTACTTAGTCAGATGAGGTAGTCGACCCAATCTGACCAAATGATCATTGTCAACAGCCATGGGTTGCGTCGTCCAAAGAGACCTTGTAGATTTAGGGTGATATTTATCTAAGGAGATAAGTTTAAGTCCACCTTTAACATGGGGCTTTTTTGCCATATCAAGTGAAATTTTATTAAAAAAATCTACGACTTATAATTCCACAATACAAGATTGTGAAAATGCATAAGAGGTGATGATTTATGCTTATAACCCCAAAGATATACAACAATCTTAGATCCTAAATCTAAGGAGCTTTAGTAAGGGCCAAAGCACGACCTATATCTAAGGCGAAAGATGGGTATATTGTTTACCTCAACAAGAAAGAGTAAATCACTTTTGTTGGACTTATAACCGAGTGGCGACTAACTCCTCCTACGATTTAAAACCATGTATGCAAGTCTTATATTTTGCAAGATGACTAGGTTGTTATTATTTAGAAAGAAAACTAAAATCCTTAAAGCCATCCCCTAAGAGATTAGAGTATGAGTGGTATGAATAATGACTTATAAATCGATAAAGTTTTATTTGATTTTGACACTTCAATTTGACAAGGATTTTATATGCCTAAATGCATGATGAAATGAGTTATGGGCTAAATCTAAAGAGAAAGAGGTGTTTTCCATCATAGGCTTTCAAAGGTCAAGCATTTTTCCTATCTGGCAAAGATGGAAATATTTTCTTAGCAAGAATGAAATAAAATGACATGTATGATATTAAACATATAAGATCTAGCTAAGAGGTTGCTAAATATTTTATTATTTTGATTTAATACTTAGGTTTTATGTGAGGTTATGAGTTGTTTTAAAAATTTAATTATGATTTTAAGAAAATTTATTTTTTCTAAGCATTGAGGGCCATATAACAAACACCAATCATAAAGAAACTATAAGAGGCATGCAATTTCTAGTGCAATATAAATAGATCATCAAACAATTTATAAAGTTAGCACAACAAATTAAAAGGCTGGTGCGGTTGGGGGTCTCCGTACAACCCGAAAAAAAATGGTAGTTGAGCTCTACCGTTATGCAACCTAAATTACAAAAGAATAATTACAATTAAGAATGAATACATACTGTGTGAGTCTTCATTCTTCATATCTTCATGTCTTCTTTCCTTCTCTTTGCTTCTTTGATTTGACTTACTTTAAGTCATCACATGGCACACAGACATAGTCTTTCTAGCCAATGCTCATCCTAATTCCCCTATGACACTAATCCTAATTCATAATTGCAAAATTACATTGAAATAAAATAAATAAATATAACTACACTTGCAAAATAAATGTTAGCTAAACATGCATTCCACCCAAGCAATTATATTTATAATTTGGACTTAGCACCCTACATATGGGTAACCAAGCCCACCTGTCATAACTTAGATTATGCTTAGGGGCTTAAGAAACTTGCAGAAAGAGCATTTATATTTTTTTTTTGAGCGACCCCTTAAGCACAATCCCCTACGAAAGATATAATTAGACTAATAACGGCCTAACACCTAGTTTACGAAATATACACCCTAACATCCAGTCTAAAGCAATACATCACAAAATCAAACATACATCAAACTATGCATCATCCTAACATAAAGCTAGAAGTGGTGACTTAATCTAATGTGTGTATTAAAGCTTGTGTGATATGTCCTAACTAGGTTTTAGAGTTATAGTTTCCTAAGTGTAGAAAGATTCAATTTAAAGGGTAGTTTCACTTTAAGTTGTTTAATTAATTTACAAGCTCTTACTTAACATTTTATTTTATTTCATTTGACCCACACAAAACAACTAAGTGTTATAAAGAGATGAAAAGAGAGGATCACTCTCTTTCATCCCTACCTTAAATCTAAAAGCTAATTAATTAATCAATTCTCTTTAGTGAATAGTTTATCACATATTTTAATTAATCATAAGTTTAGGTTCACTTTAAATAAACTCATTCAATAAGAAAGACATCTTATGATTAATTTGAATGAATTACTATCATATAACATATGTTTGTTTATTTCTTTCCATTATATATAGTATGCATATGGTTACGTCCTAAACATACATATATATGCAATTTATATTTTAGCATACTTGAATGATGAATGTAAGCAAATGTATTTGGAATTGATATTTCATTTGGTTGAATTATTTTGTCTTATTAATTTAAACCTCTATCTAAATTTTTATGCAAAAACATAAAGAAAACCTTAAATCACATGATTAATCAACTCAACCAATTAAACAAGATATGGATGCATATCTTTTTAATAGAAAAAGGAGGGTTTTCATTCATTAGCTAAGTACACATCCGCATGTATAAAAGTTTTAAGCAAGTCGTCATTGTTCTCACACAAGGGAATGAGGTAGGAACCTCTTTGGGGCTACTTAGTGCATCCTTGGAATGTCCGACTAATATACCACTATCCTTAGATACATGTGGATGTATAAACAACTATAAGAATAGAAAGCCATGCAAAATTAAAATTTTAATTTGATTGATTTATTTTTGTGTGTGTAAATGAATTAAAGCTCTATCTAAATTATAATACCAAATGCATAAGAGTGAAATCAAGCGGTCATCACATTGTTCTACACCAAGGAACGAGGTTGGAACCTCCTCGGCTACTTAAAGTCGCGTCCACGGATGTCCAGATTAATATACCGCTAACATTCTTACTTATACAAATCAACACATGAATGTAAGGAAGAGACTTTAATTCATACATTAAATTTATATTCATTTGCATCTCCTATGTATATATAACTAAATTTACAATACATATGTATGTTCATTCATTAATAAACTTTTGAAAATATATTTGAGATTTAATAATGATACTAGCTACACATATTTTAAATTTAAATCAATACATGCAATTTGACATGAAAGAAATCATTTTTCATTTGATTAATTTGAAAAAAATGAATGCATGAATCAAATGACATACAACACTTTAATATGATTGGAAAGAAATAAAAGAACATAAGCACATAATCTCATTCAATCAAATTAATTTCTAAGGACAATCAAACTAAATAAGATTATTTAAAATAAACCAAAATTCTTTAATGTCATTTTGATTTCATATTTGATTTGATTTATAAAATGTGAAAGAAGTTTCTGGTCCTAATCTCATTCTCACATGTGTGAGTTAATTTGATTTAATGAAAAGTAATTAGGTTGATTTTATGGATTGATTAAGTTATGCATGGATTAAATTAATTAATTAACCCTTGCCTATGTCACCTTAAGGTAATTAATTAAACAATTATGAGCTAATATGATATGCAATTACATGGAAAAGTAAATAGCAATGTTCCTATGAAATGAAAGGTTAGCTCATTAGTAATTAGTTAAGCTTAAGGAGCTCATTTAATTACTCTTATGATTTTTTTCACACATATGTAATCATAATTTCATTAGCTCTCTCTTTAAGTTATTGAACACCCAAAGATCTACCCAAGAAATTTAATTAGATAAGTTCTAGAATGATTATGATTTCAATTTAATTAAGTCATTTAATTAATAAATTAGACCATTACTTAATCCTAAATTAATTGATTTCAAGTCAAATGAAGTGAACTTAGGGAAAAGAATGGGAAAGATGCCCCAATCTCATTCCCCATGTATATTCACTGTCTCACAATGATTAACAACCTTAATTAATGATTTTCTTACTGTTTAGAATGTTAATTAATCACTTAATTAATTAAGAGAATAATTAAGGCTAATGTAAGCAATTTTCCTAATTAACCAAGTAATAAATCTCAAAAAAATTATGGGAGGCAGAGGTCATCCCATTAATCAAACACAAACAGTTTGGGATTAATTACTTGAATAAACTTAAATTAAACATTAATTATTATTCAAAGTTAATTAGAATTAATTTTAAGTTAATCTCCTCTAAAATACCTTTAAAATGAGTATTTATTCGTATTTTTTTGAATTTTTCTATAATTAGTTATGATTTTTCAAAGTTTTAGTTGATTAAGATAATTTTCATGAAGTTTGTTAATTTATTTTATTAAAATAAATCATTTAAACTTCAAAATTCAATATCTTTAAATCTAGAAGTGATTTCGATTTGAAATTTTATGGTAGGTAGGTTTCCTTTTCAATCTAAAATTTCAACTTAATCAAGTGTATTTTAGTTTGATTAATGAAATTTAATTTTTACTAAAACTCAAATTAAGCACAAAATATTTAGTGAACTTTTAGATTTTGGGTTTATTAAATTTCCTCTAGAAAGGCAGTCCAACAAACTCTTATTTTCAATTTTTTTGTTAAGTATTTTATTTTCTATGAATTTTTGAAGTTTTAGGTGATTTAAATAATTTTTAAAAATTAGAAAATCCTTAATTTCCTCTTTAGCACACGCGGCGTTGGCGTCAATGTTGCCATCGGCGATGGTAGCGGTGCCGTAATTTGCATGGTGGCGCGCTCGCGATTAATACGAGTGTCACATCAGCACTCCAACGGGAAAATGTGGGTGAGAGAGGATCGCGACGTGCGGTTCGATTTGGACCATTCAATTTAGTTGATGTCTTGATCAGATCGATTTGACGGGCGAAACTGGATCGCAAACACGGATCCGGGCATGAAACATGGGTTATAGGGGGTCGAAAAACATGGGTCTAATGCGATCTGAGCCGTTTGGTCCCCTGAACGTGGGTTCGGACTACTGCTATTCTCCGACCGACCAAATCGACGGGGAAAACGCAAAAAAAAGCGAAATGAGATCCGATTGGGCTTATTTTTGCGTCGATCTTCGTTGAAAAAATTCTATTTCATATTGAGATCAAATAAACTGAAAAATGCGAGATTTATCTAAGAAAAATTCCTAAATCGCAAGAAAATCATCACAAAAAGTAAGAAATCCTAAGACTGGCTACGGGTTTTTGAAGATTACCTCACCGAGGATGATTTTCAGCGGCGGGGATAATCCGAGCATGCTTTTGAGTAGGGGAAGAATCCTTAAATGAGCCTAGACCTCTTGCCTTCCTTCGGATTGATGCTTTCTCCAATCACCGTTACTTTCTTGTCAAGATCCACTTATTTTTGGTGTTTTTCACCTTAAAATTAAGTGGGAATGATTGCTGGGAGGAGAAGTTTTGCTGCCTCTAATGCCTTGTGTTTGATTTTGGCCGAAAATTCTCATTTCCTTTAATTTTTGGCTCCAAAATGGTGTCATTTGGCTTGGGGTGTATGGAAATGGAAGGGAATCATCCTTTATGGCTCATTTTGGTTGGCTAAGGCATGGAAAGTAGTGAAGGACAAATGAGTGTCCTAGCAGGAGGTGGGAGTCCTTCATGCCAAGTGTTCTAATGGCAGATGTGAGGTGAACTCACCTCCCCATGAGTTATGGCTACCCCAACCACCCCTTGGATCAGATGATCAGTGTCTTTGGTGCCTATGTGGACCAATGGATGAGTGCCAAGTGACCAAGAAAGAGAAATGACCACTTGGGCAAGTATCTTTTCTCATGAGATGCCCTTGACCTAAGGGCAAAGTGGTCATTTGATATTGAATTTGATTTGAGCAGATTTGAAATGAGTAAAAAGTGAATTGGACCAAATTTCATGTCATTTAGAGTTCATTTGGTTTAATTTGGGTCAATTTGACCCATTTGGGCAAAATTGAGTCAAAACGGGTTAGGTTGACCAATTGGTCAAATTGGGTCAAACCAAGGTTGGGTCAAGTTTAAATGATCATTTGGAGTGTATTATTTCAATTGGTTTCAATCAATTTGGTTTAATTTGGATTTAATTTGGATTTTGGCCAATTTGATCCTTTAGGTCAATTTGGGCTAAGTTGACCAATTTGACCAATTGACCAAATTGGCTTGAATCATGGCTTAGTTTGGGTTTGGTTGATCATTTGGAATATATTGTAGGCTTTAGTTAAGTTCAATTTGGATTTGATTGAGTTTTTGTTGATTTGATCCTTGTGGTGTTTATTATTTGTGAGGGGATGAGGGATACCACGTAGATTCGCAGATGTACTTATTAGGATGATCATGTATGACATTTAGGAATGATGTACTATCTCAAAAAATATAAGTCACCATCCTACAATTGACCTAATCACCTAATATGCACTCCTAAGGACATGAGTCTTCTAATGTATCAGAGATCTTTCCCCTACTTTAGATAAAAAAGTAAAGTATGGTTTATTTTAAACTGAGTTCGTTAAGTTCCCTATGGAGGCAAACTCCCATAGTTAATTACATCTTAAGGAATGAGATTCTCTAAGAATACTCTCGATTAAGGTAAATGATCATTATCTCCAAAGATTTCAAAGATAGGACTATCAACAAATTGATTATTTTTAAAAAATCAAGTGAGATTGATCAAAAGGAGGGAGTTATTATCAAAACCAAAAGGAGATGAGTAGGGGATGCTCATGATACTAGGAAACCTAATGAGCATCCCAAACTATATTATAGTTGAGCTTTCTATTTTTTTTTTGAAATTTGAGTTGAATTATATGTTTGAGTTTGAATTTTTTTTATATTAAAAGTCTAGGGCTTACAATTCCATAATACAAGATTATAGAAATACCTAAGAGGTGAGGATTTTTTGTTGTAGCCTGCAAAGGGAAACATCGATCTTGGATCTTGAATCTAAGGAGCTTTGGCGAGGGCCAAAATACGACCTAAATTTAAGACGAAAATGAGTATATGGTTTACCTCCACAAGAGATAATAAATCACCTGACCGTTGGACTTACAACCACCTGGGGTGGCTGCCAACTAACTCATCCTACGATTTTAAATACATGTAGGCAAGTCATATGCTTTGCAAGATACCTGGACTATTATTTATTTAGAAAGTAGACTAAGTCTTTAAACACACTCTCTAAGAGACTAGATCATGTAGGGCATGAATAATGTCTTAAATCTAATGCAAATTTTGTTAAGTTTATTTTGATTTTTGGACAATTTATTTGACACAGGCTATGAGATTTCATATGCCTAATGCATGAGAAAATTAGTTATGGGCTAAAATCAGAAAGAAGAAGTTGTGTTTCCACCATAACTCTCAAAGGTCAAATCATTTTCTCTAGCAAAGGTGGAAGCCCTCCATTATCAAGAGTGAAGCAATATGTTTTATGCATGATGTGAGACATACAACATCCAGCTAAGGGGTTGCTAAATTTTTTATTATCTTTATTTATGTCCTAGGCATTAAGTGAAGTTACAAGTTATTTAATTTAATTTTGAGTTGATTAATTATATAGAAAATTTATTTTTTCTTAAGAACCTAATCGCATTTAGGCCATTCATCAAACAATGAATAAACTAGGAAAATCATCTAATTCCAACCATAAATAAAACATTCAATTTTTATAAAGAATAAGTGGTCGATGTGGTGGTGCGCAAACCCAAAAAAAAAATGAGTAGTCGAGCTCTACGTTTATACAACCCAGATTATAAATGAATAATTACAATTTAGAAGGAATTTATATTATGGGGATCTCCATTATTCATTTCTTCATTTATTTCTTTCTTCATTTCTTTCTTTCTTTTGGTTGGTTGGGATATGGTTGCTCCAAGGCTTCATATGGTGCATAAGACTTGGTCTTATGACCAATGTTCATCCTAATCCCCCATAACATTCATTCCAAATTTAATTATAAAATTTACATTAAAATAGGAAAGGTAAATCTAACTAAACCTACAAAATAGAGATTAACTAAACATACTACGCAACCCAAGCAGTTATATGAATAAGTTGAACTTAGCACCCCACACATGGGTAACCAAGTCCACCAGTCCTAGTTTGGATTATGCTTAGGGGTATAAGCAACCTGCATAGCAAAAATATTTATATTTTTATTACAGCACCCTTTAAGCACAATCCCCTACATAAGACATAATTAGCCTAAGATCGCCTTACTATCCAGTCTACGCATATACACCCTAACATCCAATCTAAAAATATTATATTACAAAATAAAATCAGGCATTAAGCCATGCATTGCTCTAACATAGAGCTAGAAATGGTGATTTAGCCTGATGTGTGTGCCATTTAAAGCTTGTGTGGCATGTCTTAGCTATGCTTTAAGATTGAAATTTTCTAAGTGTGAGAAATTCAATTTAGAAGGGTGGTTTCATTTTAAGTGATTTAGTTGATTTATCAAATTTATTTGATGATTTGATTTGGTTTGAATGAACCTACATTTAGTTACTAAATATTATAAAGAGAAGAAAGAGAAGAGAACTTCTCTTTCATCATCTTAAGTAATTTCTAAGGTAGATTCATTAATGATTTTGTTTAGTGAATATTTTATTATGTTAATTAACCATAAATTTAGATTTACTCTAAATAGCCCTATTCAAATTATAAAGACATCTTAGGATTAATTAAGGTGAATTACTATCACATAACACACAATAATTTATTTCTTTCCATCATGTATACCATGCATATGAATAATCCTAAGCACACTTATACATGCAATACAAATTTTTTTGATGATAAATGCTAAGAGATGTTATTTAAGAAAATTTTGATATTCCATGAATGTATGTTTTATTAAGTAGAAAAGGGGCTCTTTTATCCATTGATTAAATGCACATCCATATGTATAAAAGACATAAAGTGAGTACGACATCATTATTTTTACACCGGGGTGTAAGGTATAAGATACTTGGGGCTACTTAAAGTCTACAGAGATGTCGGACTAATATACCACTTTTTTTAAATATATGTGAATGTACAAAAAGAAACAAATAGATGAAGAATCATGCAAAAATTTTTTTTTGTTTGATTTGGTTGTATAATTTACATGTGTAAATGTGGAGATCCTTCTTAAGTCATAACATAGAAATGCATAGGAATAGATTTAAGCAAGTGTTATGTTCTTTTCAAATGAGCTATACACTTTGCAAATCCTATTCAAATCCATGTTAAGAGAAGAGAAGAAAATCACATAAAATACATCTTATACTATAATCACATACAAGCTTATAAGTATTTATAAGTAGCATCACTTCATTTATAATCTTTGATTTATAGGTTTTAAAAATAAATTTTTTTGGTTTAATAGTGATAATACTCACACATATTCTTAATTTTAACTAACACGTATAATTTGACATGAAAGGAAAACATTTTATTTAATTGATTTTTGAAAAGAAATGAATACATAATTTCATATGGCAAATAACATTTAGCATGCTTGGAAAGAAATAAAGTGATGTAAGCATATGACTTCATTCACCCTAATTAATTCCTAAAGACAATCCTATAAGATAAGATCATTTAAAGTGAATCAAAATTATTTAAGGAGATTTTTATTTTTGAATTTGAATTGATTTAGGAAATAAAAATTGTTTGCTGGTCCTAACCCATTTCTCACATGTGTGAATTGATTTAGTTTAATTTTAGAACAATTAGGTTGATTTTATATTTTATTTTGATTAATGTGTGAATTAAATTCATTAATTACCCTTTACCTACACCATTTTAACATAATTAACCAAACAATTATGAGCCAATATATAATATGCAATCATATGAAAATTAAATCAACAATGCACCTAAGAAATAAAGGGGCTTAATGTAATTGACTCATAATTATTAA
Organism: Cymbidium sinense; assembly: GCA_021442155.1. NCBI lineage: Eukaryota > Viridiplantae > Streptophyta > Magnoliopsida > Asparagales > Orchidaceae > Cymbidium > Cymbidium sinense. Next base: position 94,307,160 of record CM038217.1, read on the forward strand.
TTAATTACACTAAAGGGTTTAATTAAGTACTTTCATAACTATTCTACACATGTAGTTTGATTATAATTTCCTTTGAAGTCTCTTAGGTTATTGTCTACCCAAAAATTTATTGATTAAGTTCTGAAGTGATTTAGTTTTGAGTTTGGTTAATTAAGCCATTAATAAAGTGATTAAATCATTAATTAATTTGCAAATTAATTAAGTGTTTACCCAAATGAAATAAACTTAGGGGAAAATATTGGAAAAGAAATCCTAATCTCATTCCCTATGTATATTCATTATTTCAATATGATTAGCAAGCTTAATTAATGAATTTTCACTATTTAATAGTTTAATTAATCATTTATTTTATTAAGAGAGGGATTAAAGATGAATCAAGCAATTCCCCTAATTAACCCAACAATAAATTCCAAGAAAATTATGGGAGCCAGAGGTCATCCCACTAATCAACCCTAAGAAGTTTAAAATTAATTACTGAAGTAATTAAGGAGTAATTAGCCTAATTATGTTCCTAATAAAACTCAAATTGAGTGAAAGTCATTGTTCAAAATCAATTAAAATTAATTTTTTATTATTTTCCTTTGAATTATCTTTAAAATAAATTTGAGTTTGTATTTTTTGAATTTTTCTATAATTAGTTATGAATTTAGGAAGTTTTAGCATTAAAATCTAATTAATTAGAGCTAATTAACCTCCTAATCCCATCGGGCCACATGGTGGCTAACGTGATGTGCTTTCCACGGGATAGGGTATTTAAGTTGTCACATCCACTGCACTTCAACTGGCAGTGGACGTGCTTTCTCCACGGGCCATCCGATTTAAGATCGGATGTCTGCGATTAATCTCAATTTAAATTAAAAGGGAGATATAACGTGATTAAATCATTCCAATCATGGAGCGGTGTGTGATCTATCTCCTCCGGCGGCGAGATGGATGTCGTCGTGATCATTAGATCCAACTCACCGAGCTTGGATGGAGTTCAAACTCACCTCACACCTTTTGGGAGGCACAAGCAAGGGATCAATGGCTAAGATCTAATGGGATTACAATTCCATCACAAAGGACCAAACACTTTTAACTTAAGATCGATTTTGAGCAATACCTAAGAGTATCACGACTTCCAGCGAGGAGGTAACCTTCAGTTGAGGCGAAGCTCTGTTGAAGGTATCAAGCTTTGATTTGAAGATGGCTGGGTTGACCAAGCTCCCCTTCAATGGAAATCGCTTTGATCGAAGTCATCCTTCTCATGGCTTGGTGACTTGGGAAACACCTTGAGTGAGCTCGACTAGGCCCCTTGATGGTGCTTGCAAGGTTGTTCCCACCATTGAAGTCAGAGTCTGGGTGTAATTTGGATTTGGTGGAGAATTAGATGAGTTGGAATTGGTTTGGATCTCCCCTGTTTCAGCTTTAGCAAAATCGAGAAAGAGAAAATGGGGAGAGCTCGAAAATGCTTGCCAAGGCTTGGAGAAGCTTACCGTCGATTTCTAGAGCTCAATCGAATTCAATGCTTGTGCATTGAGTGGGAATGAGGGGGAGTATATCTCCCCCTCATTGGATCTGACGGTGTTGACTAGAGTTGCCATTTTTGATCAATGGAGGAGATTGGTTGGTCATCTTATGTTGTTAGGCACTCCATGTGATTCGTTTTAGGCAGAAGAGTGGAGGAGAGGGAGTGCCCATATGTTAGGTGAGTGTATGGGGTGATCCAAATGCTCAATTCTCATTGGAGGGGTCGATTTGGCCTTGGGTTGGGTCACGGTTGACCCAAATCCATTGGGTCATGTTCACCACCTCCTTTGGTGTCCAAGTTGACCACTAGGAAGATGCCAAGTGGCCATGAGAAAGAATTGGCCAAATTCGAATTTGGTGGCCATATGATCCTGACCTAGGGTAAAATAATCATTTGGCCTTGATTTTGAGGGCAGATTTGGAATGATTCAAAAATGTTTAGGGACAAATTTCAAGTGATTTGGAGTTCATTTGATTTGACTGGATTCAATTTGACCCATTTAGGTCAAGTTGGGTCAATTTGGGTTAGGATGACAAATTGGTCAAATTAGGTCAAACCATGGGTTAGGTCAAGGCTTGATTGATTATTTGGAGCCAATGAGTGTCATTAATTTGGTTCAATTTGGTTTATATTTGGTTTTGGTTCATTTAAGTTCATTTAGGTCAAATGAGTTAAGTTGATCAATTTGACCCATTGACCCAATTAGGTTAGGTCATGGGTTGGTTTAGGCTTGGTTGATTATTTGAAATGTATTACAAGCTTTGGTTTCAATTAATTTTGGTTTGGTTTGATTTCAAGTTGATTTGACCTTTTAGGTCAAGTTGAGTTCATGATCAATTGGGCTAGGTTGGGTTCAATTGAAGCATTGGTCAAGTTCAACAAGTGATTTATAATGAATTTAACCCATTGGTTGCAATCAATTTGACTTAGATTAAGATTTGACCCATTTTGATTTTTTAGGTCAACTTGGGTCAACTTAAGTCAAGTGGCCAATTAGGCTTAGTTTGGCTCAAATGATGGCTTGGTCAAGTTCAATCATTGAGTATGGATTGGTTTAGATCAATGGTTTAAATCAATTTGGCTTATGGTAGATTTTGGCTAGTTTGGGTTTCATTTAGGCTAAGTGTTGACTTGGTCAAAAGCTAGATTTGATTTGGTTTGACCCAATTTGAGTGATTAATCATCTTAGGATGATTGTTGCTCTAATCGAGGCTTAAATGGGCTTAGTTCAATCCAATTTGGGTTGGATTAGAATTTGGCTCAAAAAGGTCCTTTAGGTCACTTTGAGTCAAGTGAGCTTAAGTGAGTCAATTGGCTTAATCAATGCTTGATTCAAGTTTGGTTGAACTCACATATGGACTTATAAAATTGAAATATAAATTTAATTGCAAGTGATTTGGAGTCAAATGAGTTTTGGTTCATTTGACAATTTCAAGTAAAAAGGGTGAACATGAGTTTGACTTGGGTTAGTTTGTTTTTAGTTTGGTGATTATAGTTTATGTTTATATTTGGGCATGTGATTGAAGGATTGATTGTTTGAAGAGAAAATCCAAAGGTTTGGATTGATTTGAGGATGATTTGATTAAGTTCAAGAATTTGACTTGAAAGGGTGTAAATTGGGTTTAAAGTTAGATTTGGATTCAATCATTTGATTGGAAATTGATTCATGATTCAAGAAAATCAATTGAGTTGAAGTTGATTTTGATTTGATTTGATGATTTGATAAATTGAATTGAAGTTGATTTTAAGATTTGAGAGAATTAATTAAGTTGAAATTGATTTAAGATTTGATTTGGAATTGATATGAAGGATGGAAGTAAGGATTGGGGTTAAGCTATAGGGTAGGCAAGTTTTCCTAATACCCCTAAGGCATAATTTATTCCTATGGCTAACTCTTCTAAGTCTCTAAGGTTAAGTTAAGTGTTCACCTGATCACTAGAAGTGTCTTAAGATTAAGAAAATCCTAGTATTTAGAGGAGTCCTATGTCTAAGATGGAGGAGTCCTATATCTAAGATGGAGGAGTTGAGAGCTCACAACAAAAGTGAGGTCAATGATCCTTAAGATCAATTTGGGCTAAGTTAGGTGACCAATTGATTAGCTCAATTGAGACATGACCAAGTTCAATAATCAATTTGGAATGAATTTGACCATTGATTTGAATAGATTTTTGGTTTGCAATTTGGCTAGTTTGGGTTCATATGGGTTAAAGGGTTAACTTGGTCAAAGGGTTAGGTTGACTTGTTTTATTCATGATAATTGATTAACTAGATGATCAACAATCATGATGTGAAGTTTGGATTGGCTTAATTCACTTTGATTTGGATTGAATTTGATTTTGGTTCATGTAGGTCAAATTGGTCACTTTGGGTCAAGTGGCCAATTGAGTTTAGTTGGCTTGATTTTGAGTTGGGTTTGATTTGTTTGAGTTTATATATGGATTTGAGATTGACATATAAATTCAATTGCAATTGATTTGGGTTCAAATGAGTTTTGGTTCAATTGAATATTTCAAGTCAAATGGGTTAGGTTAGGTTTGACTTGAGTTAATTTTGATTTGGCTTGATGATTGTAGATTTCATTTATATTTGTATAGATGATTGAAGGAATGATTGATTCAAGTGAAAATCCATTAGTTTTGGCTTGATTTGGATAGGATTTGGCCAAGTTCAAGGAATTGGCTTATAGGGTATAAATTGGATTTTAGTTTGGTTTTAGATTTGGTTTTGGATATTTGAATTTTTATTTCATTTATATTTGAGAATATAAATGATTCATGAGAAAATCACTTGAGTTTGGAGTAATTTGGAAGCAAATTTGACCAAGCTCATTGATGTAGGTCAAAAGGGCTTAAGTAGAGAATTGATTTAGTTTGATTTGATTTGTCTCATTTGGATTGAATCATTTGAAGCTGGGTTTGAATTGAATTTTGATTTGAGATTGAATTGATATTTGAGAAAATCAAATGAATTGTGTGTTGACCTCCACGTATGTGTTATAAGTCGAATCCGACAGACGTCGGAGGTGATAGTGCACAAATCGGGGCTCAAAATGCATTAGACGTCACCAAAAATGGTCGAAACAACCTTCGATCGACGGACTTATCCGTCACATTGAGTCGATGGAATATAAATATTGCATAATCTAAAGAGCGTCGATAAAGCGATCGAGCTATCAATGTGTCGATGCACATATTAGAGTCGGGAAGCTATGACGATGTCCGAAGGACCTCCATTCATGAAATTGATCATCAGTTAGCTTTGAAATATCGAAAACTATAAAATGAGACTATCCAACGCCAGGACAAGTCTGCAAATGTTGAATGATTTGAAGTGACAATATTAAATCGGTTGAAATACACAATACGCCAAAATTAAACTAAATGACCGATCGATGACGGACTTTGCCATCGCGTTGAGAATGTCAAGGTCGAATATAAATATTGCATGACTTGATGATCAATGATCAATCGCTTCGTACGCTACATATCGAGTTAGGAGATGCCGATGTAAGTCAAACAACCTTCGTGCATAAAATTGATTGTGCCGTTAGCTTCAAAACATCGAAATCTATCAAGTAAGGCTGCTCATTGGATGACACATCAAGCGGTCAGCGGCGACGCGCATTTTGAGTTAAAATTGACTCAATTTGATGCCGACTTGAACCAAATGACCTCCGATAGCTTGTGCGTTGCATTTAGAACAACGGAATAACCTTAAATTGATATATATATTGACTATGTGATTTTATCGGCGTAAAATTCATAATTAAGATTAATTAAATATTTGGAAAAATCAATTAAGCCTATTTATGCCTAAAAGCTCTTAACCGTTCCCTCCCTCTTTTATTCGTGTTTCCCCTAACCGAAAGAAAAACTACTCCCACTCTTTCTCTCGGCTCCAACTCCTCCAACCGCAAGGGATGAGGGGTTGCTTCCTTCTTGGTGGTTCTTTTCTTCTCCGGTGCGTCTCTCTCTCTTTCTCTATTCCCACACTCGACCTCCTCAGCAGTTTTGAAGGCCTGTCAAGAGGCTGACGAGATGAAAACTTTGTGGTGTCATAGACACCAGCTCTCAAGGCGTACAGAGAAAATAACATCCATTAGATGTTGCTCCCCCTAGTCGAAATGTTGTCAAAATTCAGCCAAAATTTTTATCAAAATCTCATGACTTAGAAAAAAAAAAGAGAAGTAAAAGAACTCGCTTAAGAACTTCACACAATGAAACCTAAAATTAAAATTAAAATTAAAAAATTCCAAACAAAAAGAAGAAAAATAATATGCAACTAACATAATAAAAAAAATAAAACAAAGGGGGGGGGGAGAGCACTTACGAGATTTATTCAAATAGAGTTGAGAGCCACTAAAGTCTCTCGATCTTTTCAAATGTTCCACGTCCAACCCTTTAAATAAATGGAATGGAATGTGATACTCCCTCTTGGCCTTATTTATAGAAATTAGAAGGGATAGTGAAAGGTCCACTTTCAAAAGAAAAAAGAGGGGGAAAAATAAATGTAGGAAAGTTTGAATAAAAAGGAGGGGGAAAATGAATGTAGGAAAGTTTGAATAAAAAGAAGGGAAAAATGAGAATTACTTTGAGGGGCAAATCTTCTTTTAAAATAATAAATTAAATTTTTCTTTGAACCTGTAGCTTTAAAATAAAAATCATCACTGGATCTGCAACTCTTTGTACAAGCAGATAGAAGGCGATACTAAATCCAATTCTACGAAAATCATATGGCTTCTAATCAAAAATTAAGAAATTTCATTCTAATTATGATTTTTAAAAATTAATGATTTTCAAAAATTAATGATTTTATTAATTAGATGAAATTATCTAAGCTATAAACACTTACATGTGCTCGGCATAGAGATTTAAAGTGCAAATTTTAATGTTTGAAAAGGCTGCGCAGGCTAAGTTGAAATTAAATGAAAATCTGAAATCAATCTCATAATTAAGAAATAAACACTACATAAAGTCTTAAATACACCAGCATGAGCCTCGACATTACGTTGATAGCTTAAATTCAAGTGTCAGAGATCTTTGCATGGGTTGTTTAGTTTAGTCTTAGGACTGGGTCCAGGTTAACAAAACTTAAAAAATCCTATAATAAGAGTTTCAAATCAGTGAAATATCTAAAAATTGATTGTGTCAGGTGACAGTAGATCTAATCCTCTATTAGCAGCTAAATAGAGTTGAGATCTAAAGCTCATAAACATATTCAAATTAATCAATTTTTCAAATCAAATTAAGTAACCATCTGAAACTGCTTAAATGAAACTCTATAACTAAAAACTTAAATCAAACTCAATCCATCCACCTTTGGCTTGTGGGTTGACAAACTAGCTCACAAAGGAGCCAATGTCAAATCAAATATTCTATGTTCACTCTCAATCAATCTCACTAGTAAGCGTGTCTCATTTGCGTGGCCAGCGTAAACTTCCTGGATTAGGCTCTACATAAGTGGTTTGGCTAGTAAGGCTCCATTATATTATGATCACGACCGTAGCCGGTATGCTCCCCAATGGCTCTGCCCTTTGAGTTGTGAATCATAGGGTATACTTGATCCCTTTGTCAGCTAAGGTAGACTTAAGCCTGTCTCCTTAGACAAACACCACCCCAGGTCTATAAGGATTTCTTGGATGATGTAACTCATGTATTGCTGATAAGGATCCTTCTGTCAGGTTGGGTCGACTACCTCCACTATAAGTAGGGGCCACTTCACGAGATGTGAAACCATGGGATCTAGATGACGCGTCATCATTCCCCAACCATCCATTTAAGCGAAATGATGAATTTCATAATTTTAAATTCTAAAAAAAAAAACTCCATAGTTTACTATATGCTACGCATTTGAGCGTCTAACGACTAGCTTAATCGAAAGTTCTCTCACTTATTGGGAGGGTAATTAATATGGGCTTGCTTTATACCAGATCTAAAGTCCTCACCAAATGAGGATGAAATCTCAGGTAGTGTCTTATACTATTCCATCTACTTTCACGAAAATTACACACTTCAAATCATCACTCTCTTCAACTCAATATTTGTCGAGAGGTAAGTGGCAAATTTTTGGAGCTCACAGATTTCTGGCAACTCCGGGGGACATGATTCTCTTTTCATTTTTGGCTAGTCCATATATGCTATAGTAATAATAAATTTTTTTGAAAATTTGAAACAAAAAATGGTGATTTAAGTGTATAATAAATTCAATATAAGGCTCTATATAGAATGAATCGTAGAGTATATCTTTATTATACCATTATTTTATTCAGTAACACCTCTGCATCTTGAAAGTATGGGGTAAAATAATAATTACTAATTACTAATCCCCATCTTTCACTTTTGCAGAACGGATCTACAAAGCACTCCTTTCACCCTAAGGGCATGCGAACATCACCAGTCATCATCAACAAGGAGATGTCGGCTACCATTCAATTTGGTAGCTTGAATTTTCGCTATCGTATTTGAAACTCACTCACACATTACATTCAGAGCCATGAAGGCCTCAAGTTCTGAAGCTCTACGTATGTGCCAACCGTTCAGCGATCGGCCATCGAGTTCTCCGACGGGGATTTCGATTTTCAAAGGCTAGGTCAATATGAAGCCCCCATGATGAAAAGAACGTCAGTGGACAAATTGTGTCTTTAATTCTTCGTGGTACTGCTGCTGCGTCGATTGAACCTCTTATACTTGGAAAGCATGATCATGTAGCTTTCTCATCAGGAAGTAAATTAACCAAAGACGAAGGAAGAAATGATGGTGAGGCTCTGAGATCCCGAATGACCTAGTGAACAAGTGATGCTACTTGAAGTGTATCCTACCCAATAACTTTGACAACCTAAAGTGGGTAATAAGGAATAGCTCTATTGGTGAAGTAAATCAGTCTTTTTGGAAGAACCAACTACGTCAAGCTCCACCACCATAGAGGAGACAGCCTGAAACACTGTCTACCAGGATACATAAAGTTCTCAAAGTAGCCAAGGATAGAGGACTAATGAAAAGAAGATTTCAAAGGCCCGTGGTGAAAAATACTGAAACTCCACCAAGAAAGTTTACCATCTCTTACAGTAACTAGCGGCCAGTCAGATACTTCATGGTGAGCATGACACTTGGACTGTCAAAATCCGTCAATCATAAAAGATAGAAATAAGCAAATATGGAGGCCAGAGGCCCATAATGAAACTTTGAGTAATGAAGAGGTGTGACATCCATATACTCAAATTGCCTCAAAATCAACTCATGGTGGATACCCAGAAAGGATATCATTGATGAAAGACATGATGGTCGACACCTGGAGAATCCTATAGGGGATCCCATCATCGATCAGGTTCACCCCCACAAGAGAAAGTTGACTTCGATCGTAGTCCTTTAATAGAATAAGTATTTGTTCTGCATATTGAACTAGTGATCCACTGAAAACATCGATCAAAAATTCATGTGCAAGAAGAAAATAATGAAGAGGACACTATGGAAGTGGAAGTTGTCTATATGGTCAGAGATATAGATGAACTCTTCGGCCCATCAACAACAACATGAACTGGGAACGAACTTGAATTCAACATCTATGAAGAAAGATTCTTCATGAAGCAAATAGAAGATGGAGCTTGATCTTTGAAGATGAAGAAGAAGAATAGAATGAAGAGATATCATGGGTGTCATCTATATGGTTGAATGAAATGATCACACTACACTTTTATAATCAGTCGTCATTCGTATATCAATGATATTATACAAATGCACAAAGAGAAGGGCAGTCAAGTTCTTCCACTAAAAATGAGCAAAGAGCATAACAACAACAAGAACTAGAAGAAGAAGAAGAAGAAGAAGAGCCTATACTGATTGACGTCATGATATTAGCTAGAGAGCAAAGAGAAAAACAGCGTCAAATGGAGGTCAAAGACAAAGAGATTACATAGCTTGGTACCAAAATGAATGATATGATGGTACAAATGAACATCATGATAGAGATGTTGCAAAAGAATATCACATCAAATGCAACACCTATTTTGTCTACTAATCAACAGACATCTAATAATATAATTTCTATCACACCCGTGGTACCTCAAGCTCTACATACATACTGCTAGCGATGAATAAGTTAACCCACTTCCTCTCCGATAACAATTCAAAATGCTAGCACACGGTACTTGCTTACTAGAAATAATAATCAATGAAAAAAATAAAGGCTGTCATAGTCTCGAGGCGGTGAAAAAAAGGTGAGTAAGTCCCTGCAAGAATATGACCAAGTGCATAGAAAGGTTACTCGGTGCAAAATTTAATACTTTAGCGGCTTGGTAATCTAAAGCAACACCTAGCCCAATTTAAGGCTACTTGTGGTAACATAGGAGAGAATGATGCCTTTGCTTTTCATCAATTCATCGGTAGCGACTTTTTGAATGGTATGCGAATTCAAATGATTGTTAAAATATTTGTTGAATTAGATACTATATTTGATTAGAGGTTCACTAGTGCAATTGAGAAAATCACAATCGACCTTAGAAAGGAGAAATGATGAGTGAGTGACAAAATTCATAAGTCGTTTGGCGCAACTAAGTATGAAGTGTGCAATAATTGGAAGAAGAACATCGATCCTGCTAATGGGCAATATGGATGATAAAATGACACCATTTTATGCGACATCGATTGCAACATTCAGGACTTGCTCGATAGGGTGGCTAAATTTGAAAAGTTGAATCCTAAGTAAGTCTATCAGATAAAGCAAAGAAACAAACCTTCAGACTCAAGAAGAAATAAAATTCATGCTGCTTCCTATAACTTAAATGATGAAAAGCAGGTGATATACAATATCGATAAAGGAAAGCAACCAATGTACAATGATGATAAGGGAGAGAAGCCTGTTTATTCTAATACACAGACAAAATTAATTAGGAGGTGGCAATGACCTCGACTTTTCAAGTGGTGGGGAGCATCCAAAATAAGCAACAAGAGATGATGAGCGAATGAGACCATCTCTTAAGGAAAAGATGAACAAAGAATATTCTTTTAAAAGGGATAGTGTAGCTAAATTATTTTGGCAAACAGTCAAAGCCGGTCTACAATTACCAAAAATTAAAAGGCTTAAAAAAGCTGATCAAGTCAACAATCAAATCCCTTATCGGATGATGGTCATCTATCGAAGAGATTATATGTCTTCAAAGATTGGTAGAAAGGAAGTATCAGGATGAATTTACACTATCAATAGTGTTCTAGTCAACCCAAAAGAGTCTACAAGGATGATTACATCCTCTTCTATCATCCAAAACAAATAGAAGGAGAAATCATTTCAAGAATGACAACAATAATAAAGATCGTGAAGATGCTAAAAGGCGTTCATAGTGTTAAGTGAAAATCACCACTTGAACATATATTGGACTTAAGAGATGCCTAAACCAAGTATTTGGGCTTCTCGGTGATATTGATAAGACTTCATCACAGCGAAAGCGTCTACTATGCAGCCTCATAAATCAAAATCTAAGAAAAGAAGATCAAGAAGAAGAACTATCAAAAGATCATTAATAATTTAGAAGAGTATCACCAGCCGACAAGACAACCATTTAGGCTTGCAGACTTCATACCTAAACTTCACATTATTGAATCATATAAAGAAGATAATGGTGAATCTTGTCCAGTAGAGACATGCCGAATCATCTGCGTGATGTCAGATGTTCTTCAGCATCAGTTACTCCGAAATGACAAGGGTACTCAGACAGACTCAACCAACCCATCACAATTCTTGTCAGGAAAGTAAGAAGAGCCCGAGGTGCTAACGTCTGAATTTTGTTTAATGACTTAATAAGATAATAATAGTTTAGATGAAGATCTATGTTTTCTCGATATAGAAGAGTCAGACTCATCGATATCATCATGTATGAAACGTATAACGTTGAAAAATAAGTTTAGCCCTTTTGGCCAATCTTCCAGAATAAGAAGGAAATTTGAAGTAACTACCTCTTCAGAAGAATCTGAGCAAGATAAGGTGATTCAAGTTTAGTTGAGAAGTGGTAAAGTCTTGCCACATTTATCAAAGAAAGGAAATGCAAATAAAGACAAATGCAAATAAATTGAAGTCAATGAGGACATTATTCCCAAAATCTAGGATAAAGCCTAAATCAAATGAAGAAGATTATAATATTCTATCATATCGAGAAAGATCTCCTGCAACTAAGTGTGTGCGAGGCTCTCTTGATGTCAAAAGACCTCAGAAAGTTTGATACATGCTCTCAAAGATCGGAGTTATGAAGCTTACTTTGCTGAAAATGCATGGCGAAGCATTGCAAACTCAAGATCTCCCGTAATCACATTTTTGAAGAAGATCTTATGTTGGGAAAGAGATCACAACCACCTCTTTATGTTACTACAGTGATGATATCTCGATCAGCCGAATATTGATTGATCCAAGTTCTTCTATCAATCTTATGAGTCTAAAGGTATTAAGAGGATTATCACTTGATATCCAACATCTTGGGAGAGATAAGTTGATGGTTCATGATTTCAATGAAAAGGGGAAGAAAACTTTGGGTTCTTTTATTCTCCCGCTCAAGTTCAAGAACTTATATATAGAAGCCAAGTTTCATGTAATCGATACCGATATATCATTTAGAGCTCTCTTGGGTCGGCTGTGGCTGCATGAGTATGGCATGGTCCCATTAACTATGCATCAATGTATGAAGTATCAAAGATGGAAGAATTGAATTCAGGTAACTATAACCATTCTCCATCAATGAAAAAGATCTATGAAGATGCAAAATATTTCATCCTCAAAGAGCCTAAGCTAAGAGAACCTCTTGAAGCGGTAGCATCCACTTGAGGAACTAAAAGAATTTCACAAAGTGAAAGAAGCAAGCAAGAGGAAGAAAGAAGGCAATGTACTCTCCCTAAAGCACTTAATTCTACCTAAGTCAGAAAATCGTTCCTCATTTGGGAAGTGACACGGAGAAGAAGAAGATATGCTTGTCAAAGGGAACTTATAAGCTTTCAAGAAAGAGAATGAAATAAGTGATTTGATTCATACTATGATTTTGAATCTACTGAAAATAGAGTTTAGATGCATCAGGAGGATAACTCACTTGGCAGTCAGATGACTCACTCAAAATTATACCCATCCCTCGCGATTGCTTCAAAAAATCTCCAGGTTCATAATGAAGAATTGATACATTTCTATGTGTTGGTTGAGTGAGAGTGGAAAATAAAGTCTATTTATAAATCAAGAAGAGTCTCAACCTCAACTTTGATCAACCTACTCAACATAAAATGATGAGATAGTAAATACAAGAATACTATCCACAAAATTGCTAAGAATGATGCATAAGCTTGGAATTCATATTGGAACTACTAAACATAGGACTCAAGTCTTTAACAAGATGTGGAGCCAAAGAAGTCCTCAGGCATCACGAAGAAGTGATAAGTTTATCATTAAAGGTCTAGGGTTCATCCACAAATCTCATCAAGATAGAGCCTGTTATAATATAATAGAAGGATATCGAGTCTTAGTGATGAAGAAGATGATTCCCATGAAATTCTTCTTAAAATGATGAAGAAGTAGAAGCAAAGCTCGCACCCGAAGAACTTGAAGATGGTGGACAAATAGCTACTATGGATGAACTTAAAGAAATCAACTTAGGAGTAGGATGATCCCCAACTTTTCTCAATACCACTTTGATGAGAAAGTTGAAGAGCTAAAATGCTACTTTGTGAATTTCAATTGCTTTGGACATATTAAATGCTCCCCACGATATAGTTCATAAACTAGCTATTAAAACGGATGCAACACCTATTAAGCAAGCTCCAAAAGGAATGAGATTGAAGGTAAAAAGTAAAAGCGTCAAGTAGGCTTCATCAGGAGGAGTATCTGATTGGATAGCCAACATTGTCTCAGAAGAATGGCCAAATCCATCTCAGACTTAAAAAATGCCAAAGATGACTTTTAAACAATATCAGAACTATTTGTGGACACACTATGACATGTTCTCATTTATGGATTGTGGATCGACAAATCAAAATGCAACCTGAAGATGAAAGCATACATCGTTCAGAACACTTATTGACATCTATTATTACTCGGTCATGCCATTTGGCTTGAAAAATATTGGAGCTACATACCAAAGAGCCATGACGCCTATTTTTGATGAGTTGATTCATCAAAAGGTGGAATGTTATATTGACGATTTGGTGGTGAAGAGCTTAAACCGTGAAAATCACTTGAAGACTTGAGAATTGTATTGGAAAGAATTAGAAAATATGATCTCAAGATGAATACTCTAAAATGTGCATTTGGGGTATCCTATGGAAAATTTCTCGGGTACATCATAGAGGTATTGAAATCGATCCTGCTAAGATCAAAATTGTGGAGATGCCTCCACCAAAGAGTTTGCGTCAGCTCCGTTCTTTACAAGGATAGCTTACATTCATCCATAGATTTATATCAAACTTATCAGGATGCTATTAACTGTTTGTAAGGTTAATGAAGAAGGATGCTTCATTCAAGTGGGAAGGAGTGCCAAGAAGCCTTCAATAGCATTAAAAGCTTCTTGTTAAATCCACCAATTCTTGCAGTGCTTACTCCTGGGAAACCCCTCATTCTATACACAACTACATTAGAAGAGTCCATTGGAGCATTATTGGCACAACACAATGAAAAAAATAAAGAGAATGCTCTTTATTATATCAGTCGGAGGCTGATTAGAGTAGAAATGAGATACTCTCCGATAGAGAAGCATTGCTTAGCATTGATCTTTGTAGTCCAAAAGCTTCATCATTATATATTATCTCACAAGATTACCCTTATCTCAAGGATCAATCCACTAAAGTACTTGATAACAAGACCAGTGTTGATAGGTCGCTTGGCAAGATGGGCAGTATTGCTTCTACAATTTGATATCACATACGTTCCACAAAAAGCAGTAAAGGGACATGTCTTAGCAGATTTTCTAGAAGCACATCCCATCCCGACGGACTCTTCTCTTAATGATGATTTGCCCGATGAGCAAATTATGCTCATTCATGAAAGAGAAAAATCACAAATTTGAGAAATATATTTTTGATGGAGCCTCATCGATCAAACAAGTCCAACCTTTAAATTTCCCAAGAGCAAGAACAGGAATCAGCATCATCTTCATAACACCAGAAGGAGGAATAATGAGACGATCATATGGGTTGACTAAGCCAATAACTAATAATGAAGCGGAGTATGAAGCACTAGTGACAGGTCTTGAAGAAGCTATTTTCATAGGCATTCAAAACTTGCATATTTTTGGTGATTCTCAGCTTATTATAAACCAAGTACTTGACATCTATAAAATCAACAAACTTGAGTTAGCTTTCTATCATAAGTGAGTTCTTGAGCTTATGAAGCATACCATCCTCAGTCTCTCGATAAGAATAGTAAAGCCGATTGCTTGGCAAAATTAGCTAAGAAAATGGAAAGTATGAATGATGATTATGTCATAATCGATATATTTACTCGATGAGTCTTACAACCAGTAAAGTATCAATCCCCATAGGTAGAGGGTTATCAAAGAATTAGCTGATCGACTTTCTCATACTCCCCAAAATCAACAAGAAGTTGTAAGAAGAGCTAAGAATGACATTTCTTCAGAAAAATAGTGTGAAGCCTTTACGGTGGAAGAGTCACATGATTGGAGGCAACCCTTCATTGACTACTTTAAAGAAGATAAATTACCAAATAATAAATCTCTTGCATCTTAAATTGAGAAGAGAATGTTGCGCTATGATTTCGTCAACAACACTCTATACTGTAGATCCTTTGAACAAATGTGGCTACGATGATTGAATATAGATGAATATACCAAAGTGATGATTGAAGTTCATGAAGGACTTTGTGGTGCACATCAGTTAGGTCCCAAAATGGCAGTAAAGATCAAAATGATGGGCTATTATTGGCCATCTATGGTGAGAACGTATTAATCACGCTGCCATGAGTGTACATTACCTCCATTACCAATTTTGAATATTGGGATACAGATGTAATTGGACCAATTGATCCACCACCGTCAACTGGACATCGCTTCATCCTAGTGGCGACTAATTATTTCTTAAGGGGGTTGAAGCTACTCCATTTAAAAAAGTTACTGTTGACCGAGCGATTAACTTCTTCACGCATAATGTGATCTATAGATTTGGAGTGTCACGCTGAATAATTTATGACAATGACACAACCTTT
The DNA here is from genome assembly GCA_021442155.1 of Cymbidium sinense. Classification (NCBI taxonomy): domain Eukaryota; kingdom Viridiplantae; phylum Streptophyta; class Magnoliopsida; order Asparagales; family Orchidaceae; genus Cymbidium; species Cymbidium sinense. The sequence goes on from CM038217.1 coordinate 94,322,845, forward strand.
AAAAGTGCAAAGATATATAGATTCGTCAATGGACACAAAATTGATTGGTGATACTCTTCAATACATAATCCAAGAGCAAATGGTTTGGCGGAGGCCTTCAATAAGACTTTGGTCAAACTGCTCAAGAAGATTCTCACTAAAAATAAAAGAGAATGACATACCAAGCTAGTAGAGGCACTATAGGTATGAACTACCTATAAGATAAAAAAGCCACTCTATTCATTGGTATTTGGAACTAAGCGGCTCTTGAAGTTGAGTTGCCTTCACTTGTAGCTATCCAATACAATCTAGCGAAGATCAAAATGCCCATGAGATGGAGGAACTTCACGCATGAAGTTAGATTGCAAGCTCATAAAAATTTGGAAGTCTATTGAGCAAAGATATTCAGGGCTTTTGACCATGCAGTGTAGCCTTGAACTTTCCAGAAAGAAGAATTAGTCATGGTGCTGAGAAGACCAATTCTCTCCAATCAAAAATTTGGTGCAAATTTGAATTTGATTGGGAATGCCCTTTATCATTAAAAATATACCAAGGAGGGGCATACTAATTCATCAACCTAAAGGGTGAAAGACCAATGCCAATTAATGTGGTGATACTTATTATACATGATGACCACATTCTCAGAAATCTCAGAGAATTTTTTAGTATATCTATTTAGGTCGATATTCTTCATGCGAGATCTCTATACTCACTCTAGATGAAAAAGATTTTCCATGAAAATTCCTGTATGGGAATTTGTCATAACTCCTAACATATTTATTTCTGAATGGATTATTCACTCTTAAAATCTCTATTTGCATTTTTCATTCCATTAACCCTTGAACTCTGCATTGGATCTATATCTCTCTCTAAGATTGTCATTAATTCCTCTAGCAAGATGAAGGAGGCATTTCTTAAGTTTAAAGAGGTTTGTGAGTAAGGATGAGGAAGATGTAAGAAATTTGGAGGAGGTTGGCACTAAGGTTTCTATTGCTTAGACGGCTTTTAGGTGAACTTGAAAGGTTTGATCGTTCATAAGCATTGTATGTATGGATTCAATTTCTTGCTTTCATGTAGTGTATTAGTATTAGGTTTTTTATGTGCATCTCTCCTTTGGTCAAAATTAATTATATGTTATCGATTGAGACATTGCAATTGCACAAATTACCTACTTGAAATAGATTTTATTCCTTTCGAATAGAAAATTTTTTTCTTTAATTAAAATTTTGATACTTTCTTCTGAAAGTTTGATAAACTTGATGTTCTAGTTGTAAAGAAGTTGCCCCAAATTCTATTCCATTAGATGGTAATTGTTTGAAAATAATCATCATTACGTTTGAAACTATATTTCAGTGTTTGTTTGCTAGAAAATAAATAAGAGTTAGCAATTATTTAAAATTTCTATTTATTGATAGTGAGAAGTGTTTTTATATGTTTATGGTTTTCACCTCTTTTTTTTTTTTTTTTGAGTAAATGCTCTTCCCTTCTCGTGCTTATAATAATTAAAATTTATCATAAAATTTTATCTCCATTTTTTTTACACGGGTGTATGAATGAATGTATATTTTTTTAAGACAATTTATTTATTCTACTTTATGTTTGTAATAATCTTTTTTCTTTAATTTGTTAATTTATAGCAGTCTATGTTAAGAGAAGAAATAAGATTGTTTCTTTTCTAGTTTGTGTTATTATTATTTTGTTTTTCATCCATTTTGATTCTTAAAGCATCTTTCATCAAGAAGTTAGTCAAAATTATATTGACGATTTTTCATAGAGAGACAACGACTTAATAAAACTTTTGTGGGAAAATGAGAATGTGATATTGCACAAACAATCCAATATGGGCTAGTCAAAATTGTATTGATTTCAATATTACAATCCTTTTTTATTTATGTTCATATTCTTTAAAAAAATATTATTTAATTATAACAGATTTAAATCCTCAAATAATTTACCAATCATCATTCGATTTATTTTAAATCATTACAAACATTTTCAAGATTTATAGCGGTTACTAAATCGGATACGGATTTAGTAAATCTACTTAATCTAATTCATTGCCAAACACCCTCTTTAGAAGCCTAAGAAGAGGAAGATCAAAAGGGAAGACAAAAGCTGCATGCATTGCATGAGGTCAAGGCGAGGTTAGCATGGAGGTTTGCTGACAAGTTCGTCTAGGTGAGAGGAAAGGGTGCTAGTAGGTTAGAAAGGGAAGCAGTGAAGGTTGCTTGCATATTTCGTGACAAACAAGATGAAGGCGAGAGGGTAGGAGTTAATTTCATCTTTGCAATAGTTTATGAGAGAGAGAAGAGGAGATTTTAAAAATCAAGAAAAGCAGTTTATGACTTTAGAAAAGTAATGGTGGAAAGTAAGAATACTGTGGATTGGGAGTTTATGTTTAAGAGATAACAATAATATCTTTCTTACTTTCAAATAGTCCTAAGAGGAAAAGTGGAGGTCAATTTTCTAAGGGTTGTTGAGGTGGAGATGACAAGTTGCATGGAATATTTAGGAGGAGAAGAAAACTATTATTGATTATGTGTTCATAGAGAAAGATATAATAGGAGGACGTATGTGGGATTTGGAGAAGAGAAGGAAAGTCTAGTAGTAACCTATTGGCTTGCAGATGGACAGGAGGAAATGGAGCATTTGCTTTTAGTTGAGGAGAATGAAAGAGCTCTCGTGTTGGAGGGTTTTCAGAGAAAATATTACGTCAGAGTCATACGTCTACGTCAGACTCAATCCATATAGCGTGTCGATATTTTTTCCCATTTTAGCTTAACAGTAGTAACTAGGCGGATGACGTAAAGGGATGACATATTCGACGTCATTTAGCCCACCCGGACCATAATCGTTCAAACAAGCGGGAGAAGAAGCATCATTGGAATCGTGGGAGGAATTTAAAATATATAGAGATTTAGGGTTTAGGGTGTATTTTTTTGGAAAAGCGAGCTTAGAGAAATAAAAATCTCATTTCCTTTTACAAAAGAACCATGAAGATGGAAGCGTTGAGGAAATAACGATTTAGCTGATGATGTATTAAATAAAATTTCATCGATAATGTTTCTTACAATTTTTCTGGTTTGTTAGTGATATTCCGTGCAGAAGAGAATATGTTCATTACATTCCATTAGAAACAATTTGGATCTTTGTTTGGTTAAATTTTTTACTTTTAGTATTATTTTGTATATGTACTCTCTCTACCTCTCTTGAGAACTGAGCATTTAGGGACTTCTTTTTTATTTATTTTCTTCTTGAGATTATGTTTAGGGCATTGATGGAAGCAATTTGATGGTACTTGGATGATTTAGGTCTTTTTTTTGAATCGTACTCCTCAGAGTCTGAGCATTTAAGACTTCTTTTTCAGTTTATTTTGCCTACTTCTTTAGATTATGTTCATTACATTCTAATGGAAGCAATTTGATGGTTGTTTGGATGATTTCTTGATGGATTTTTTGCATATGTACTCTCTGTACCTCTCTGGAGGCTACAAAGCATTTAGGGACTTCTTTTTCCAATTTATTTTGCCTGCTTCTTTAGATTATATTGATTACATTCTAATGGAAGTAATTTGGAGGCTATTAGGATGGTCTTTGGGAGTTTTTTGGCATCTATACTCTCTTAGTGAGATCATTAAGGACTTCTTTTCCATTTATTTTTGAGATTATGTTTAGGCATTCCAATTAAGTAATTTGAAAGATGTTAGGATGGTCTTTGGAGGTTTTTGGCATCTGTCTCATTACCTCTCTTGAGGGTAATGATCATTTACTTCTTTTTCAAGTTAATTTTGCTTTTAGATTATGTTTAGGGCATTCCAATGGAAGCAATTTGGAGGCTTAGGATGGTTTTGGGGATTTTTGATCTGTACTCTGTACCTCTCTTGAGTCTTATAGTCTTTTTCTAATTTATTTTTACTTCTTGAGAAGAGCATTTAGACCTTTTTTTGTTTATTTGCAGTTCTTGAGATTATGTTCATTACATTCAATGGAAGCAATTTGATTTGGATGATTTGGTGGTTTTGCATCGTACTCTCTATACCTCTCTAGAGAGTACAGATCATTTAGACTTCTTTTCTAGTTTATTTTGTTTCTTGAGATTATGTTTATTACATTCAAATGTAAGCAATTTGGATTTGGATGGTTTTAGAGGTTTTTTTGGCATGTACTCTCTATCTCTCTTGAGGTAGTCATTTATTTTTTTTGAGTTTATCTTGCCTTCTTCTTGAGATTATATATTGGCATTCTAATGGAAGCAATCTGGAGGCGTTTGGATGGTTTGGGGATATTTGCATATTACTCTCTGCCCTCTCTTGAGAGTCTGAATCATTTAGTGACTTTTTCCATTTATTTTGGTTCTTAGATTATGTTCATTACATTCCAATGGAAGCATTTGGAGGCTATTTGGATAGTTTATGGGTTTTGCATTTGTTCTCGTACCTCTCTTGAGAGTACAATCATTTATGACCTTTTCACGTTTCTTTGGTTCAGTTATGTTTAGGGCATTCCAATGGAAGCAATTTGAAATTTGTTTGGATGGTTTAGGAGGTATTTTGTATCTGTACTCTACACCTCTCTTGAGAACGATCATTTATGGCCTTTTTCAGTTTATTTTGGCCTTCTTAGTAAATATGTTCATTACTACATCAGCAGTTTGGAGGGTATTTGGTTATTTTTTATTGGTTTTTTGCATCATACTCCTGTACCTCTCTTGAGGAGAACATTTATGACCTTTTTTTATTTTGCACGTTTTATTGAGATTATGTTTAGGGCATTCAATGGAAATTTGAAAGCTACTTGGATGATTTTGGGTTTTGCATTTTGTACTCTGTACCTCTCTTGAGAATATCTTTTATGACCTTTTTTAGTTTATTTTACATTTCTTGAGATTATGTTCATTACATTCAATGGAAAGCAATTTGATGGCTCTTGGATGATTTTGGGTGGTATTTTGCATCGTATTACATCACATATTTTTTCTAGCAGTCTGAAATGATGAAAATTTGATTATTTTTTGGGCCTTCTTGAGTGTTATCAAAAGCAATCAAATTGTGGTGTTGATAATTATCAAATTCAAAATTGATCAAAGATTTTCTAAAATTGATCCCAATTAAAAAATACAAATTGAATTAGATTCTCTGGATTTGGATGATTAAAATATAAAAATCATTCATTGAGCACTGTACATCTTCTTCTCGAATCACCGGATGCATTAGCGATGAGAATGTTGAAGACAATGGCGAATTAGAAATTGATGCATTGACTATCTAGCGAGGAAGTTGGCGTAGAGAATATTGGGTTCACAAAAGAGATGCTTTCAATTTTATTGAGAAAGAGAAAAATATCGAGGATTACGAATGGTGACGATGCATTAATACTGATTGTTTAAGGAAAGGCAAGCAGCGGATGGGATGTTTGCATGGGATGTACAAGTTGATGAGTCGGATTGCTTAGTAAGCTTTTTTTTGGAGCAATGGCATGTCTAGGATAGAATATGATTGTTTTGGGGATGTGATAGTTTTTGATACAAGCTATCGACTTAATAAATATAATCTTGTTTGTGCCCCTCTTGTTGGAGTGAATCATCACTGGCAAAATGTATTATTTGGAGTAGCCTTTTTATCAAAAGAGACAATTGAGTCATTCTCATGGCTATTCCAAATATTTCTTGTTGATGAGTGTGAGACATCCTATAATAATATTCAAAGATCATCGGTATGAGCTATTAAAATTGTATTCGCATACTCTTCATAGGTTGTGCCAATGGCATATTTCAAAGAAAGCTCCTTCCAAGGTTCATTGCTTTAATAGTAATAAGAGAGTACAAGGGCTATTTTATACATGCATGAGTAAGTGTGACTCAGAGGAAGAGTTTGAAGAAGCTTGGTCTGCCATGCTAGAAGAAGGCAATTTGCATGATCATGCTTGGATGAGCTTTATAAGATTAGATCCAAGTGGTCCCTTGCATTGCAATGACTCATTACGCATGGGCATCTTGTCAGCATAACATAGTGAGTCCACGAACAACGTATGTCACAGAATATCTAAACCAACAAGTTCGCTCATAGATTATTTCTTGGGGTTGGAAAAGGTTATGGAGACATGGCACTAGAATGAACATGATGAAGTCATCGATTGTTCTGTTGTTAAGACCAGTCCAATTCTAAAATAAGCTGCTATATTTTATACAAGAAAGGTTTATACTATGTTTGAGGAGGAATTTTTGCATGGAGTTGGAGGCCTATCGATTAAGTCGGATAACACCATGGAGTATTTGGTGAGAAACTTAGAGAATAGAAATGCATCCAAAATATGGACTGTGCATTTTGATGGGACTACCCTAGATGTAACTTGTACTTGCAAAAAATTTGAAATGATGGGATTACTTTGTGCCCACTATATCAGAGTTCTTAGTCAGGAAGATGTTGTGTGCATTCCGGACAAGTATCTTCTCATGCGATGGTCTACCAGAGCAAAGAGGGATATTTACATTGATAGTGCATACAAAAAATTAAGAGATGTGGAAAGCACAGATGAAAATGCTACTGGCATTATTTTTTGGAACCACATAAGTCGATATGCATATCAAATAAGCGTCAGGGCATAGAGCAATAAGAGAGCTGAGGACTATATGCTTGGATCCTTAAAAAAACTATATGATGATGTCGACTCTATAATAAGTGAGAATTCTCCTCCGGTGAGCGGTTAAGAAGAAGTCAACCAGAAGGAAAAGACATCTTAAAGGATCAATTAAGCAGTCAAAGGGTGTTTCCAACTCAGGCTTAAGGGATATTGGGAGAGATCCAAGAAAGCCAAGAGTAATTTTCTATTTATTAGTTTTAGTATTTTAAATATTGTTAATCTTCAAACCATTCTACTTTTTGTTGCAAAACAAAGTACATCGATAGTGTTGAGCGTGTTTTCACAAGTTGCATCACCTTTCTCTATTATGCGAGTGTTTTTTTTAAGTGCGAAAATATCACACATCGATCTTTGTAAGAAATCATCAACTAATATGATGTTCTACATGCAGAATTTAACTCCTCCACATCAATGTCGGTGAAGGGTACACTAAATAATGATGGATATTATTTCAGGAAACATATTTTAATGCATGACATCATCTAGTTTTGTGTTCTTATTTGTACAATCTTTTCTAATGCTTTAGAGTCCAAGATGACTCTCTTTAACTTGAGGCACACCAAGATGTTTAAACTATATTTAGCTAGGGATTTTCTCACTAGTGTTTGTAGCTCTTTAAGCAGTTATTGAGTTAATCCCTACTAAGGACCTTGTAATCATTCATTATAGCAATATATATGCGGTACATTACCAATGGAAGCATTTGGAGGGTATTTATTTTTTTATAAGTTTTTCTGCATCTGTACTCTCTGTACCTCTCTTCAGAGTATAGAACATTTAGGGCCTTTTTCTAATTTAATTTGCTTGTTTATTGAGATTATGTTTAGGGCATTCTAATGGAAGCAATTTAAAAGCTGCTTGGATGGTTTTGTATTTTGCATCTGTCTGTACCTCTCACGAGGGTATAGATCATTTAGGCCTTTTTTTAGTTTATTTTGCGATTCTTGAGATTATGTTTAGGCATTCAATGGAAGCAATTTGAAGATTTGTTTGGATGGTTTGGATGGGTATTTTTGCATACCTCTCGAGGTACAAATCATTTATAGCTTTTTTTTCAGTTTATTTTGCTGATTCTTGAGATAATGTTCATTACATTCTAATTTATGCAATTTGAAAGCTGTTTGGATGGTTTCTGGGGGTATTTTGCATCTGTACTCTGTACCTCTCCTGAGGGTACATATCATATATGGCCTTTTTTTCCAATTTATTTTACCTGATTCTAGAGATAATGTTCATTACATTCCAATGGAAGCAATTTGAAAGCTGCTTGGATGATTTCTGGGGAGTATTTTGCATATGTACTCTCTGTACCTCTCCTGAGGATACATATCATTTATGGCCTTTTTTTCAATTTATTTTGCCTGATTCGTGAGATAATATTCATTACATTCCAATGGAAGCAATTTGGAGGCTGTTTGGATAATTTCTGGGAGTGTTTTCTATATTTGTACTCTCTGTACCTCTCTTGATGGTACAGAACATTTAGGGCCTTTTTTTCCAATTTATTTTGCTTATTTATTGAGATTATCTTTAGGGCATTCCAATGGAAGCAATTTGAAAGTTGTTTGGATGATTTCTGTGGAGTTTTTTTGCATCTGTACTCTCTGTACCTCTCTTGAGAGTACATATCATTTATGACCTTTTTTTCACAGTTTCTTTGGCCTGGTTCCTGAATTTATGTTTAGGGCATTCTAATGGAAGTAATTTGAAAGTTGCTTTGATGGTTTGGAGTTTTTGTCACTCTGTACCTCTCTTGAGGGTCTGATCTTTATCCTTTTTTTATTTATTTTGCCATTCTTGAGATTATGTTCATTACATTCAATGTAAGCAATTTGAGGCTATTTGGATTTGGAGTTTTTTTTGGCATCTGTACTCTCACGTACCTCTCTTGAGTCTGAGCATTTATTTTTTTAGTTTATTTTACTTCTTGAGATTATGTTCATTATATTCCAATGGAAGCAATTTGATGGTTTGTTTGGATGATTTACGGTGATTTTTTTGTACTCTCTGTACCTCTCTTGAAATTCTGGATTTATGACTTCTTTCCCAATTTATGGTTCTTCAAATTACGTTCATTACATTACAATGACATTTATGGCAAAACTTAATTTATAATTTAAACTTAATGTTAAAAAATTAATTTTTCTTTATTTTAGCCTAAATTCATATATTTATGATCATCAAATCATGATTATATATTTAAGCTCAGGAGTTAATGATTTCTAATGTCACTATCAATTTGACATCCTCATTGACATTCAAAGTCTAGATTCATATCTATTACATTATATTAATGTATTCTTCATTTTGGAAAATTAATCTTTTGAGATCAATGAGTTATTAATGAATCATTTGAACTAAATCCATATCAAACTAAATCTATAGTTCTCAGTTGGATTTTTTTCCCAAACAAAATATAGTGTAAGCAAATCAATATATTCATCTTCTTGGGCTCATGGTGAAGAGTTGAGTTTGTGGATTCTTTGCCTCCATGTACTTTCGAGATAAACATCTCGAAACATTCTTTATACCCACTCACCATTTGATTGGCCATTTTTGGATCATTTCAAAAGGCCGACATCTTCAATAAATAATTTGATAGATTAACATAATCTCAATAAGTTGGAGAAAAAAAATAGTTAAGAGGAACCAAATTTGAAAGCTATTCTGATCTCGGAAGAATGCTCTTATGGGTTGGTTTGGGTAATGAGTCATAAAATACTGTAACTTAATATGCCCAACCGAGTGTCGATCTTGATTATCTATAAGCGATTCTTCATCGACACACTATTTTGATGACATCTTTGGATGAACATTTTGCTTTTTCTTTAGGCCATTCTGATAACTCAAAAAAGAAGAGAATGATTATAGATTCTAGCTTTTATCTAAACAAATAAGAATTGAATCGTAATACCTAACATTCCTGTGTGATAACATTCCCAATGCAAGCATGAAATGTACAAATAGGGGACATATGAAATGCGAATATTTCTCGGTATAAGAAGCGAGGCATCGGCGTGTGCATCGATTCTTGATATCGACAACTCATTGATCACTCATTACAATGATATTCCACCGCGAATATATCACTCCTCAAGTGATGTTTAAAGAGCTTAATTAAATGAATTGGGTAATTTATATTCGAAGATGGAGTTGATAGAAGAATGTATTACTTGTCCTCGAATCGAGAGCATGACGTGTCAATAAGCTGGAGCATCGCTAGACATCTCTGGATGAGTCTACAAATGATTTGCCTCTGGCGTAATAAAATTACTCGATGAAAGTAACTAGTGAGAGATTCACTATGAATTAAGATCGATCTCGAGATGATTCATACCTCGTGATGCTCCTCCACCACAATGATAACAGGTGTGGGTCATCAACCTTTACTCATCTTTGGACCTATAAAAAAATTTAGTGAAATCTATTTCTTTTATCTCAAATTTAAAAGAAAGTAACTTAATACCTATACTGTCGGCTTTTCATCTTGAATGGAGGCCACCACATCACTTATTCTTGCTCGTGACTTCCTATAAGTGTGTACGAAGGGGGAACAAACTGCTTTCCTCTTCCTCATCCACTGAGCCTTCACACCACGCTCAATGTCGCGACATGTTTTGCAAAGATCGCCATGTGTAGTGATGGCCTCCATACTTCACCTACGGTGAACTCCACATGGACTTCCCGAGTATCCAACTCCACGGAAGCTCTGGTAGCCTCCACAAGAGCTTCCTCTACTAGCCTCCCTCGGGCTTTCCAAGTGGTAGCCTTCTCGGGGTACCCTCCAGGGAAGCTCTGTGGTAGCCTCCTCAAGAGTTTCCCCTGTGGTGACCCCCACAGGAACCTCCCCCACATTGGGGGTGGTAGGACCCTGCTGCCTAGCAAGAACTTCCTTGATAGCAGAAACCCGTAAATCAAGCCCATCCATCCTCTCCGTCATTGTTGTATGAAAAGATGATACAGATCTTTCAAGTCCCCAAACCGCAGTATCCTCTCCACCGCAAAGCTGTGGGGGTAGTAGTAGAGGGCGGGCTAGATACACCGACGGGAGAATATTGAGGAGAGACATATGGAGAGTGTGGGGCTGAACTCATTGGACTTAAAATGGGACCTATCTGCCCACACATGTAGATTGTTGGGCAGGGGACACTGATTCAAGGAGCCAGGTCTCCTCTTCTAATATGTCCTCGAATGAAAGGCAGACCTATGTTAAGCCGATAAGAAAATGTTAAGACATACAACATAAATAAAGACATTCTTATATGAACTAAGTGATATTATTATATGTCACATGGTGTCCTCCCAAACTAGTGAAAGCATTATTTGGAAACTCTATTTTTGCCCATCGCAACATACGTGGCTTTGCAGATGGAAATGACGGGCTTATGATGCTTATGTGCTCAGCCGCCCATATCTACAATGAATATTTAAAATAGTTAACTTCAACACATTAAATTACACATTCTTGGAGATATAGAACATACCATCAGAAGAGTGACAACGCCACTCATGTAACCGGCTGCCCTCTGGGTCTGAATCTTTGATGTAACAACATCAAATTGGGAAACTAGACAGTCTGAAATGTCCTCTGCCTAGTTGTATTCAAAAAATCTATCTATGACATTGGCATAGGAAATCAATTCTGATACCACCCTATAGTTGTGATATACAAAAAATAGATTTGAAAATATATGTACACCGCACAAATGGTTACAGAAACGAGTCATCCAATGCTCAAGTTGATTCTTGTAGTCGATGAATCCACGACGGGGATTGCCATAAGACCTTCTCCCTCCGTTGGCATCCCTATCATCATCATAAACTTCATCGGGGGCGAAAGGAATGCACTACCCACCCAACAAGAAAGCCTGTTTTTCTATGTCCCAGTAAGATAGGATCGATGTGATGGCAACTGAGTCTTGCTTAATTCTATGGAGTCTAATGAATTGATGCAGTGAAGCCTCTTTAAAATGTGGCTTCATGCGTTGCAATATTATCGAACATAATTCTTACAAGTAGGCCTGCATCTCAGTTATCCTTTTCCTGCATGGTAAACTTAAAAGAAAAGTCATGTAATGAGTGCAGATGCAAATCACCCATCAAAACCAAGAGAACAGCTTCCAAATTGTTCCTAATAGAATGTACATATGCAAAAAAAAAACTACTAGAAACCATCCAAACAGCCTCCAAATTGCTTCCATTGGAATGCCCTAAATATAATCTCAATAATTAGGCCAAAAGAAACTAAAAAATGTAGGTCATAAAAGATCTGTACCCTCAAGAGAGGTACAGAGAGTACAGATGCAAAATACCCCCGAAAACCATCCAAGCAGCTCTCAAATTACTTCTATTGAAATGCCCTAAATATAATCTCAATAAACAGGCAAAATAAACTGGAAAAAGAAGTCTCTAAATGATCTGTACCCTTAAGAGAGGTACAGAGAGTACAGATGCTAAAAAACCCCCAAAGACCATCCTAACAACCTCCAAATTAGTTCCATTGGAATGTAATGAACATAATCTAAATAAGCAGACAAAATAAACTGAAAAAAGAAGTCCCTAAATGTTTTGTACCCTCCAGAGAGGTACAGAGAGTACAGATGCAAACAACCACCCAGAAATCATCCAAACAGCCATCAAATTGCTTCCATTATAATGTAATGAACATAATCTAAAGAAGTAGGCAAAATAAATTAAAAAGAAGTCTAAATGCTCTGACCTCCAGAGGTACAGAGAGTACAAAAAAACCACCCAAAATCATCCAAATACCATCAAATTACTTCCATTGGAATGTAATGAACATAATCTAAAGAAGTAGGCAAAATAAATAAAAAGAAGTCTAAATGCTCTGACTCAGAGGTACAGAGTACATGCAAAAATACTCAAAATCATCCAAGCATCAAATTGCTTCCATTGGAATGCCCTAAACATAATCTCAAGAAACAAAATTAAACTAAAAAAGGCCCCTAAATGTGTAATCAAAACACCCCAAAACCATCCAAATACCTCCAAATTGCTTCCATTGGAATGCCCTAAATATAATCTCAAGGAGAATGCAAGATAAACTAAAAAAAGTAGGTCCTAAATGATCCGTACTCTCGAGAGAGGTACAGAGAATACAGATGCAAAATAAACCATCCAAAAGCCCTTCAAATTGCTTCCTTGGAATGCCCTAAATATAATCTCAAGAAGAAGGCAAGATAAATTGTGAAAAGTTCTAAATGATCTCAGACCCTCAAGAGAGGTACAGAGTACAGATGCAAAATATCTCCTAAACCATCCAAACTTTCAATTGCTTCCATTGGAATGCCCTAAATATAATCTCAATAAACAGGCAAAATAAATTGGAAAAAAAGGTCATAAAAGTTTTGTACCTTCAAGAGTGATACAAAGAGTACAGATGAAAAATATCTCTAAAACCATCCAAGCAGCTTTCAAATTGCTTCCATTAAAATGCCCTAAACATAATCTTAATAAACAGGAAAAATAAACTGGAAAAAAAGGCCCTAAATATTCTGTACTCTCAAGAGAGGTACAGAGAGTACAAATGCAAAAAATACCAGAAACCATCCAAATAGCCTCCAAATTGCTTCCATTGGAATGCCCTAAATATAATCTCAAGAAGAATGCAAGATAAACTGAAAAAAGTATGTCATAAATGATCTGTACCCTCGAGAGAGGTATAGAGAGTACATATGCAAAATACCCCCCTAAAAACCATCCAAACAGCCTTCAAATTTCTTCCATTAGAATGTCCTAAATATAATCTCAAGAAGAAGGTAAGATAAACCAAAAAAGTAGTCTAAATGATCTCAGACTCGAGAGTAGAGAGTACTGATGCAAAATACAAACCATCCAAACAAAATTTCCAAATTACTTTCATTGGAATATAATGAACATAAACTCAGGAACCAGGCCAAAGAAACTGTGAAAAGGTCATAAATGATCTGTACTCTCAAGAGAGGTACATAGAGTACAGATGCAAAAAATCCTCCAGAAATCATCCAAACAGCCTCCAAATGCTTCCATTGGAATGTAATGAACATAATCTCAAGAATCAGACTAAAGAAACTAGAAAAAAAGCCTAAATGCTATGTACCCTCGAGAGAGGTACAGAGAGTACAAATATAAAATAACCTATAAAAAACAACCAATCTTTCACTGGACGGTGAGAAGAATAGAGTAAACCCTAAATTCATTCAAGTTTGGGAATGCATGTGTAAATACCTCATGTAGTCACCTACAATACCTCAATTTTTGATTTGCTATAAGAGAAGGTCGACGTCGATCGAGAGCGAGCTAGAAAAATCCTTCATCGAAAGAAAGCCCTAAACATTACGTGATGAGGAATATCGACACAAGATTATCATCGCTTCTTCTTCTCCCGCTTGAATGAGGCGGGTGAGGGGAAGCGTAAATGGCATCGAATAATACCTTTACAAAGGACATCCGCCCGATCGCTGCTAAGTGCTAAAATGGGGAAAAAATACTGGATACGTGTAGGCCATGAATTGGAGTCCGCACATAAAGCTACGTGCGAATTCCGGACGTAATATTTTCTTGATTTTATAGAGGAAAAGCAGGGAAAAGAAAAAGAAATCCCTACTGGGTTGTTATTTATTTATTTATTTTCTATTTATCATATTTTATTTTATTGTTTCCTCTGAAATCTCATATGAGTTTTTTTTTTTGGAAAAATATGAGGGCAGACGCCCAATTCATTCCAAGAAATAGTTAGTTACAAGTAACAAGAAGGGATAAAAATAAAAATTAAAGATACATAAGAGACCTACAGAACATCCCAGCCTGGGATCAAAAAAACTCAAAAATAAAACAAAGGAGACAAGAGAGAACTTTAATTAAACTGAAAAACAAGCTATCCGTATGATAAACAATGACTCGACAAAAAAAAAATGTAGTATACACGCCCACCATTAGATCAACCAATCGAATGAACCTGCGGTTACCTTCACTGCCTTCCAATGGATTAAGAGATACAGATTGCACTTCTACCAGGTTGCTGAGAAGGTCATCCATGCAGGACATAATTCTATATTTAATTTCCATTGAAACTATAATCATCATCCAAAGATAATGAAAAGACCAAAGAAAATGAAACCCATGGAATGCTAGATTATTAGAAAGATTCATAGAAGAGCTACGAGTTTTTCCAGCCAAAATCAACGCCTTACTTGCAAAGGCCATGTTTCCTTCCATTTCCATTTAGACACTTTTGAACCAACTATTTTATTTGTTGAATGAGAGATTGAGAAGATGAAAAAGAGGTGGAAAATATCCTTTGATTTCTTTCCCTCCATCATGTAAACCAAAATAGTATCGATAATAAAGTCTTTTGATCATCTTACATTCTAATTTGTTGAAGAGTGGAATTCAACAAGAAAAATGACCATTTGGGAGAAGGGACCGCACCAAATCCATCGACACAGAGCATTCAAAGAACAAGATTCGTTGTAGCAAACAAAAATAGCACTCCCTCAAAGAACCCACCCCTCTTTTGGCTAACACATCTGAGGTCTTCAAACCTCCCAAGAAAGCCATCCAACAATATAACGTATAATTAATAGCACACCCTTTAAACCAAACTTCCTTATGCCATGAAAAGCATGGGAAAGATTCAAAAACAGCCTTCTTGAAATCATGATTGGAGGGGTTTTATATTATCCCAAGTAATCAAGTCCCCCCCCCCCAAAAAAATTTCAATATTCTAATTTTATCGAAAGATAGAAAATCTAAAGGGATGACCAAGGAAGACACCACCTACCTTCTTTGATGAGAGCACGCACCTTTGCATCATATGAGATTCCTGTGTGACCGGCTCACCCATTAGATAAGCGTTATAATCATCACACCAAGGATCCCAAATAGAGAAAAGTGTTTCCATTACCAACATGGTATTTGAATTTTTCCTTGTATTTCAACCCAATCGACCTTAACTCCTTCCAGAAGAACTTTGGGTGGAATAGTCCATACAGCCCATATTTTCAAACACCAAGAAGCAAAAGGGATTCATTTTAATAACTCTCCATAATATTTTTTTTAGTGTATAGAGAGAGAGAGGAGGCAGAAATAAGGCCTGTTCCCCCCTTATCTTTAGGCAATGTTGTTTTAAGCCAAGAAATTGTATGGAGCTTTTTATTCTCCCCACTGTGATAAAAAAAAATTGGAAGTGAATGAGCATATCTTCTTTAGAACACCTTTGGAAAGACAATCGATCTAAACCAATATGAGAGTAACCCATTTACGTAAGATCTTATCGCTTGATAACGCCCCAAAGAGAGAAATTTGCTTTTTCCAACCCGCCATCCTCTCGAATTTATCAAAAGTCCATTAAAATGAACAGATTTATGTGCACCCAAGACGACGGGAAGCCCAAGGTAATTTATGGGAAAGGTTGCCTGTTTGATTTGGAGAATATTTAATAAATACTCTACATTTTGACACCTTTTGAAAACAGTTATTATAAATTTTTCAATATTATCCTTTAGCCCCATATAATCCTCTAATTCTCTGAGGCATCCTTGTAAAGATCTAATAGATGAATTTTCTGCATTACCCATGGCTAAAACATCATCTGCAAAGAGGAGATGTGAGACTTTACACGACTTAACAGCAAAGGGGATAAACCTCTTTAATTGAACTTCTCTATCCATAAGACAAGATAGGGTGTCTATAGCTATTGTAAATAAGAAAGGAGACAAAGGACAACCCTGTCTTAACCCAGATGATGAGGAAAACCAACCTTTTATTTCTCCATTTAACACTATAGAGAAGGGAACCTCCATAATACATGCTTCCACCCATTTCACAAACCTCATTGGTAACCCTTTTCCCAATAACCTATGGATCAAAGATTTCCTGTTAATAGAGTCAAAGGCTTTCCTTAGATCCAGTTTAGCAAGAAATTTTCCAGGCTGGAATGTAGAAGAGAGCTCAGATGAGATTTCATTTGCCAAAGCCAAACTATCAGTTATATCCCTTCCTTTTATAAAAGCTGATTGAGCACGATTTATCAGTGATGGTAGACAAATTTTATTGTGTACTTTGCAATGACTTTATAAAAATATTGCATAACGAGATTGGACGATAGTCGATAAATGACCGGAGTGTTTGACTTTTGGAATTAGGGTGATAAGGGTGTGCTTAAAACATCTTGGAAGTTTCTTAGTCAAAAAATGATGTGCACCCTTAAAAATGCTTTCCAGTAAATTCCCATGTCTTAATGAAGAAATTTGAATTAAAGCCGCCCACCTGAGCCTTTTTTCACTTATGCTTTGAAGGGCGAGATGATTTCCTTATCACTAATATCCTTCTCCACCTCTACCGCCAAAAGGTTGAGTTTCTCCCAAAGGGAGATCCTGCACTTGAAAAGTGGAATGATTACTGCAATTAAATAGATTAGAATAATACCGCTTATCTCCTCACCATCATCTCCTGATCAGAGATTACACCCTTATCGCTTGTATATCATAATCGATTTGCATTTTTCCTTCCTTTAATTGAACTGAAGAGGAATTTCATATCATCGTCAAGTTGACTCAGCCAATGAGCCTTGGCCCTTTGCTTGGCCCACATACTTTCCATTTTTAGTAGCTTTGTATAACTGAATTTTGTAGCAATAGCTTCCTGCATCAAGCATTTGTTTTTCGGATCCCAATCCAGCTTCAACATGATCTCTTCTTGACTCTTTTTGGCCTGTATGATTTGAGTATGCAGAGATAGGTCCCAATTCCTTTCCTTGAAAGCCTTTTAACCCGAGATAATTTCTTAGAAAAATAAACAAGGGGTCACTGAAACAAACCCACTCCAAGCAGCTGAAACAATCAAGTCCTCATGTGATGACCAATGATTTCTATACATGAACCGATGCGAGGATAGTAACTATGTCAAGAGTGGTTATTAAAGGGGAATGGTCAGATGAGAGAGGTGGAGAGACTTTATAATGAGAGTATGGGAATAAGTCGAGCCACCTAGGATTGCACAACACTCTATCTATCCTAAAAAGAATAGGATTATTGCTCTGCTGATTCGACCAGGTATAAAATAACCTAGAACTAGATAACTCGATCAATTCACAGTCATTTACACAATCCATAAAGTCTAACGACTTATTTAGAGAAATAGGATTCCCTCCGGACTTTTCATAGCTCGCCAAACAGCAGTTGAAATCACCCATCAAAATCCAAGGAACAGATATGTCCTTGGCAATCGTCCTCAACAAATTCCAGAGAGTGGCACGAGACTGTGCCGAATTTTCAGCATAGATACACGACAGAAGGAAGGATTCATTTCCTTGAATGGAAACAGATCCATGAATAATTTGTGTTGTAATAACCAAAGGTTTAAAGTCTAGTCTATCCGAGCACCACTTAATCCAGATTCGACCCCACAAAGAAGATCAAAATTGGAACAATGCTAATTCGATGAGAAAAGATTGAACTTTTAAGAAGGAATGGATTGAGAGAGATTTCCAATTTTTGTTTCCAGGAGACAAAGAAGATCGATACGGAAATCCTTAATTAATCTTATGCAATCAAAAAACTCGCCTCAGAGAGCTCGACATTCCACCTAGACGGAGAATACATTAGGAAGATGAGGATGTAGTGCTTTTTTTGCTTACCTTGTTAGCATTTGGTTTCTGATTAGCTTTTAATTTAATAGTTTCCTCCTCTTGTATAGACTTCCCTGGAGTATTAGGAATTTTTCCTCTCGATTTCAACATCTCAGATCGGGCAGGAGAGGTAGCAACCGAACTAGTAACCATTCCCGTGGGTAAGACTTCACATTGGACTTCTGTGAGAGTATCATTATCAACAGACACCCCAATATTTGCATTGATCTCCTCGTGCTCAATTTCATCCTCCAACGCAGGTGATTGGATGGGTGGTTGATTAAGGTCAGCCGTAATTGGGTTTTGTAATGAGAAAGTAGTATCAGCGGCTTCCAAGGGTCTGGACTCCTCCCCACTAAAGTGGCATAGGATGGATTCACCCCGAGGAGAAATATCAGATAGAGTAGCATTTTGCACACGGGCACCTCTATTATTTGGCTGACCGCTTCTACCCCTAAAGAGGGTGGTATCGTTAAGTGGATTTCATCATGAGAAACATTTGGTACAAGCCACTGGTTTCCAATCATACATGATATCCTGATTAAACTTAAGCCCATTCATGTTAATAGGGATGGAATCCAGCAAGATAGATGAAGTATTGCACAAATCGCGAAAGTAATGCTGGCTTTCTGGAGGTTATCGCCTAAAGGAATCCCTATTCGGCTCGCAACTTTAGAGAACCCCAACTCATTCCAACAGCACAGTGGAAAGTTCGGTAATTTGATCCAGAGGGGAATTTCCTTGATTTGTTCTTTGGTGGGTCTAAAGTTCCATTTCCACTTCTGAAAAATGAAGGGGCGACCGTTGAGGAAGCACGGTCCATTATCCCATACGAGGTCGTAATCATCCTGGCAGGAAAATTTGAAAAGAAAGAAATCTCCTTCCAAGGTTAGAAGATCCATAGATCCTTTGAACTTCCATCTCTTCTTCACTGCCGCCAAGAGGGAACCATAATACAGTCTTTTACCTATCGTGTGTCCAACCAACGAGAGATCCCATTCTTTTGACCTCTGACGTGTCCTCTTGAGAAGCAAACCTCAATCGGGAGGGATAAAAGATATTTACTCTTCTCATTTTGAGCAAGAAGTAAGTCCTTCCAATTGTTAACGGGAAAGATGAAGCTCGGATGTCGCTAAAGGCTAAAGGAAGCCCGAGAGATCCCCGGTAAAGCCATATCTCAAGAGAAAGATCCACCCCGCCCACACGAGGTCGAAAAAAAAAGGGGGAGAGAAGGAGATGATGGGAGGGTGTGTTGAAGAGGAGGGAGGAGAAGATCGAAGAAAACTTGCTCACCGAGCTTACCCTCAGAAAACCCTAGTAGTCGCCTCATTCAGAAAATCCGTGATTGCGCATTCCAATCTCATATGAGTTGATATGAGGATGAGCCGCAGAGGTATGGGCATAAATGGAGTGATGTGATTGCGATTAGAATAGAGGAACCATGATGAGATAGAGTGTCTCCATAAATACTTATATATATATATATATATATATAGATATATATATATATATATATATATATATATATATATATATATATATATATATATATATATATATATAATATTTGCTCGTTGTCACACGGAGTCAATTAAATAGGTGATTTGACACAATATTACAATGTCATGCAAACTGAAATTTAAAAAGGATCAGGATAATTATTTAATAAACATTATTTTGCATATATATATATAAACAAGTGAAAAAATACCGATGTGCACTGAGTTATTTGTTAATTGAGGAATATTCATGATAATTAGAAAAGACAAATGAGAGATTTTTTTTTAATTTCGTTTTTTTATTATTTATGATTTTTTTAAATGATATATGCTCATTTATTCTAATTATACATATATGAACTAATAAAATTAATATTAATAACAATATATAACTATAATAGTGATAAGTTTTATATTTTATTATAGTTCAGATATCTAATTAGTAGTTAATACAAAAATTATTATATATTTTTTATTTTGATTTAGTTCATTTTAAATTTAAACAATATATATTATTAATGTCAATAATAAAAATAAAACTAGTACAGTATTATATATTAAAATTAATTATTTATATCTTAAATATTTTCATATATATATATCTATATATATATATATATATATATATATATATATATATATATATATATATATATATATATATATATATGCATAATTTTAATGGATTATTTATACATTTTTATTTCTCTTTCCTTTTTTTGTTAATATAATTCAAGTAATATTGATTTTAATTTAATCAAGTTTTCTTGAATCAACTTATCTAACACTTCTCTTTATCATTTTTTTTTGGAATAATATGTATGTTGTGATCTTTCAATGAATTCATTGTCAGTATACGCCTCTAATTATGTATTATTGCACTCACATGCCAACGAATTATATTGATTCTCTCTTGACAATCTTTAACAATTTGAACACCTCACAAGAGTAATTTTAATATTCTAAGCTCATTGACACCGTTTATTTTATGAGTGGATGGCGTCCAATAGGCTTTTGCGAGGAATGAAGTCTTTTCAATCTGACTCGAGTGACATTAATTTATAATCTGTCGTTGTTATTATACTCGCTCAATTCGACCTGTGGATCACATATGAGAGTTAACATTGCCGTCTCAATGATATGATCATGCATGATATGAGAACCATCAAACATAATGATTGTTAATATGCCTATTAGTGTCCTAGCATGTGACTTACCTAGGTTGAAGCAAAATTTTCATAAACTCCATAATTTACTTATCATTAATTGATTTGATGCTATATGCTACAGTCATTATTATGAACATTAAGCTAAGTTTGTTCATTCCCTCTCAAGCATTATGGAATGTTCTTATTCAGCATTTCTACTTAGTAGTAAGAGCAATAAGCTTATCAGTAAATAACGTCAAATCAAGATATATAACACTTAAATGAAAATAAAATTTTTTCACCCCTTTCATAAAAAAATAAGCCCATTGAACTTTATAATGGATGATGCTTGTGAATGAAGAGCAATAGAAATAAATGCTGAAAAATAAATAGAATGCTCATATATTAATGCTTTGAATTAAAAATGCAAACATATGATACAAATTCAAAAGAAATTCATACAATTACTTAAATGTATATTAAAGTTCTCTTTTAGGTACTCAGTTTTAGGTTTTACATAATTAGCAATTATATATACTTTAATTAAATATATTTATTATTTTTGAATATGTTAAATATATCTAATCAAGTATATCAATTAGATATAATCATATTCATAATCATAAAATTAATTAGTCAACCTTTGAGCGATTGCTAAATATTCTATAGAAAAAAATATGTGTAATAGAGGTTATATATGCTCATGAGTAATCGAATATATTTAACTTGACATTTATTTAAGTTTTATAATTCAATCACTTTGATGATTAATGGATTAAGCTTAATATAGACATCAATTAAATAAGTGCATCAATGATTATTTTAATATATATGATTTCATGGAATAGACCCAAATTTAATGATCCTTTCTCTTATATATTTATCCCACTATGTGGGGGTCCTTACATGAATACTTCTTCTCCATGATGTCCTATTAAGTGTTAAATTTTTATTTAGTTCTAATAAAAAATTGTCTTTTTTTATAATTCATAATCAAGCCTTTTTAGATCTTTCTCTTCCTTTCTTTTTTTTATCACTTTGTAGTTATGTCTAAGTGTAAAGCTAGTCATCCATTTGACCATCCTTATCTCTGCAATATTTCTAATATTTGTATGATCTTGCTAATTCTCAATTTTTTTTTCATACATGTACATGTGAATGCCTAATAATAATTTAGTTATATTTACTTTTTATTACATAGATATTAAGAAAATTTATTCTAATTTCATTTAGTCTTGCAAACATTAATGGAGTTTTTATTTTTTTTAGAGATTTCATCTTAAACTTCTTTCTATGATGTTTATACTTATGAATGCATAATAGTTTAGTTGTGTTGTTTAATAATTTAATTATATTTGTCTTTCAAATTTAGCATCATTTAAAAAAGGGATAACACATGATGCTTGAAATCAAAGATGTGTAGTAAAACTAATCTATCATGATATAAACAAAATATAACAGGATATTTTGACATAAATTTTCTCCTAAAATAATGTACTTTTAGTCAAGAGTAAAAGATCTGAATACTCTTTTTCACCACGCAAGACACTTTAGTCTAGGCTTAAACTTTAAACCAATAAGTCTTAGTTTCCTCATATTATATATGTGAATTTGTGATTAAATTCGCTCAACATTTTTTTTGACCATTTATGCTTTGTTTTGTTAAATTATTCCATACTAAATCTATTTTGATGAAATATTCAGAGAAATTATTAATGAATATGTTGCATATCTTCATGAGGTGGTGATGGAAGTAGCCTGCAAAGTGGCAGAGAGTTTGGGCTTGGTTGGTTACACATTTCAAGAATGGACTTGCGATGCAAGATTTCACCGTTATGACTTTACGTTGGAAGAAAATATTGGCTCTATTGCTTTGTACGGTCACACCGACACTGGCTTTCTAACGATCTTGCAAGAAGATGAGTGTGTTAGTGGGCTGGAGATCATGAACGCTAATGGAGACTTTGTGGCTATTGATCCTGTACCAGGAACCTTACTGGTTGTGATTGGCGATATGGAGAAGGTCAGTTATTTATTTCATTTTTTTTTTGTTTAAAGTCTGATTCTTTTTTTATTTTTTTATGAAGGTTTGGAGTAATGGAAGATTACACAATGTGATGCATAGGGTGGTGTGCAAAAAAGCTATACCACGAATACCCATCATTTTGTTCTTACTAGGACCAAAGGATGATTTCATAGAGCCTGAAGCCTCATTCATTGATTCTGATCATCCAAGGCTCTTTCAAAAATTCAAATATACAGAATATAGGAAGGTTAAGAACGCATCTGCTGCTTCGGCCGACAAGATCCTCCCTCTCTTTAAAGAAGAATAAATGAAGCTAGTAATAAATAATTGAAATAAGTATCTTTTTAGCACTGATATTAACTTTCATAACTTTCTAGAGTGCTGCTTCTAGAAATGCAAATGTAATGGAGACTATTGGCATGAATAGTATGAGTTTCAATAATGCATGAGTGTTCAATTTTATTATAGGTTTTTTTGGTTGCTTTGTATTTAAGAATAAAAGGAGTTTTATTACTAGAATATTGATTAAGAAAATAATTTATCGATTATTGTTATTTTGAAATTGTAAGAGTCACCTATTATTTATTTATTTATTTATTTTTTGAATTATTAAGACTTAATGATAAATTAAATTCATGTATCATGTCTAGAAAGTTTGTTATCATGTTGGGAGGGAACTCTAAAGTGACAGGACTCACCGTCCTACGCATGCCACTTATTATGTCATTCTTGTTAAGCAAAGTGGTGTCAGAGTTAAGTTACTCCTTTAGAAAAATCAAAAAATAAAAATATTAATTAAAAAATATTTTTATATTTCATAATTAAATATTTATATTTTTTTTTTCTTAAAATTTTGAATAAAGCCAATCTTAAATTTATGGATACGTCCGAAAATATTACGTCTCCAACGCATAATCTTAAGAATCAAAACTCGATCATAAAAAAATATTTATTGTTTATCTTCCATCTTCCATGAGAAAATTGTCAACAAGATTTTATTTTTTAACAGAAATGATAATCTTAGAAATAAAAAAAATTATAAATTAGGAGGTTTTGCCTAACTGCATTTCCTTGCTCGTGAATATATCTGCGAGAGAAAGAAAGAGTGAGAGTAGAGAGTTAAGAAGTGAAGCGGCGGCTAGGGTTATGCCCCTCCTCGAAAAATCCAATTTTTGGCGGTTCTTCTTGCATCTTCACCCTTCTTGTTGGAGCCTGGCACAAACCACTCTAAGTAAACCTCCTCTTCCTCTGACCTCGGGCCTGGGATCCCTTTCCTCTAGTTCTAGATCTTGTCAACCTCCTTTTTGGCTATTCCTTCCTCTATGGCCTCAAAGGCATTCTCTGCCAACTTTCCTCTTCTTCCTTCCTCTATCCTTAGTTCCGTGTTGGGAGTACCTCCTTCCACATCATCCTCTATGTCTGCGGGGTTCCATAAGCCGATTTCCTCTAGAGTATGCAATTGGAAAGATATGCTCTTCTCCCAGAATGAGAAAAGCAAGTCTGTTGCTTTGTCTTATGTCCCTCCATCTTCGGATGAAATTTGCTTCTCTGAAAGTGAGCTGGCTGAAGGGCAAAAAGATTGGTCTCTATCCTTAGTTGGCTATGCTATTGGTAAACGACCATTTTACGGATCTTTGCTTGCGGCTATTAAGAGGAAGTGGCAATTCAAAGGTGGACTGGATTTACTATCCTTAGAAGGAGATTTTTTCCTATTTAAGTTTGCTTGCCAGGAAGACTTTGATATGGTCTAGGACCATGGGCCGTGTTTTCTTAATGGAAGACCCTTCATTTTTCAGAAATGGTCGTGGGATTTTCGACCTTCCAAAGAAAATATAACCGATCTTCCCCTTTGGTTCAAATTGCCGAACTTCCCTCTTTGCTGTTGGAATGATGTTGGGTTCTCAAAAGTGGCCAGTTCGGTAGGCATTCCCCTAGCCGTTGACAACTTGACTACCTCTAAATCTAGAATTACCTTTGCTAGAGTGTGTGTGCAAGTGAGCCTCTCATCCCCTCTTCCAGATTCAGTCTCTCTCAATTTGAATGGGAATAAATTCAAACAAGAGAGATAATTTATGAGAAACAAAGCTTGTTCTAAATGCTCCACATTTTCTCATGAAGATGACAATTGCCCTCTTAATCCTGAGATAAGACCCGCTTCTAGAGGACGAAGTCGAAGCCGTGCTCCTCGCCAGTCACAAAAAATTACTGCCTCTACTACTCATCCTAGCACTGCCGATACTACAATGCTGCATGCCACTACTATTCCCCCTCTACCCTCTTCCCAGATTGCTCCTCACTTAGACAAAGATCTCACCGGTAATTCCCCTATTAATGACCTTAATCAATTGCCTGCTCCTTCTCCCTCTCAAGAAGAAATCCCAGATCTCGCCACTACCACCCATTCTTTAAACAATGAACCCCCTCCTCAATCTGATAACTGATCCTCACTCTACGGTGTTACGACCATCCGCTCTCGCCTCTTCAAAATCCTTTGAACAACACTCAAAGACCCCGAGCAAAGGTTCCTTAGATAATGACCTTTCCAAATCCTCCTTGCCTCATAATGGGCATAGCCAAAAAGCTACGTCCAAAAGAAAAGGTAAATGAGTTCTTCATTTTCTTATGACTATTAATCCTAGAATTGGATGTTAGAATGTTAGGGCCTTCTAAGACTACAAGACTGCAGGAGAATTATCAAGGAGTTTAAGCTTGATTTGTTATGCCTGTTGGAAACCAAATTGTCTTCTTCCTCTCTTATTAAAAGCTTTCCTTCCAATAAGCTTCAGCTGTTCTACCCAGAGGAGTCTTCAGAAAATTTGAATGCTTTCCTGGGGGCAGAATTTGGCTTAAATGGAACCCTTTTACTATTTCCTTCAAGACTCTCTCTAAGGATGCTCAATTTATCCATGGTGTTGTTAAAGGTAATGGCGTGCCAGATTTCTTTGTTACCTTTGTCTATGGTCATAATAACCCACAAGATAGAAAATCTCTTTGGAGCACTATACGTGCTTTGGCTGACTCAATAAGCTCTCCTTGGATAATACAGGGAGATTTTAATTGTATTCTATCATATAAGGAAAAATTTGGAGGTAACCCGACCCCTATGAACAAAATGCAAGACTTCAGGGAGTGTATCCAAGATAGTGGGCTCTTGGAGCTTCCAAGTTCGGGTTTGTTTTATACTTGGTCCAATCTATAGTCTGGAAACCCTATCCTCACCAAGATCGATCTGGCCTTTATGCAATGATCTATGGCTAAACACTTTTCCCAACTCCTACTATAAAGTTTCTACTCCCCTATCCTCTGATCACTCCCCTTTATCAATTTTTGTTAATAATACTACTCCTACACAGTCAAGATTTTGCTTTAGAAACTATTGGACATCTCATTTAGCTTCTTATATTAGTTGACTTGGAACACCTTTGTTCAAGGGGATCCTCTTTTTGTGCTACAAAAAAAACTTCAGATCACTAAGATGTTACTCAAAAGGCACGGGTGGACTGCCTCCTCCCTTCAGATTCAGATCTCTTCAACAAAAATGGAACAAGAAGATATCCTTCTTCGACTTGAAAACAATCCCCACAACGAGCTCCTTTTGAAGGAATCCATTGAAATTAAAAATAGGTATGCTTCTCTCATTAAAGAAGAATATGTGTGGGCTGCTCAGAAGGCCAAGGCGCATTGGCTTACATCGTCTGATGATGACATCAAATTTCTATATTGTTCCATCAATGAGAGACAAAATTCCAATCGTATTAGAAGCCTCCAAGTGGAAAATGAAACTATATATGAGCCTAAATCTATTGGAAATGAACTTTGTAGATACTTCACTTATTGCTTAATGTAGGAATCTTTAGTGTTGACGAGCTCCAACATTCACGTGGTTTCTCCTTTGCAAGTCAACTAGAAATGGATCTTCTTGATTTGGAAATTACAAATGCCTTGCACAGTTTTGATGATAATAAATCCCCTGGTCTAGATGGGTTTAATGCAAAATTTTCAAGGTTGGGAAATTACAGGAAAATAATTCCTCCTAGCTGTGCATCACTTCTTCAAATAGGGGAAACTTCCCACTCCATTCAAGCATACTCTTATTACATTGATTCCAAAATTTAAGCATGCTACCATTATTTCTGATTATAGGCATATTTCCTTGTGTAATACCTTTTATAAGGTGATAGCCAAAGTGCTTGCAAACAGATTAAAGAAGGTGCTTCTGACTTTAATCCATATGGCTCAATCTGCTTTAATTAAAGGTAGAGACATATCTGATAATATTGCATTAGCGCATGAGCTTAGTCTTGATTTTGCGCAAAACTATGGGGAATTCCTTTCTTGCAAAGTTTGATTTGCGAAAAGCTTTTGATTTAATTCATAGACCTGCTCTCCTTCATCGGCTAGCTTAGAATGGTTTTCCTATTCATTAAGTGGATTGAAGCTTGTATTTGTGATGTTCCCTTTTCTGTGGTGCTCAATGGTAATGTCAAGGGTTATTTCAATTCTACTAATGGCCTTAGACAAGGGTGCCCCCTTTCACCTTTTCTATTCACCATTGCTATAGATTCCCTCTCCTACTTACTTGAAGATCAGATTAGGCAAGGAAATTTTACTCCCATCATTGGGAATTATGCTATCTCTCATTTTTTTTTTGATGATCTAGTTACTAAAGAAAGGCAAACAATATATCTATCAATTCCTTAAGAGGCATCTTTTGCTCTTTCGCTGATTACTCTGGCCTAGAGGTTAACAGGGAGAAATCTATCATATGCTTCTCTAAGAATTGCACTAATGCTGATAATTAGCACATTAATGTGGGTCAATTCCCTTTCAAATATTTGGGCATATATATTGCGGCTGGCCCTCTCAAAGCTCACCACTTTGCTGCTCTTTTGAAAAAGCTGCATCTATGATTAGCTGGGTGGAAATCCAAACTTCTATCCCTAGGGGGTAGATTTCAGCCTCCTTTAATAACCTTAACTTATTGGTTAAGGATGATTTCTATGCCTAAATGCATTCTAATGAAGATATCATTAATCATGACCAACTTCTTCTATCATAATGGTGAAGCGTAAATTACACCTTATTTCTGGCTAAAACTACCCTCCCTAGGATGGGGAGGTATTGGTCTTCTATCTACCTCTAATTTAAATACCTTAAGTAAGCTCAAATGTCTCCGGAGAGTCCTCAACAATACTTCTCAATTTTCGTGGATGGTGTAAAATAAATACATATCTCTATGGAATAAGAATGAATCCCGTATGTCCTCACTTTGGAGAGAACTTCGCCTCTAAATTCAGGAAAAAATCTCTATTATAGGGGAGGTCAAATCTCTACATTCTCTTTATTTTGATCCTTGGTGTAATGGTTTGTCTCTATTTGAAATCATGGGTAATGAATGCTTTTCCTGCTTTGGTCAACCGATCCATGCTAGGCTTAACTCCATATTCCACAATGGAGTGGTTGTTCTTCCTGATGGGATGCATTCTCGTTTCCCTGCTGTCTTCAAAGCAATCTCTGATTTTTCAGGAAGACAGGATTCTCATGAGGTTTTATGGGGAAGTACTAATAAACTATCATCTAAGCTTATTATTCAAGCATTGTTTGAGCACATTCCTATGGTTAATTGGTTTAAAGACATTTGGTTTAAAGGGTATGCTATTAATTATGCATTGTATTGTTGGATGGCTTTTCTCAAAGGGCAAAAAAACCTACTTCAGCTCGAGGATTAGGTCCCACACATACTCAAGGTTTTTTTGGAATCTCATTCTCACCTCTTCTTTGAATGAATGTGTCTATGACCTTATTGAGGAATATTTTTCCTCTCGGGAACTTGTTACTTATGCAAACTACTTTAGCACAGTTGTTTAGTGAGATTAGTAACATGGAAAACATGATTTTGGCTAGATTATGCTTATTATCAGTAATGGTGTATATTATTTGGAAGGAAAGGAATGCTCGATTCCATAATCAGTCGATAGATCCATCTTATGGATGGGTAATCAAATCAAAACTATTGTAGCATTCAAACTTAGAAGGTGGGTTTTTAAAGACCATTGGCCCGCGGAAATTATTAGTGCTTTGCTGAAATGGAGGAACCAGGAATACTGATCTATCATTTTATAACACTGATTCTTTTCATATTTTCTTTCTGGTTTTATTTTTGGTGGATGATGATGATAATGGGGGCCCTTCTCTTTTTTTTTTCGGTATTGATGGTGATAAGGATTGTCATTCAACTTGGATGGGTTGAATCCAAAATTCTTTGTGCATCTCTGATATCTTTTGGAGGACATTGGTCCTCATGGTTTTCTCTGCTGGAAAGCTGGTGCTTTGCTGAAATGGAGGAACCAAGAATACTAATATATCCATTTTTAACACTGATGCTTTTCATCTTGGAAGGCTGGGTTGAAACTAAGATCCTTTGTGCATTTATCTGTGATATTTTACTGGAGGACATTGGTCCTCAATAGTTTCTTTGGACAGAAATTTAGAAATCGGTGAATGGCTAATGGCTGGGGCCGCTCTACATCCTCATCTGGATGATTTTGAGATCTGAGTCCATTTAGTCTCTTTATCCATTTCTGCTCTATTATAAATGTTGATACTATAGTTCCCTCTGTCTTATGCTGTATTTCCTTTTAACTTGTTATTTAGTTAGATACCTCTATTTAGCTCAATTGTAAAACTCTTTTTGGAATGAAATTGGGTTAACACCCTCACCTTTTCCAAAAAAAAGGAGGTTTTGCCTTGTATAAAAGTTATCGGAAGAAGGCCGCCTACAGATAAACCCATTGCCTTCACAAAGATCCGCAATGTCAATGAGGCTATTGTGGTTCGGTGATCGACCGCAAACTTCCTTGCAGAGTCGGAGAAGTGCCACGCTGGTTGGGTCGTTAACCATGGGATTCCGACGCTTCGGGAAATAAAGGCCACACCGCTATTCGAGATGCCCCTTGAGTCCAAACCGCGAACGCTGATGACAAAATCGAACGGTGGCTATTTTCCTTTAAATGATGGGATTGGTCGAAGTCTTTTAGCATTTTCGACGTCACCAGGACGCCCATATTTTCTCCATCATGAAAGTATCGCCGACAACGGTGGTGGTGCATTATTTGGTTTTAACTAAAATCAAACCGAACCAAAGTTTTGAGTAATTTGGTTTGGTTTTGAACTTAATAATTTGGATTTTGGTTTTAATTAATGAAAACTTTGATTTTGGTTTTGGATCATTTGTTAAATAAAATTTTGGATGAAACCAAATAAAAATTATATGATATATGACATTATTAATTTATATATTATAGTCTTATCATAAGAATTATAAATATAAACTACTATTATTTGTTCATTATACAATAAAATATTATGCAAATAATATTTAAACATAGCAAACTTTGGTTTATCCAAAACCAAACCAAAATAACCGAATCAAATTGTTATTCGGTTTGTTTGGTTTTACATTTTATTTGGTTCAATATTTTAGGAATCCAAAACCAATTGGTTTTAAAAATTTATCATCCAAACCAACCAAATGCACACCCCTAGTTTCAACTTGGGGCAATAATACAAGAAAAAGTAATTCACCTCATGAGCTAACTTTTGAGATTTAGAGAGGTCCAAATTTTAATAATTAGTATAGCTCAAGTTACCATAGCTCTCGTGAGATTTGATTTGACCCACACGCATGAACGTAAGATCCACTGCTTGAGATCAGCATGGATGTCGGCAGGTCCGAAGTCATGTTTAAAGAGGAGTATATTTGATTTCCCACACTGATTTATGTTAAGGCAAAGCCGACCCAAGTTACAACTCTTAGATTTTGGGCTTAGATGAATGGATTTCATGACCTGATGTGTGAAAAGGGAGATTGTTGGGATGTAGTCTCATCGATAGTAAAAAGGGTAATTATAATATATATATGATAAGAAAAATCTCACCTCTTTGTCAACTTTTAAGGTTATACATCTTCTTTAATCGAGCATTAAAATTCAATCACATCTATATCTTTCAAGCAAATTTCTAATGCTATTGCAAATAGCTTTGATGAGGATGTTAGCTAGTTGATCTTACAACTGAATCATCAATAATTTTATGATCTTCTCATCCTACTTCTCTTTAAAAAAATTTGACTACTTTGACATATTTTGTATCATTATGTTGCCTTAGATTATATGCAATATCATATGTAGTATTATTATCACAAAATAATAAGATTGATTAATTGGATAAAAACTCAATAACTACAAGATAAATTGTAGCTATAAAGATTTATATATTCTAAGTGTCATATCTTTGAATTCAATTTATATACTTGAGCTATAGTATTTTGATTCTTGTTCCTCCATATCATGACATTGCAACTCATAAAGTTAAAATCAATGTATGTCACTATATTTTGATGATCTTTATTTTTATAGAATAAAGTTCTTTTACTGGATAGACTTCATGCATCTTAATATGCATGTTGCAAAAACATATGTTGTTCTCTAAAGTTTTGCATAAATTAGCAAATGACAGATAATGCATAACTAAGACCTAATCTTATGTGATCTAAATACAAAGTCTAGCTCCTCATAAGCTTTTGGCCTCTACCTTTATCAATTAGAATTTGGTTTGATAGAACTACATAACTGCAAATCTTTTTTATTGGAGTGTTTACTAGTTCACATGCTAATATTCCAATCTCTTGTAAAGGATCTATGACATACTTTCTTAAGATAAAGTTTATTTTATTAGATCGAGACACATCAACCCTAAAAAATATTTAAAAAGACCTAGATTTTTCATTTTGAGTCCTTAGACATAATTTATTGAAGCTTTGTTTTTCTTGAATTGATTTTACATAGCTGTCGTGTTATCCAAATATATAATAAGTGTAGTAATCTTACACTGTCAATTTTTTCAAAATCAAAGTGTGATCTAAATTACTTTGATGGATTATAAATCTTTCAAACAAAGCTTTCAGAGATTATTTCAATCAACATAATATTATTTTTTTTTAGTTTGCAAGCCTGGTTATAATTTATTAGAATCATCTATTCTAGTGAAGAATTCCATGTAAACTTGTTTAGTTAATTCTCAAAGAAAATTTTATTCTTCGTGTTGAATAGATGTAATTACCATTCTAAATTTATAGATAAAGAGAAAAAAAAGACTTGAGTTGTAATAATTATAGATGCAAATGTCTATATATAATCATTTTAATAGATCAAGATATATCCTTTATTGCCAACTTTATTTGTGTAAATTCATTTACGCCCAATATTTTTCTTTCTAGGTGGGTGATTAATAAGTTTCATGGTTTCATTTTTTTTGTAAGACTTTTATCTCATTCTCTATAATGGATTTGTATTTTGGGTCAGCTAAGACATCTTTCATATTTTTAAGAATAGATGCAATAGATAATTAATTTCTAGTTTCATCTGTTCTTTCTATATTTTTCATTAATTTGATTCTAGCAAATGATGTTTAAACATAATAATTTATAATTCAATTGATTTTACTAGGAAGCTCATATTCATATATGGGCTTAGGACTTCCTCTAATGTGACATTGTGGTAGTAGTTTTCTTTGTGCCTCAAACTCAAAATTATTATCAGTTAATGATTAATTTTGCATATTAGTTTCATGTGCTATGAGGAAAGTTTTCTTGAAATTGAGGTGGAGATGGACTTAAACATCCATTTTTTTTTTCAATAAATCATATTCTTCTACTTTGTGATTGATAATTTCATTTTGTGAGTCATCACCATTAAAACCTACATTTATAATACTCGTTTCAATGTTGCTCTCATTATGATTTTCATATTCCACAGATTTTTCTAGCTTATAGTTAATAGTTTGAATTTCCCTTTGATGCTCCCCTTGAAATTCATATTAATAGAATAAAGTTGTCTTAATGAAAACATTATATACTTTTTGATAGAAAAAACATGGTATTATGCTTGAGGAGCTGACTTATCTAGTTGATATTTGTGCAAGTGTACAAGTCCTACACACTAAAAATATGAGGAGGTGTAAGGCATCTTAGCCTAGTAGATGAGAGCTTTAGTTTTAAACGAATAAGTCTTAGGTTTAAGTTCTTGTACATGCGTTGCGTGTATGAGTTTGCAATTAAATTCGTTCAATTGTCCCAAAAAAAAAAAAAAAAGAGTATGAGGAGGTGTATTTAGGATAGTTGACTCAATAATTTCTTCTAAGAAAGCTTAGAAAGGTGTTTGTAAGTAAATGGAGCTAGAGTGAAAGTGATTAATTAAATGTCCTACTAAGATAAATGTTTCTCCTTATGATAAGGACATACAGGCTTTCTTAGGAAGCACAAACAAAGTCCATTAACTATTTGGTTGGCTACTCGTTCGAGGATTGGTCTTGTGGTGCAAGATTTCATCATTACAACTTCACATCACAAGAAGATATCGGCCCTATTTCTTTGTACGATCACACCGACACTGGCTTTCTAACCATCTTACTAGAAGATGAGTGTGTCAATGGGCTGGAGATCATAAACCCTAATGGAAACTTTGTGGCTGTTGATCCTGTACCAGGAACTTTTCTAGTTGTACTGGTGATATGGGGAAGGTAAGTTTGCTGTTTAAATTTTTTTTTATTATTAGTTTAAAATGTGCTTGAGAAGAAATAAATAAATGCCAAAATCATAAAAATTTGAAAAAGCCATATTTTATTTTCAATATCAAGCATATTTTCAACAAATATATTTATTAAAAATTATATATGTATACTATTTTTTTAATATTTAGTGCTTAGTTGGGAAAATCACTTCTAAAAATCACTTCTAAGGCTATTAAAATTTTGTCATGTTTGATTTCATAGTGATTTGACTTGCTGAACTTCTATCCGAGTCAAAGTAATTTTGACTTTGAATTGAGTACTGGACAAATAGAAATCAAAAACTTATTTTCAAAGTCAAGTTGTAAGAAAAATAAAAGGAGGATTTACATACATGCTACACAATTTTTAGGTATTTATATATCTAATACTTAAACTTTAATATATATATATATATATATATATATATATATAACACCTCAATCTTCAACGTTACATCAAAAATACTATCACTATTAACTCTTTTTAAAATGAAATAAATATTTTCAAGCATTAAAAAATATTAGATAAGTAAATATTATAGTTTTGGTGTTAGATATATAAATAAATATAATTGTGCTATGTATATAAATCTTCAGATAAAAATGATATAATAAAATTCTAAATTATATTTATTTAGTTTATATTTTTTTTTAATAAATATATCAAAACAATAGACAATAAGTTCAAAGTTCTCTTTATATAAAATTCATATGTTAGAATTCCAAAATTTTTAATTTTATGATTAATATTACATGTATTTATAAAATATACAAAGAGTTATAAGAATACCAAATTCTGATTTTCTATTATAAATTCGTATAATTTTATCAGAACTTCTCGTTTAAATTTGTATTATATCTAGAAATGTCCATGGAAGATATATAAACCCATGAGATCATTTTATAATTATAAGCCAACTTATTTGATCTTAAAAAGTTTATTTCTAATATGTTTTTATTCCTTAATTTAATTTTTTATCATTCTATATCTCCTAATGTATATATCTTCATTTTCTTATTACTTTAAACAATTGATTATATATATGTTTATCTAAATTCTGCTCAACTTTATTTATTTTGAGATTTATTTTCTTTAAAATAATTTTTATTGAAATGATAAACCTGAATGTTTTTTTTTTTGAGATAATTGAAAAGGTATATTTCTTATTACATGATTAATTTAGATGATAAAATATTTTGAAATCATGTATTTTTTGGCATACAATTCAAATATTATAATTCTAGGAGTTATAATTCAATGAATTAATTTGCATGCATTTATGAAACATATAAAGAACCATAAGAATACTAACAGTTAATCTAAATTTTAAATTGCTTATATATATATATATATATATATATATATATATATATATATATATATATATAAAATAGAGCATAGAGAAAGATTATATTTTTAAAATATATTATTTGTATTTTCATTTAATTTATAGTAGTATTATAAATGGGGCTTGTGATTTTCTCAATACAAAAAAATCTTAATTTTTTTATTTAAACTCCTTGTATTAAATCCTAAGATTTTATTTTCATTATATTTATATAATAATAAAAGTCAAATCATCCAATTAAATTTTTTTGTTTTCTTGGCATAAAATTCAAATTATAAAATTGAATTTATATTGTATTATTAAAAATTAATTAATAAATTAATTCTTTTTTATTTATTAGCGAAGCTTGGAGATTGTCTTAAGAAACAAATAAGTTTTATTAATCTTTATCTATAACAAATATATATATATATATATTATAATTTATATATTTATTTATTTCTTATGTTATATAATCCAATATTTTATTACTTAAATTTTAATAAAGATAGTTTACTTATACGTACACTTAATGTATACTGCTAAGATTTATAAAAATAATAAAAGGATCGCTAAAATACAAATTAATTACATTAAAACAACTTATTTGTTAGTTATTTATTTATTAAGAGAATTATTTATGCATCTATTTTAATAGAAAATTTAGCACATAAATATAAATACTAAAATTAGTAATATGTATGTTGTTGTTATTTCATTACTATTATTATTATTATTATTATTATTATTATTATTATTATTATTGTTATTATTATTATTATTATTATTATTATTATTATTATTATTATTATTATTATTATTCTTAGTTAATTTTATTTTGGATGAAGTTGCCAAGGCTATAGTGGTTGATGAGAATAAAATGAATTTTTTTCACTTATTTATTTATATATTTTTTAATGCTACACAATCATGATCTTTTGTAATATGAAAATTTAAAAAAAAAAAAAAAACTTCGCTACATAGAATAGAAATTATTTAAGAATTTAAATTTAATAAAAATCTTTTTTGATTAATTTAGATCCTGAATCATTTTCTTCACATATATACATAAATCCAATACAATTTTCTATTTATATCAAATTATCCAAGATATATTTGAAATATAATATATAAATAATAAACTTGATTTCTTATCAAGACCAGTTCAATTTTTAGCCGATGCTGATAGGATCCATTTAAAATTATATATAATCAAAAATATGTGATATGTACCTAATTCTTGGCTGATTTTGGTGAGAATGGGTTTGGTCTGGTAATTCTTGATGTTTGGTTCGTGAGTCACGAGTGGTCAACAGAGTTAATGGATAATTGGGGAAGGTTTTGGTGCTTTCAACCGCAGGATTAGCCTTTGTTCCGTTGGATCTAATCACTTGGATTGAGTTCCTCTTGAACTGAATCTTGAACCGTCGGATTGATTTGGTTTCTTATCTACCCTTAGATTTGATCTTTGATCAAGTGGTTCTTGATTTCTAAGGAGTGGATAATGTACGCCTTCTTTGATCATTTGATCCAGCCTGGTATTAGCTGCGTCTTGGCCGGATGATGCTTGATGCAACTTACCTTAATTCTTTCTTTGCTTTGTTTTGTTTCAGCCGTCCGCTCCAGAAAAGGGTGAGAGGAGGAAATAAGGTTTTCGGTGATGAGGGGCGGATCTGATGGCAGGAAGGGGTTGGAGAGGGAAAAGAAGGAGAGAAGAGTTTCTTTAATTTGATTACTGTTTGGTTTCTTTACTATTTATACATTGTTTTCTTCTATAGCCTAGATCTATGCTTTCCTTTACAAGTTGGGAAGTTCATAATGAATCGATTTATGTTATCGCTATTGATTTGTTTGTGTCTTTATCTTGCTGCTCTCCTGATTTTGGTTATTTTGTTATTAAAGTGTTCTTCTTGTTTTCTTTTTCTTGTTGTAGTCAGTTGTAATAAGTTTGATCTATTGATTTATTTCTTTTAGTTTTTAATTATCTCTTGTAGTCTGGTTGTACGCTTTGATGTATAATATTTTTGATCTTGTAATAAGACTTTATATTTCCTTAGTCTTCTTTCTAGTAGTCCTCATAAGTACTCAGATATTGATCTAAATCATTTGGTCTTCCTTACTGCATTGGTTTTGTGATCATTGTAATTTTTATTGTTGTATGTGATACTTTGGCCATTAGAGGATTTGGGCTCATATCAATATGTTACAAAACATCGACACTAAATTGAAAGAAAAATTGAATACAAATAGAGAGCGATATATCATTGAATAATAATTTTTAAACTAAAGTTTCAAAATATGATGTATTAAATTTAGCAAAAATAAAAAAAGAAAAAAGAAAAATCTAAATGTGAAGCACTCAAAGCTCAGTCTTATATATATATATATATATATAATTTTTAAAACATTCAAAATAATTTTTAAGATTTTAATTATTTTTAAAAATTATTATTATCATTTAATTTTTTTTATTTTGAATCACAACATAAATAAAATAAAATAAAAGTAATCCCAAACAGTCTTTAAAATTATTAAGCAAAGCATAAAAAAGATACTATAGCTCAATAGAACTTGGGGCCGTTAGGCAAGATGCGATGATTGAAAAAAATCTATAATAATTTTTCTAAGGGGGATTTACATACATATCACACAAAATATTTTTATATTTGGTAATTAAATATTTATATTTTTTTTTCTTAAAATGTTGAACTAAGTCCAACTTAAATTTACGTATACGTCCGAACATATTATGGTGCCTTGAACGCATAATCTCATAATTAAGGATCAAAACTCTCAATCACTCTGCGTAAAACTATTTATTGTTTGTGTTCCGTGTGACAATTGTGAGAAAGATTAACATAAACTATAATCTTAAAAAAAAAATAAAAAAAATAAAAAATAAAGTAGGAGGTTTCGTCTTCTATAAAATGAATTCGTCTTGAAGAATTAAAACAGGCAGAACTGTACCGGCGGCCTTCCAGGTGAATCCATCGCCATCACAAACTGATTGGCTTAATTTTTAAATTAGTTCCATATTAATAACTTAATTATATAATTAATTAGTCCATATTAATAACTTAATTATATAATTAATCTCCTTAAAAAAATTTAAAAAAATATCCGTCAGATCATCGGTTGAAAAATTTTAATTAAGACCAGATAAATAAAGCGAGTGACAATAATTTTGTATATATATTTGATTTATCATTAAACATATATATGATAAATAATTTAAATAGATAAAATAATGATTAAAAAGAAATTAAAAATACATCATCAAATCACATTATGGTTTTAATGAAAAAGAAAATATTAGCAAGTGTAAAATAACATCTTCAAATATAAAGACAAAAGAGATTATTTTTTAAGAATTTTAAATATTAAAATATAGATAACATATGAGAATTTGATATTATCAATTATATGTATTCAACAATCGTTGTATTATGACAAAATTACAAAATAACTTTCACTTTCACAACTTCAAATTTATATTAAAATCCGGCTACGGATCAAAAAGTCGTAACATGAAAATAGAATTTTTATTAACTTTCCAACGATACTAGACGCCAAAAATATAACACGATAAATAAAAAAAAATAGATGTTAACTTAATTTTTAAAAAAATATATATATATATATTTTAATAATTATATTTTAAATTTTAATTATCTAATTAAGTTATTAATATGGATTAATTTAAAAATTAAGCCCAATGTGATTCAACAATGTCGACGGAGACTTAACCACGGGATGCCGGCGACGCTGCCAGCGGAGATAATGGCCGTCGCACGGTCACTGTTCGAGATGCCTATTAAGGCCAAACTGCGCAGCGTTGATGATAGAATCAATAACTGTGGCTATATGCCGCCTGAAAAGATGGGGAGATTGGTCGAGTCGTTTGGCATTTACGACGCCGCCTCACCAGCGGACGTCCACTCGTTCTGCTCCGTCATGAACGTATCGCCGCGGCAACGGTGCGCTCTGCTTTCGCCATGGTTTATATTGCTCTCTCTGTTTTCTTTATTCAGCGAATCATGTTCTCAATTACGGCCATATGCGTGCATTTCCTAAAATTCTCTCCCCATATCCAGAAATTATTACGTGCGGATATATATATATATATATATATTGCAAAGCTATTAGACTCCGGTCTTCCGCACTTATAAATAATATTTTTTGTCATATTTATATATATACCACATAATTCTTATATATTTTCATATCTAACATCTAAACTTAGATATTTACTTATCTAATATTTTTCTATACTTAACACTATACATTCCACTTTTAAAAAGTGAAAAATAATAATATTTTTGATGATATAAAATATATATATATATATATATATATATATATATATATTAAAAGTGTTAGATATCTAAATATATAATTATTGTATGACATGTAGGTAAATCTCAATTTTTTTTTACATTTGAGTAAATTTAATCTCAAATTCAAATACATAAGTTATATTCAATTTTGAATTTAAGAGCTTTTTATTGAAAATCTAACCTCTACTATGCTG
This sequence comes from Cymbidium sinense, assembly GCA_021442155.1. Taxonomy (NCBI): domain Eukaryota; kingdom Viridiplantae; phylum Streptophyta; class Magnoliopsida; order Asparagales; family Orchidaceae; genus Cymbidium; species Cymbidium sinense. The sequence goes on from CM038217.1 coordinate 94,362,230, forward strand.
AAGTGACTTGCATCTTTCTAAATTAGAATAGAATCTCTAGGAATAATATTTTACTAATTTAACACCTCTCTCAACTAATACATAGAAATCATACACCCACTAATCTCAAAACTTAGAGAATAGCTTCGATGAAGGCAATAGAAAACTGATTTTTTGATCTAATTGTTGATAAGTTTATGTTATTTTCTTCTAATCAATCTTATTGAATATTATGTTTATGTTAATATGTTTAGTTTGATTATGTTAAGAGTGTTAATTTGGGTTCATGGGTCGGATTTGAGTCTGATCGGAAATTGATCCGAGTCAAAACTATTTGATCTAAACCTAGCCCGAATATTATACTGATTGAAACTCTTCATCTGACTTGACACAAACTCAACTAGCCTAAACATGGCCCAAATGACTCATTTAGATATGTATTTCAGGTTAAATTTAAGTCAAATTTGAACTAGTGGCTCAAAATCAGTTAATCTTGCATTGACATATCAAAATCGAGTCAAATATGAGTTAATGGATCTAAATAAAGTCAATTTTGAGAGGAAAAAAACCCGACTAAAAAAAATTAAAAAAGTCAACCCAAACTGAAAATTAATTTAGTCCCTCGACTATATAAAATATAAAATTGATCTCGATTTAGCCTTTGGGGATCATTTTGGATCAGTTTTATATGATGAGGAATAGATTGAAGTAATTTCATACTCAAGGATTAAATTAGTCACTTGCAAATAATTAAGGGTTCATTTTAAAATTTATCCCTTTCAATTATATTAGAAATAACACATGATGTGCGGTATCAATGATATATGAAGTAAAATTAGTCTGATATTATGCAGACTACATGAGTATATGCTGATATATTTTTTTCTCCCAATATAATATTTCTTTACTGGGGATCATAAATCCTTAACAGCTTTTCACTATTTATCATTATATTTTGTTCACTTGTTTCATACTAACTTTATTCTCATGAAACATTCAGAAAAATCATTAGTGAATATTTTTCGAATCTTCATGAGGTAATGATGAAAATAACCTGTAAAGTAGCAGAGAGTTTGGATTTGGTGAAATGGGGAAGGTTAGTTGTTTTAATTTTTTTAAAGTTTAAATGTTTTTGAGAAAGAGTAATCAATGGCAAAATTTTATAAATAATTAAAGCTAAAAAAATTAATATAACGAGAAAATCATAAAAAATTTGAAAAAAAAGTTATGATTTTTTCAAGTAGCAAACATATTTTATCAACAAATATACATTTAAAAGTTTATATGTATATTCATTTTTTTTTAAAAACAATTATTAGTTGAGAAAATCACATCTAAGGCTATTATAATTATAAACTGAGAGTAACTCCACTTAAGCCAACTTCTGTCTAATTCAAACAAAGAAATTTTGATTTTGAATTAGACATAAAGACAAGTAGAAATCTAAAACTTATTTTCAAGCATTCTTTATCTTAATCAGTTGGTTGAGGTCTTGTTTCTATTCAAATCTTGGGAAATGCATGGATGTATGAATTTGACATGAAAATGATTCGAATGGTGAAGGCTAATCACTTGAATTATGATTTGTATGGATAATATGCATGGTGAAGGCTTGGAGCAATGGAAGATTGAATAATGTGACACATAGAGTGATATGCAAGAAAGCCATACCACGAATCTCCATCATTTTATTTCTACTTGCGAAAAGGATGATTTGATAGAACTGAAGGCATTTATTGATTCGATCATCCAAGACTCTAGACTTTCAAATATCTGAGAATATAGGAAGGTTAGAAACTTAGCTATTATGGCTAATGATATCCTCCCTCTCTTAAAAGAATGACAGGTGAAGCTACTAAACAGAGAATGTTGAAACTACAATTTCAAATAATATGTGTGTGTATGCGTATGTGAGTAATAATTGTATCCAGCTAGCACTGATATTCAAGTTAATTAATAGCTTCCTAGAGTGCTACTATAAGAAATGCAAACATAAAGGCACATGAAGATTATTGACATCAAAAGTTTTAATGTTTTTTGAGTGTGTTAAATCAGCTTAAAGGTTTTCTTATATTACTTTGTATTAAGAATAAAAGGAGCTTTATTTTAAATGTTTAATTAAAGATTTTCTTAAAATGATGTAGCCTTCGATCCTTCATTTCTCATTTATGGTTTTGCATACATTTCCATATAATAAAGGGAAAAATCTGAGAAAGAAATAAGATTAAACATTTATTATAGTCTATCTTCTCTTCTTTTATGCTTGTGTGCATTCATGTCTGTTTTAGTGCTTAGAAGTGAGTGAGCAAAAGTGACTAAAGGTATAAAAAGAAAATTTTAGAGTGGTGAGAGAAATAAAATAAAAACCCCACCAACTACTCTATTGTTTTAAACAAAGTGGTATTAAGTTAAGTTGCTCTTTTCTTGAAAGATTGCATACAACAAAGTGCAACCTTTAGTCATGAAGTTAAACAAGAACTAGGGGAAGTAGACCATCTAGATGCAAGCATTGTTAGCATCCAAAGGTTGTTGGAATTTTCCAGCTAGCAGACAAGGTTAATTGACCTTATCAAAAAAAAGAAAAAAAGAAGCTAATTATAATGTTGATCAATAAGACTATTAAGGATCAAAAGGGATTATTTCTTATCTACAATGGTGTAGATGAAGATAATTTTAAGAAGATTGCAAAAGCAAATTCCTACAAATAATCCTATGATACCCTGACCACCATATTTAAGCATTATGAATTTGGAGCATCACGCTCTTCAAAAAGAGTTAGAGTATGCTCATATCAGGATTGTGAAACTATCTTTAATTATTTTTATTGCTTGCTCATAATTAAAAATCTCATGCTCTTCAAATATAGTTTGAGGAAGCTCATATCAAGGATTGTCAAACTATCTTTAATTATTTTTTATTGGTTGATCATAATTAAAAATAACATAAATAATAAATGTTGGAATTATTAAAGATGGGTGAGTGATGATGAAAATGCTTTAGTATTTGAGTTTGAAGTTCAAACATATTGTATTGGTCATTAAAGAATGAAAATATTTAGAGTACTTCGTCATCATTGTGTTGATGGGATTACTTTAAGTTTATGAGAAACACATTCAAAAGAATATCACTTCTAAAATAGTAGAGCAAGCTCTAAGACTTAGTTGACTTTAAAATATCAAGGAGATTATTGTGAAGAACATGGTGTTGTGGTAGAAGAAAAAGGTCATTGAGTTCAATAAAGCTAATAGAATATTTAGAAATGAAGAAAAATTCATTGTGGAAAAGATGTGGACGAGCTTGCCTTGATCAAGATAACTTGAAAATGTTGGGGGATAATCACTTAATATCGTAAAAAATTGATTCAAGGGATCTAAAGGAAAATGTTATACAAAAGTAACCAAAATACAAGATCACAAAGACAAAAGATTTAACATGAAAAAACAACGGAGCCACACCACACCAAAATATTCACTATGTGGAAAAATAAGAAGATTATTAAGAAGTACACTTATCTCAAGCCTTTCTACACTACTCACACTCTAGGGCACACCTACTCCATTCACACTAAAAGATAATAAAGAAAAATGCTAAGAAGTTATGAAAAGACTACAAAAAAAGAAATTATCTAAATACAAAATCTCCTATTTTGTAGTACTGCGGCAAGGTGGGCTCATTTATGGAGGTTGTTCGTGTACATACATGATTGTGTTTGTTTGAGAGATTACTCTATATATATATATATATATATATATATATATATATATATATATATATATATATATATATATATATATATATATATATATATATATATATATCTGTTAGGTTTATTACATACCTCATAAAAAAATTAATTATAGACTACCAAATTACTTGAGAAAGGGCTTTAGTACATATGGATCATACTTCTCCTATATGAAAAATGAGTAAGGAAGTATCATATCAGAAGTCAAGTTAAAATGAAATAAGATGCTTCCCCTTTATCATTAAACACCTAAGTTGAGCTAAGATAACATATTAATATTTTTTATGAAGTTAAGGATGGATTGCATAATTGTACATATCATACTAACATAGTCGAGCTACATTTACTTTAGTGATAAGATTATAAGTCACACTTTTAATTAATAGAAATTAGTTCTAACTTGTATTCATATAGAGATTTTAGTGTTATGAATTTAAAAAGCTTAGGTGAGTCTAGTTGGTTGTCTCCTTTTGTCTCTTTAAGGATCCAAGTTGAAAGTCCTATCATATTTTTTATACTGGAATTTAGTAAAGTGGTTGTGCCTATCTGGCATGCTATGTTATTATGTGGAGTCTGATTGTGTTGACCAATCAGGGATGTATTGTCAACTCAAAGCCCTCAATTTTTCTGATTAAGCTTGGTGGTGAGTTCATTGGAGGGTTGTAAGGGGGCATCGCTCCCCCTGCTTAAAGTTTAGGTGCCATTTTTTGTGTATAGCCCCTCAACATGGCATGGAGGTCTTGACTTCAAAGATTAAGAAGAAAATGTCTCGGTGTTGTAGTAGGTAGCATCGCAATGCTAGGACCTGAACACTTATTTCATAAGATAGAGGCCAGCGTAGAGCTAATGAAGCGAAGACCATCTTAAAGAAATTTTATGTAGTTTTTCATGTTTATTCACTATTCTATTATGTAAGTGAGTGAATAGTGAGAGCCTTAGAGGGACTAAAATTAGGAGAGACTTGAGCGAAGTGCGCTTTGTACTATTCTTCTAAGATTTTCTTCATAATGAATTTCTTAATGTGGAGTGGCTCTACGATTTTTTTTCTGTTCTTGAATTTTTCCACTTTAAATCGGTGCCCTATATGATTTTGTGTTTTATTCATTTTATTCAAAGTTTTTCTATAAATCTCTCAAATTTATTTCCGTGATTTATCTCCCCAAAATGTTGCACTCCCATCATAGATTTTTGCTTGAGCGAATTTTTTTTTATTATGATATTATGTATCCTCACTTCAGACAGTTCCAAAATGGTAAATCATTCTTATTATGTAATAATATAATTCAATTTCTAATAATTTGATCACATCTATCATATGTATAATATAACCATCACCTAAAAAAATTATATAATGGCTAATATATGACCATTCAAATCTTTTATAGCTATATGTCTCGCACATTCTACTTTGATTCCATTCAAATCTTTTCATGATTTAATTCTTACTCATTTTAGTTTTTTAAAAATTTTGCATTCTTTTTATACATCTATGATATTCCATAACAAAATCATGAATTTTGGTGAGAGTTTTCATAGATTTTAGTCACTTTAGAATGTAATTTACTATTAGAGTTTGCTCATATAAAAACTTGAATCATAACAACAAAAAATATCATTTTATTTTCATTGCTTGAGATGATGCACTCTCTTTTTTGCTAGTGGCATGACTTTCAATGATGATAAAAATAGAAAATAATAAATTTTCTCAGGATTTCACCATGTTGTAGCAATTCATGAATCACATATTCCAATTTGATGCATAATTGATTTAACTTGGTTGAGTTTTGTATCTAATTCTAGAGATATAACTTGGCTTTCAAATACTTAGCCAATCTTTAAAGTGGGGACCTTTGCCTTAAATTGATTTAAACTTTCATGATTACCTCAATGGTGACTTTTAATAAAAAAACTCATTCTTCAATCACCTCTAATTTTTAATGTAAGCATAAAAAACTTGAAAACTTGAAGTATACCTTTATGATGATCGATATAATTCTGTGGTGAAAAAGATATAATGATTTATATCTTCTTCTTCTTCTTCTTCTTCTTAAATTCAACCCTTAATAATTCTAAGTATGAAATGTACTCATTAAAATTTAGCAAGGGGCTTGAATTAGTAGAACTTAAGATCATTGTAACAAAAATTTTCATTTCATCTTATTCATTAGCTTTATTCATCATGACATTAACTTATTTTTCAACCAAGTTCATGTCCTTTTTAGAGTTGCTGATCTAAAATCTTTCTAATTTAAGAGAGGTTCGATAAAATCATTACCATTTGTGGTGTTTATTTTCGTATGTATGGGAGGACACCACACAGATCTGAGGGGGTACTCATTGAAGTGATCGATATGACATTGAGGTATGAAGTACTATCTCAAAAGATAGGGACATCACTCTTCAATAGGCCTAATCACCTAATGAGGACTCTTAAGGCATGATGGGTCTTAAATATACCGATTTTTCTCTTGATGGGTCTTAAGGCATGAGTTTATATTAAATTAGGTTCTAAAGTTCTCAATGGGGGTAAGTCTCCATAGTTAATTACATCCTAAGGAAAGTGAATTTCTTAGGAATACTCTCGATTAAAGTAGACAATTATTATCTCCAAAGATTTCAAGGGTAAGACTATTAATAAATTTATTATATTTGAAAAATCAATCGGGATAGATCAAAAGGAGAGACTTATTATTGAAGCCAAAGAAATGAATAGGAATACTCATAATACTAGAAAACCTAGTGAGCATTCCACTTATCCTATGGTTGGGATTTATATGTTTAAAATTGAAGAGAATTATTTATTTGAGTTAAATTTTATTAGATTGCTAGGGCTTATAATTCATTAACACAAGGTTGTGAAAATGCCTAATAGGTGAGGGTTTATGCTTGTAGCTTAAAGGAAACAACTACCTCAAATCTTAAATCTAGGGAGCTTTGGCATAAGCTGAAGCACACCAATATAAGCAAAAAAATGGGTATATGATTTACCTTCACAAAGAGAGTAAACCACCAATTATTAGATTAATACGAAAGTGATACCAACTAACTCCTCCTACACTTTAAAATCATGTAGGCAAGTCAAATGATTTGAAAAATAGTTGGGTTATTATTATTTACAAAGAGACTAAAGTCCTTAAACCCACTCTCTAAGAGACTAGAGCATGAGTGATATGAGTAATGACTTAGTCTAATGCAAATACTTTCAATTTTTATTTGATTTTTGACACTTCATTTTGACAAAGGCCATAGGATTTTTGTATGCCTAAATGCATGTTGAAATGAGTTATGGGATAAATCAAAAGAGAAGAGGGTGAAGCTCCGTTGGTAGGGGGTGCTCTCACAGGTCAAGTGTTCCCTATATATGTAAGGATGGTGGCCCTCATTTTGCAAAAGTGATTCTATGATATGCATGGTGTTACACATACAATAGTTAGCTAAGGGATTGCTAAATCTTTTAATTATCTTGATTTAACACCTATACTTTATGTGAGGTTATGAGTTATTTAAAAATTTAATTGTGAGTTGTAGTTGGATAAATGATTTATTTTTGTCTAAGAGCCTAATCGGATCCAGGCCACACATTAAATTATCATTCATAAAGAAAGGCATGTCATTTTTATTGTGCAATTTTAAACAAAATATCGATCAATTCTATAATCTAACACAAAAGAATAAGAGGCCGGTGCGGTCAGGTACCGATGTACAACCCAAAAAGAGGAATGGGTGTTGAGCTCTACCCTTATATAACCTGGTATATATGAAATAATAATTATAATTTATAAATGATAAGTGCTATTGTGTGTGTGTGTGTGTGTGTGTGTGTGGGGGTGGGGTCTTCAAATCTTCAAGTTTTGTATCTCTTCATTCCTTTCATGTCTTTTGCTTCTTTGATTTGGTAGGCTTCAAGGCATCACATGTCACCCTGTTGACTCACTTTTGAAGTGAGTTCTCAACTTCCTCATCATAGATCTTGGACACTTATAGTTATTAAGAGCTCCTTAGCCTTAAGACACTTCTAGTGATTAGGTGAATACTTAACCTAACCATAGAGACTTAGAGGGTTAGACATTTGAATAGGTTATGCCTTAGGGACTTAGGGAGACTTGCCTACCCTATAGCCTAAACCAAATCCATGCTTTCCTTCTTAAACCAAATGTCAAATTCATACCAAACCCAAATCAATTTCCAAACTCTTAATCAATCCCATGATCAAATCCAAGCTCAAAATTCTCCATAAACCTCATGATTGAATTCTATGGCTTTAACTTTAGCAATGTCCAATTCAATTGATTTTCTCAAAGAACAATTCAATCCCTGTGCTGTTTATTTTTGGATATGTTTATTGTGATGTGTGTGTATGTGTGTGTGTGTGTGTGTGTTGGGAGGGACATCAAGGAATAGTACACCATCTTGAAATATATAAATCACTACCATATGATGGACCTTATCACCTAATAAGGACTCCTAAGGCATGATAGGTACTAGAGATTTTCCCTTTACATGGATGAATAAAGTAAAGGTTCTAAAGTTTCCCATGGGGCAAGACCCCATAGTTAATTACATCAAGGAAGGTCAAATGGGATAGATCGAAAGGAGAGATTTATTATTGTAGCCAAATGGAGATAAGTAGGGGATGCTCATGATACTAAGAAGCCTAGTGAGCATCCTAAATTATACTATAGTTAGGCTTTATATGTTTGAAATTGAGGAGAATTATATATTTGAGTTGAAATTTTATTAGAAAGCTATGACTTAAAATCCCATAATACAAGATTGGGGAATTGCCTAACTTATAACTGCCTAGAGTGGTAGCCATCAAACTCCTCCTATGTTCTAAAAACCATGTGGTCAAGTCATATGCTTTGCAAGATGGTTAAGTTTTTATTATTTAGAAAAAAACTAAAGTCCTTAAACCCACTCTCTAAGAGACTAGATCATAAGTGGTATGAATAATGACTTAGTCTAATGCAAATTTTATCAAATTTTGTTTAATTTTGGACTCTTTATTTTGATAGAGGCTATAGGATTATATATGCCTAAATACATGATGAAATGAGTTATGGGCTAAATCAAAAGAGAAAGAGGTGTTTTCCATCATAGGCTCTCAAAGGTCAAGCCTTTTCCCTATCTGGCAAAGATGGAAACCCTCTCTTAGCAAGAGTGAAATAAAATGATATGCATGATATTAAGCATACAATATCTATCTAAGGGGTTGCTAAATATTTTTATTATCATGATTTAATGCCTAGGCTTTATGTGAGGTTATGAGTTATTTTTAGAAAATTTAGTTACAAGTTGTAATTAGGGTAGAGAAATTTAATTTTTTTTATCCTAAGAGCCTAATCACATCCAGGCCACACATTAAATCATCATACATGATAAAATTATAAAAACATGCCATTTCTATTACACATTGTAAATAAATCATCAAACAATTTATAACCTCAACGTGAAAGAATAACAGATGGTGGTCGCACCGACAACCTAAAAAAAATGTGGGTAGGAAGCTCTACCCTTATACATCCCAATATAAAAAGAATAATTACAAATTACAAAATGGTAAGTGGGGGATCTTCAAGTCTTCATGCTCTCTCCATCTCTTCATTTGATTTGTTCCATTTGATTTGGTGGGCTTCTAGGCATCACATAACACCCCAAGATTAAACCTTCTACCAATATTCATCCTTAACCCCCATAACACTTAACTGAATTCCTAATGCACAATTACATTAAAATATTGAAAAGTAAATCTAACTACACCTACAAAATAAGTGTTAGCTAAACACACCATACAACCCAAGCAATTATATGAATAATTTGGACTTAGCACCCAACACATGGGTAACTAAGTCCACTTGTCCTAATGTAGATTATGCTTAGGGGTTTAACAACCTGCAAAAGAGAGCATTTATATTTATTTTAAGCACCCTTAAAGCATAATCTCCTGCAAAAAATATGATTTGGCTAATCACAGCCTAACATCCAGTCTATAAAATATACACCCTAACATCCAATCTACAATAGTACATCAAAAAATAAGCATACGTCAATCCATACACCGCCCTAACATAAAGCTAGAAGTGGTGACTTAATCTAATGTGTGTGTTAAAGATTGTATGGTATGTCCTAACTAGGTTTTAGGGTTAAGATTTTCTAAGTATGAAGGATATTTAATTGTAAAAGGTGATTTCACTTTAAATGGTTTAATTGATTTGCAAATTTTACTTAATATTTTCTTTTATTTCATTTGACTACACTTAACAACTAAGTATTATGAGAGAAGAAAGAGAATCACTCTCTTTTATCCCTACTTTAAGTCACATCTAAAGCAAATTAATTAATCAATTCCTTTTAGTGAATGACTTATCATATATTTTAATTAATCCTAAGTTTAAGTTCACTTTAAATAAACTCATTCAATAAGAAAGACATCTTAAGATTAGTTGGAATGAATTACTATCATATAACACATGTTTGTTCATTTCTTCCATCATGTATATCATGCATATGATTAATTCCTAAGCATAGCTATACATACAATTTATATCTTAGCACACTTAAATGATGAATGCGAGTAAATATATTTGGAATTAATATTTCATTTGGTTGAATAATTTTGTCATATTATTTAAAGCTTTATTTAAATTCTTATGCAAAAGCATAAGGAAAGAACCTTAAATCACATGACTAATCAACTCAACCAATTAAACAAAGCATAAATGCATGTCTTTTAATAGAAAAAGTGGGGGTTTGTGGGGTTTCATTCATTAGCTAAGTACACATCCGCATGTATAAAAGTTTTAAGCAAGTACGTCACCATTGTTCTACACCAAGAGAATGAGATAGGAACCTCTTCAGGGCTACTTAAAGCCGTGCATCCAGGATGTCTAGACTAATATACCCACTATCCTTAGATACATATGGATGTATAAAAAATTACTAGAATAGAAAGCCATGCAAAAATTATATTTTTATTTGATTGATTTATTTTGTGTAAATGAATTAAATTTCTTTCTAAATTATGATGTTAAGATGCATAAGAATTAGTTCAAGCAGGTACATCGCCATTATTTCACACCAAGGGAACGAGGTAGGAACCTCCTTAGGGCTACTTAAAGCCGTGTGCATCCTTGGGATGTCCAGATTAATATACCCGCTAACATTCTTACTTATATAAATCAACACATGAATATAAGAAAGAAACTTTACTTCATACACTAAACTTGTATTCACTTGCATTTCCTCTATATATATAACTAAAGTTATAATATATATGTATATTTATTCATTAATAAACTTTTGAAAATATACTTGAGATTTAATACTGATATTAACCATACATATTTTTAATTAAGCCAACATATGCAAATTAACATAAAGGAAATCATTTTTATTTGATTGATTTGAAAGACATGAATGCATGAATACAAGTGGCATACAATATTTTAGCATGATTGGAATGAAATAAAGAAACACAAGCATGTGATTTCATTCAATTCTAACTAAGCCCTAAGGACAATCATTTCATTTAAGATAAATTAAAGTTTCTTAAAGCCATTTTTGATATTTATGTTTGGTTTTAGTTAAGGAATGTGAAAGAGGTTTGCTAATCCTAATCCCATCCCCCATGTGTGAGTTAATTTGGTTTAATGAAGAATAATTAGGTTGATTTTATGTCTTAATTAGATTGAGGTATGAATTAAGTCCATTAATTAACCTTTACCTACATCCCTTTAAGATAATTCACTAAATAATGATGAGCCAATATGAGATGCAACCACATGAAAAGTAAATTAGCAATGCTCATAAAAAAAGAAAGAGGCCTAATGCAATTGGCTCATAATTAATAGTTAATTAAGCCTAAGGAGCTCACTTAACTACCTTTATAATTTTGTCAGACATGTGAGCTAACCACAATTTCATTAACTCTCTCTCTTTTGGTTATTGAACACCCAAAGAGCTACCTAAGATTATTAAATAAAGTTAGGTTGTGAATGAATGGATTTTAAAATTAATTTCATTGAGCCTTTTACTTAATTACTTAAATTCTTTGATTATGCTTTAATTAGAATGATGAAATTAACTTAGGGAAAGGGATCAAGGGAGAGGCCTCAATCCTAACCCCTTAGTCATTTCAAACACTCAATTAGGCTCTGAAATAATTGGGTTCCCTCTTGTTTTGATTAGTTAGTTAAATGGCTAATTAATTATTTAAGCTTTTTAATTAACTTGAAAGAAATGAAATGGTTATAAAGAATGAATCCAAATCACTTCCCTAAGACTTTCCATGTTAATAGAGGATAATGAGCTTAATTAATTAATTAAACCACTATTAATTTGCTTAATTATCACTAATTAAGGTTGGAGAGTAATTAAAGCTTAATCCATTGATTTACCTAATTAACTATCCAATAAATTTCAAAAAAAAAGGGAGGCAGAGGTCATCCCCCTAAATATCTCTAGAAACTTTGAAATTAATTGGACAACTAATCAGAAAGTAATTATGCTATTTAAAATTTTAATTAAACCTTAAGTAAGAAGAAATTACTATTTTAAATTAATTAATCATAATTTTAATGGATTCTACTCTAAAATATCTTCAAAATTAGTCCTCATTTGTGTATTTTGGAATTTTCTAGGATTAATTATGATTTTAGGAAGATCCAAATTAATTAAAAATAGCCTAATTAACCATTAATTTCATCGACTCCACGTGGCTGCTCACGCGGTGCATGCTTTCCATGTGGTGCAACGGGATTGGGTATTTAAGTTGTCACATTGGGATGCTGACTTGGATTGTGGTAGACATGGATGATCGTAAGATCGGACGACCTCGATCAGATCCATAGTTTTGAAGGATTAGTTGAGGGATCTACGCATGATTTGATCAGGACCATCCGTCCCGATCACGCAGAATGGATGACCCATGATCTGTCTCCTTTGTGAGCGATGAAAGACGGATGTTGTCCATCTTTCCCCGTTCAATCCATGGTCGGATTGCCTCCAAAATCATCCCATACCTTCAGGGAAGGGAGACACACACATCCAATGGTTAAGATTCCCTTAAATGCACTTTCACTTCATAAAGGACCAAGCAATTTTCACTAAGGAGCTCAGTTTTAAAAAATTACCTCACCTGAGCTAATGTCCAGTGGTACGAATGATTAAGGAAGCTTTGTCTAGTTAAGACGAAGCCATACTGAGATGCATGAGCTTTGATTTAGAGTAGAGCTCTCGGTCAACCAAGCCATGCATGTAGGAGCCTCAACTTTGAGCAAACTCTAGTCTCCAATGGGGGCTTGGGATGATTCAAATTTGACTTGTATGAGAATGGTGTGGGTGGAAGGAATTGATATTAGGTATCCCAATCTTCCTTTGTCTTAAGAGGATCACATGTATCCCTAATGATTACCCTAACAGAACTAGAAGGTTATTCTAATAAGTATTCCTTTGAGATGACGATGACACCCGACTTGTAGCTAAGCTCAAGCCAGTCCTTAAAGGTAATGCAATCTTTTAAGACATGGCCTAACATACGGTGGTAGAGGCAATAGTTTGAATCATGACTCTTGCCCACTTCCTCTGGTCTCTTAAGCTCGTAACTGAAAATCAAGCTTCTTTAAAAGATTCTTTAAGATCTTCCTGACTATCTCCCTCTTGAATGAATAAGGTTTATTTAGTTTGTTGGCAAGAGTAGGTAAGTAACAACTACCTCATGGCAGGTAGGAATATTGTTGTTGATGAAGAGGCGATGGTGGTGGCCACTGTGGCAACTAAGGTGGCCGGTATGATGACTGAGGTGGTGGCAATGGAGGCTGCTGAGCTCGAGGCCTATCTGACTAAACCCTGCTTGCTTCCCCTTATCAACTGCTGTGACTAGCCTTAGCTTCTTCTCAAATACCCTCTGAGGATTGGGCTTGGCTGACTGGTACTGGAAAGGCAACTATTTGGCTTCTTCTTGTAGACTAGCTATCTTGTTAATTAATTTCTTGAATGTTTTGATTGTAAAACCCTTGAGCATGAAAGCAATCAGGCCATGGATGTTCTCTAGGAGAATCTCTATGGCGTGCTTTGAGGGAGGTAGGAGCCTAGCAGTAGCATTGACAACCTCCACTTGCTCTGGATAGTATAGTAGCGTAACCACCCACCGGTTCAGACTTTCCTTTAATTAACCACAGTTTCTCCATAGCTCTTCTTTTAGTAGTCATATTATATTAGCAGAGGGGGGTGCCAAATCCCTCACTCTACTTACTTTACTTGATTTCTATTTTGTACCTTCATCCAAATCTAAAAAATTAATGAAGAAATCTAATTGCACTTATATTTGTGTCACTTCTAATGATCTTCCTGAGTTTATTCTTATAGATAGCTCTCTAAGTCTAATCAATAATAACTCTAGTTCAATCACTCTTCTTCTGATTTGGAAATGGATTACCCATTCTTGAATCATTCAAGGTCGCACATTGAGATTGATTTGGAGTCATGTAACTCCGATGATCCTATAAAAGAAATTATAGGTGAACCTGATGAGTAGGTAGAACTTTCACTAAACCATCTTATGAAGTCACTGAAGTCAACCTCCAAAGTGGCAAAGTTCTATCTCTTAGAGTAGCACCTCAAGATAAGGGTAAGCAAGTTAATAGTTCTAGTGATCAAGTAGCCCCTCCATAGGATGCTCTACCTATAGATATGCTTGTGGAGGACCAGCCCAATGTTGACTACAATGTTTTCGCTCACTTGAGAAAGTTGTCAGGTAAGCTAAGCATATATGATGCCCTTATTTTATCCAAAGAGATGAGGGAGTCATTGATCAAAGCTCTTCTTGACCCGAAATATGCTTAGCTTAGTTGATCGCTATTGGAGAGGAGGCATGTTATTTAGAAGATTATGGAGTTACATTCACCGATGAAGACCTTATTTTGGGGACAATTGAGCACAACCATCCCCTCTACATCATAGTGGATATGAGAAGATTTAGACTCTTTAGGGTGTTAGTTGATCCATGTGCATCAGTGAATATTATGAGTCTAAAGACCCTTGCCTACCTGAGGATTGACATCTCAACTCTGAGGAGATCGGATGATATTGAGAGGATTCAATGAGTAAGGCGAGATGGCTTTAAGCTTCATAGTATTATAATTAGAGATAGATGATTGGAAGAGATAAGTTAAGTTCTACATAATTGATTTAGATACACCTTTCATTTATTGGAGAAATAATATGGTTCCATCCTCTTTACATCAGTGCATCAAATTCTGAAGAGGTGAAATCGAGTATTGTGTCAAAGGAGACTTGAAGCCATTTTCAGTTATAGAGGTCGAGATATATAAGGATGCGGCCTACTGTCTTCGTCAAAATCAGAAAGTCTATTCTTGCGAACTTGGTCAATGTCAAAAAAAAAAGAAGAAAAAGAATAAGAAAAGAAAAATGAAAAAGAAAAAGAAAAAGAAAATGAAAATGCAAGTGAGCAAGAATCAGACACTGAGGAAGAACTAGAGCCTGAAGTAAGATTCCACCCATAGTTCATTCCTCCATATGAACACATGGGTAGGATGACTCGACCCCCACTAGGTAGAGGAAGAGGTAGATCCAAAGGCAATTTCATAGGTGGAAGACCTCCTTGCTGGTGGCTAGCCAGTAGCAGCTATGTTTCAGCTCATAGGAGTACCCTTGCTATCCATATAGACTTGGAATCTAGTTTGAAGGATGAGTCTCATGTAGTTAGCATGCCAATCAACCCTTCTCAGCAGGTCCCTTTAGAGGTGACATTCGAGCCAGATAATGATGAAGACCAGGTCTCCAAGCAAAGTATGAATGTATCTGAATAAACATTATGTAGAACAGTCAGGTGGCAATTAGAAACTTTAGCTCTAACCCCACTTTCCTCTTAGAAAGTTGAGGGTTTGGTAGTTAAGGAGGTCCCCGGGTCATCTGCAGATGTCAAGCCAAAAAAGTTTTTGTTGGGAGCATCATCGTCAAGTCATGAAGTTGATATAGAACTTGATGATGATTCATATAAAGATCTAATATAATTGCATTTTGATTGGTATTCACCTTGTGTTCTTAATT
Source organism: Cymbidium sinense (assembly GCA_021442155.1). Classification (NCBI taxonomy): domain Eukaryota; kingdom Viridiplantae; phylum Streptophyta; class Magnoliopsida; order Asparagales; family Orchidaceae; genus Cymbidium; species Cymbidium sinense. Next base: position 94,378,023 of record CM038217.1, read on the forward strand.
TAGCAAAGAAGAGATTAATCCCACATACTTGTTCTAAACACAGGTCAAGTTATGGGACAACAAAAGTAGACATCCTAAATAAAGACTAAGACTAGGATTCGATACAGTGGGTCTAGTTGACGATGATAATTATTTCCTAATCATCACCAATCATTTGGAGTATGATAGGTTCTTTTCAAATCATGTTCTCATATAAGGAGGCATGTTTAGAAACTTCAGATGATCCAAATGATCTTGAAGTCAAAGATGCACCACCAAAATTTGAAGAAGAAATAAGTCAACCATTGATGAACTCAAAGAAATCAACTTAGGAACAAAAGAAGATCCACGCCCTACATACATTAGTTCCTTATTGAATGAAGAAGAAACCTATGACTTAGTTAGGCTATTGACTGGGTTTAAGGACTGGTTTGCTTGGAGTTATGAAGAAATGCGGTTTATCTCTTAAAATAGCAATCCAAAGACTAGCAATAGATCCTAATGCTAACCCTATCAAGCTCCTAGGACATGAATTAGACGCGAGCAGGTCATTTCTAAAATCAAGAAAATGATTGATGCTAGCTTTATCAGGGAAGAAAAATATCCCACAAGTGTCATTCTAGTTAAAAAAGAATGGCCAAATTAGTATATGCATCAATTTTAGGGATCTAAATAAGGCATGCCCTAAGGAAGAATTTTCACTTCTTATACCAGAGCTCATGATGAACATTTCCTCATCTCATGCAATATTCTCTTTTATGGATGGGTCATCTAGCTACAACCAAATTAAGATGGCCCCCAAGGATGAGAAAAATACTAATGTTTAAACCCCGATCAGAATCTATTATTATAAGGTATTTCCTCTCGACCTTAAAATGCCGACTATATACCAGACCATGACTGATCTTCAACGAACTCATTCATCGAATGTTACATGATGATATGATAGTTAAAAGTAAAGAAAAGGAAGACAATCTCTTCGACTTGAGAGTAGTTTTTGAATGGTTAAGATAATTTAACCTTAAAATGAATCCCCTGAAGTGTGCATTCAGAGTAGCTTCAAGGAAATTCCTTGGGTTTGTTGTTAGGCATTGTGGAATAGAAATCAACTTGGAGAAGATCAAGGCTATCTTAGAAATGCCACCACCTAAAAGTCTAACCCAACTCAGGTCATTTCAAGGGAAGTTGGCGTATCTAATACACCTAATTTCCAACCTATCAAGAAGATGCCAGTCATTCTAAGTACTTGTCAAAAAAGATGCCAAGTTCAAGTGAGATGATAAGTTCTAGCATACTTTTGAAGACATCAATCACTACTTGATGATGCTGCCAGTTTTAGCAGCCCCTATCCCAGGCAGGCCATTTATATTATATACCACCATATTATATGATTCCCTTGATGCTTTGTTGGCTCAAACCAATGATGAAGGGACAAAGAATGCTATCTACTATCTCAATCGTCATTTAATCCCCATCGAGGCAAACTACCCACCTATTAAAAAGCACTGCCTAGCTTAAATCTTTGTATCCCAAAAGCTACAAAATTACATGCTTTCTAATAAGGTGAATCTGATCTTTAGGATCAATTTACTATAATATCTCATGATACGACCGACGCTATCTGAACGTTTAGCGCGTTGGTCCATTATTTTGACATAGTTTAATATCACATGCATCTCCATGCGGTGAAAGGACACTACCGATTTCTTAATAACACACACACCCACTTTCCGCTACTCCGCTTAGTGATGACCTCCCAATGAACAAATCATGAACTTGGGGACACTAATTTATGTCATTGGGAGATGTACTTTGATGGAATAGCTTCCTTTCAAAATGGAGAAGAACCACGATCTACTTTTTCGAGAATTGCACGGGTAGGAATAGTTCTTCTAACTCCGGACCACTCATCGATAAGCTCTCTCTTAGAGGGAAGGTTACCATTATCGAAAAGGATGATGGGTCAGATTGGAGGCAACCACTCATGGATTATCTAAATACAGGCAAACTACCTCAAGAGAAGTCATTAGCCCATCAAGTGAAGTAGAGAGCTCTCTCATATGCTCTCGTGGATAGCACTTTATACTAACGATCCTTCGATCATACGTGGTTATGTTATTTGGACAAACACGAAGCCCATAAGATTGTGACCAAGGTACACTTAGGTTTATGCGGAGCTCACCAATTTAGTCCTAAAATGAAATCCAAGATCAAGAGACTAGGATACTACTGGCTTTCGATGATCACAGACTGCATGGACGTAGCTAGGAGATGCCACCAATGTCAAGTGCATGGTGTGGTCCTACACCAACCGCCCTACATTCTGCATTTTACATTGGCCTCATGGCCATTCGAGTGTTGGGGTACAGACATAGTGTGTCTGATTGATCCTCCTTCTTCCAAGGGTCATCGATTCATTCTAGCTGCCACCGACTATTTTTCCAAGTGGGCGAAAGCGATCCCATTCAGGGAGGTCACAACTGAGCATGTGCTCTAGTTTTAGAAACCATATCGTATATAGGTTCTGGGTGCCTCAATAAATTATATCTGATAATGGTACTGCATTCAAGAGCACTAAAATCAACAGCTTTGCCCAGAGACACAACATAGATTAGAGATATTCCACTATCTATTACCCCAGAGAAAATAGCCTAATAGAAGCCTTCAATAAAAGTCTCATCTAGATATTAAAGAAGACACGATGATAACAAGCGAGTGGCATGAGTAGTTAGTTGAGGCCTTGTGAGCATGCACCATATACAAGACTCCAACTCACCCCTTTCTCCTTAGTATATGGGTCTGAAGAAGTTCTACCATTAGAAGTCCAACTCCCATCATTAAGGATAGTTGTGGATAGTAAAATCACAGTGGAACAGAATGCCAAGTTACGATTAGAAGAGCTCAAGGTTTTGAGGAGAGATGCCTCCAGGCATGCCAAAACTTCAAGTTGTACAAAGTTAAAATGATTCAAGCTCATAACAAGTTGGTCCATCCTAGAGCTTTTCAAGTATGAGAGCTTGTTTTAATTTTAATGAGATCAATTATTGCCCGTTGAAAGATGGGAGGTATGTTTGAACCCACTTGGGAAGACCCTTTCTCCATAGAAAAGGCATACCAAGGAGGATCCTATCAACTTATAAATTATAAAGGAGAGCGCCCTATGCTTCCAATCAATGGGCTCTATCTGAAGAAATACTATCCATAAATCTTGTTTGAAAATAATTATCAATAAAACTTCTCTTCATCTCAAATTCTGTCTATTCATATTAGTTAGAAATATCTTTGCTTGCGAATCTGCCACGATGTGTTTAAGGTAGGTATAAGAGAACCCAAGAGGCATCCTATTCCTTCTTTCACAACACAAACACACATGAATATTTTCTATCTAAGGATACTTTGATGTGGGATAACGCCCTTTGCAGCACTCACTCATTAGCTACTCTAGGTCGGGCTGACTTGTTACCCTGTTAGTGCGTCACCCTAGTGGTCTTTTATTCAAAAAGATGTAAGCTTGCTACGCTTTCTTTCCTGATTTTACCACTACACAATGATGAGCATCTTGTTAGCATGGCAGACCTTACTGTGTGATCGGTAAGTTACCCTCATTTTGGCTTCGTTCAAGAGGATGTAAGTCTACTATGCCTTCTTCTTGAACTGGCCATCATGAACTAACTTGGTGAGTTGAGGATTAGGGAAAGTCCCCTAGCGGCTCCTTTCCTTCTGACTACTTCAAGTCTGGGTCTAGTCCTTCTTTGTGTCTCCCTACTTGGTAGCTACCCTTAGGTCAGGTTGATTTGTTGCACCATCAACGGGTCGCCCCAGCAATTGGTCCCTACTTTGGAAGATGTAAGTCTACTATGCTTTCATTTTAAGTACAACCACTGCACACCAACAGGCAGCCCTAAGTCGGATAGCACATGTGGAGTCAAAGACAAACTATCCTGGCAATCAATTGCACTTTAGGGAGATGTAATTCTACACACCTTCTTTCTAGACTGATTGTTGCACACTGACGAGCACCTTAGGTTGGTTGGTGTTCGACATGCTGATGACAACCTGCCCAGTGGATACACCACTCTTGGTAGATGTAAGGCTACTATGCTTTCTGCTTGAGTTGGCCACCAAATACCTATAAGCTTTCTTTTACAGGGTTCTGGATAAAACCCCTAGCGGGACCTCCCCTTTGGGCACTCTATTTGAATCACATCCTTAGTGACCCCATTTAGACACTACCCCGGTTACTCTTGGATTGAACAATCCCCCTTTCCTAGTAGCCACCCTTGTGGTTGGAGAACTTGTCTTCTAGATATGCAGATTCTCTCTTGGTCTAGTAAGTCTGAGATAGGACTAGGCTGATATAAGTTTCTTCCCAATGTGGTCCCTCACACACACACACACACACACACACAATCACACACACACACACACACACACACACACATATATATATATATATATATATATATATATATATATATATATATATATATATATATATATATATATCTTCACTTGTGGATTAGAAGTAAAACCCCCAGCGGTACCATTTTCCAAGAAGGCATCCTATCTTTAGGGCAGTGTCAACAAAACTCCCTATAGGAATCTTCTAACAAGTTTTGAGTTAAGATAAGTCCCCGGGTCGGCACTCTCTCAATAGTCGCCCTTAGGTCGGGTTTGACTTGTTGTGCCACAAATGAGTCACCTCGACGGTCATCTTGGCTTTGATAGATATAAGTCTATTATGCATTCTTTCCGGCATGACTGTTGCGCACCGATGGGCAGCCTTAAGTCGTGTTCGATTTATTGTGCTATCAACCGATCGCCCCAATGGTTCCTTGTTCAGGAAGTTGTAAGTCTACAAGCTTTTTTCCTAACTTGACCATTGCACATTGAAAGACACCCCTTAGGTTGGTTAGTTGTACCTCACAGATGGTAGACTATCCCCTTAGATTTGTAAATCTAAGACAGGACTAGGCTGATATTAGCCCATTCTTAGTGGATCCATCGCACACTGACAAGGTCCATCTTAAAATTTAAATTAAATTAATTTTAACTGTTCTTGAGTTGATGTGAGTCCACAATGGCATTTGCTCAGTATTCGCCTTAGGTCAGATTTGATTTGTTGTGTTATCAACCGATCGCCTCAGTGGTTCCTTATTTAGGAGGATGTAAGACTACAAGCTTTCTTCCTGACTTGACCATTGCACCCCGAAAGGCAACCCTTAGGTTGGATAGCTCTACCTAATAGGTGGTAGACTATCCCTTTGGATTTGTAAATCTAATATAGGACTATGCTGATATTAACCCCTTCTTAGTGGATCCATCACACACTGATAGGGACCACTTTATCAAATCCATCATCCTCCCTCTAGTGGAGTCCGATTCAATCCATATATTGAACCCTCTTCATCCTCAGTGGATTTGAGCTCATATCTCTAATAGATGTGCCCTCAAAATCAAAATCATGACCTCTCCTCACTGGAGTCTCAAACCATAATTCAACAAATCAAATTAAATTCTCATCCCCAATGGATGCCCCGCAAATTAAATTAAACCAATTTTCTCCTTAGCGAGATGTGAATCATATCCTCTCTCCAGTGGAGCCTTCATAAAATCAAACCTAGTCAAATCCCTATCCATAGTGGATGATCTAAACCTGCTTCTCTACTGGAGGGTTCATGCATTCATCCACAATGAATGTTTTCTCTCCATATCATTTTAAACTCAACTTTTATCCTCTATGAATGAGTTAGACTTGCTTCCCTAGTGGAAGGTTCACATGATCACGGATCCTTCCTTCCTCTCTTATGCCCTTAGCATGAGTTGAGTTGCATTGCACTAAGATCTTGATTCCTTCTACATTTCAGGTTTAGGAATAGATTGTCTCAATTAATGGTTGCAATCCTTCAGACGTTCTTGATCATCTCGGTCAACACTAATACGTGCAGTGTGCCTAGTTAGTTACACCACACCTATTGGGCTCTCTTTGTTGACCTCACTTTTGGAGTGAGCTCTAAACTTACTTATCATAGATCTAGGACTCTTGTAGACACTAAGAGCTTCTTAGTCTTAAGACACTTCTAGTGATTAGGTGAACACTTAACCTAAGCCTAGAGACTTGGAAGTGTCAGCCATAGGAGGAGGTTATGCCTTAGGGATTTAGGAAGACTTGCCTACCTATAGCCTTAAATCCAATCCTTGCTTCCTTCTTCTAAACCAAACCTCAAATTCAAACTCAAGATCATAAATCCAATCCCAAATCAAATGATTTTAACCCATGATTAAATTCAAAATCCAAATCCTTTCCTAAGACCTTTGATTTTATCTTATGGACTTAGCCTTAACCAAATTCAAATCAACCCCAATTCAATTGATTTTCTAAAATATCAAATTCAATCTCAAATCAAGTCCCAACCCAAATTCCAAATCAAATCCAACTCTAAATGATTAAAACCCATGATTAAATTCAAACTCCAAAATCCTTTCCTAAGCCACATGAATCACCTTCATATGCTTAGCCAAAAACCCCTTCAAAATAAATCAAATTTGGTTGATTTCTTTATAAATCACATTCCTTCATTTTTATTCATAAATATAAATTAAATCTAAATTCAAACCATTCAAATCAAATCAAATTAAATTAAACCAAATCAAGACCTTTTTTAAGCAATATGGACTCACCTACGTAAGCTTAACCAAATCTCAATCCAAATCAACCTAAACTCAATTGATTTGTTCATAAATCAATTATTCCTTCATTTATATTCACAAATATAAATGAAATCTAGATTCAAACCATTCAATTAAAATCAAACTAATTCAAAACAAATCAATTCTCTACTTAAGCTCTTTTGACCAACATCCTCAATTTGGTCAAATTTGCTTCCAAATCACTCTAAACCCAAGTGATTTTCTGATAAATCATTTATATCTTCATTCATATTCACAAATATAAATGAAATATAAATCCAAGTGGCTAAAACCAAACCCAAATCAAATCAAATTCCCAATTTTAGCCTTTTTAGCCAAAATTTTGAACTTGGCTAAATGATACCCATTTCAATTCAAAACTCATGGATGTCCTCATGATTCAATCATTCCTTCAATCATTGCTCTAAATATAAACACAAACTATAATTATCAAATCAAACCCAAGTCAACCCAAGTCAAGCACATGTTGACCACTTTTGGCTTGAAATTGTTATATGAACCAAAATCCATTTGACTCTAAACCAATTGCAATTGGATATATGTTTTCATCCTAGGCTCATACATGAGTTCAATTAAACTTGAAATGGGACAAAACTAACCAATTGAACAACTTAGGTCCACTTAACGTAAAGTGACCTAAAGACCCTTTTTGAGCCAAGTTCTAATCCAACCTAAATTAGGTTGAGCTAAGCCATTTAAAACCCTATATCATGATCAACAATCATCCTAAGGTTATCAACTAACTTGAATTGGGTCATTCAAGTCAACTTGGTCCTTTGACCAAGTCAACCTTTAGCCCAAATGAAACCTAAACTAGCCAAAACCCACCATATACCAAATTAATTGAAACCATTGACTCAAACCCACTCATGATCAATGATTAAACATGATCAAACCATCAATTGAGCCAAACTAAGTCCAATTGGCCATTTGACCTAAGTTGACCCAAATTGGCCTAAAAAAGCTAAAATGGGTCAAATCATGATTTGATCCAAATTGATTGCAACCAATGGCTCAAGTTCATTCCAAATCACTTATTGAACTTGACCAAAGCCATGATTGAGCCCAATTTGACCAATTGGTCAACTTGACCCAACCTAGCCCAAATTGACCTAAAGAGTCAAATTGGCCAAAATTAATTCCAAATTGAACCAAAACAAAGCCTACAATCATTTTCAATTAACCAATTGAACATGAACCAACTCTTAACCCAACCCAATTTGGTTAAATGGGTCGAATTGGTCAACTTAACCCATTTGACCTATTTGAATCCAAATGAGCAAGATCAAACCTAAGCCAAATTAATCAAAACCACTTGAACCAAAACTCTTCAAAACCATTTGAACCTAACCTAAGTTTTAGTTTGACCCATTGACCAATTGGAAAACCCAACCCAACCTAACCCAAATGAGCCTATTTTGATCATATGAAGCCAAATCACCTAAAACCAACCTATAGGACCCTAGGACCTAGCCTAACCTAACCCAAACCAGTCATAACTCATTCTCAAACTAGCCCAAATCTATAGTGGGACCCACCCATGCAATGATCCATTGGACAAACCTTCTTTCAATTGAATTTTCACACTAATAAGCTAAGTTGACTTCCCCCATCACCATGATAGCCTCCAAGCACTCAAGTGAGGCTCCACCTGACCCACCTAGCTCACCTAACCCCCCTAGGTTGACCCAAGGACCAATGGGAGTTTAAGTCCTCCTCATACAACAAGCCAAAACGAAAACCCATGCATTCAAGCCAAGAGGTCTTTGCACACCCTCGCAACCTCCCACATCTCCCTCCACTCAATGTGAGCCACATAGAGTTGGACACAACCTCTCCGACACCCTGACGGTGGCTTGCCGGTAGAAATAAGCCTGCCCATCCCATCCATCCTTCACGCATGATTTAGGGGTATACTCCCCCAATTTGAGTTGGAATTGAAATAAATTGCGTTGTGAGAGTTCCCTAAGCATTTTCAAAACCCCATAGAGCCTTTCCAAGTGTTCTCAAAGCCTCCCTCGATCAGATTTCTCCTCATCTTGTGAAACCAAAATAGGGCAGTCTCCTTTCAATTAATACTCCCTCTCTACTCAATCCAATATCAATTCCTCGCACCAAAATTGAGATTTTTATATGCCTAAATGCATGTTGAAATGAGGTTGTTGGCAGCACAGAAAAGACCCTCAAAGGTCAAGTCTTCTCCTATCGTGCAAGGATGGAAACCCTCTCTTAGCAAAAGTGATACAAGATGATGCATGATATTATGCATACAACATTTAGCTAAGCGGTTGCTAAATTTTTTTAATTATCTTGATTTAATGCCTAGGCTTTATGTGAGGTTATGAGTTATTTAAAAATTTAGTTATGAGTTATAGTTGGGATAGAAAAACTAATTTTTTCCCTAAGAGCCTAAGCAGAGCTAGACCACACATTAAATCACTATATATGAAGAAACTAGGAAAAGACATGCCATTTATTTTGCACAATTATAAACAAAATATCAAATAATTTATAAACTCAACATCAAAGAATAACAGCCGGTGGTTCACTGCATAACCCGAAAAGAAAATTAGAAGCTCTACCCTTATACAACCCAGTACATGAAAGAATAATTATAAATACAAATAAATAAATGCTATGGTGGTCTTCATTCTTCATATCTTTAGGTTTCCTCTTCTTTTCTTCTTTGTTTAGATTTGCTTGCTTCAAAGGCATCATGGGGGCCTCTGACAAAGCCTTCTAGCCACCGCTCATCCTATTTCCCCATAACATTAATCCTAATTCCTAATGCAAGATTACATTAAAAGAATAGGAAAATTAAATCTAACTACACCTAAAATAAGTGTTAGCTAAACACAACATGCAACCCAAGCAGTTATATGTATAATTTAGACTTAGCACCCTGCACATGGGTAACCAAGTCCACCTATCCTAACTTAGATTATGCTTAAGGGTTAAGCAACCTGCAAAAGAGAGCATTTATATTTATTTTTAAGCACCCCTTTAGTACAATCTTCTAAGATATAATTAGGCTAATAACGGCTTAACATTCAGTCTATGAAGCATACACCCTAACATCCAGTCTACAATAATACATCATAAAACTAAACATACATCAAACCATGCACCGCCCTAACATAAGGCTAAAAGTGGTGACTTAATCTAACTTGTCTGTATTAAGGCTTGTGTGGTATGCCTTAACAAGGCTTTGTTATAATTTTCTAAGTGAGAAAGGATTTAATTATAATGGATGATTTCACTTTAAGAGGCATAATAGATTTGTAACTTTTACTTAATGTTCTCTTTTATTTCACTTGGTTTACACTTAACAACTAAGTGTTATAAAGAGAAGAAAAGAGAGGATCACCCTCCTTTATCCTTACCTTAAGCCACTTCTAAAGCAAATTAATTAATCAATTCTCTTTAGTGAATGACTTATTACATATTTTAATTAGTCCTAGGTTTAGGTTCACTTTAAATAACCTTATTCAATAAGAGAGGCATCATAAGATTAATTGGGATGAACTACTATCACATGACACATATCCATTCATTTCTTTCCATTATATATAACATGCATATGATTAAGTCCTAAACATATCTATACAAGTAATATATTTTGGCACACTTAAATGTAGGATGCATAAATGAGTTTCATAAAAAAAAAGAGAATTCTCATTCAATAGCTAAATGCATATTCAAATGTATGAAAGTTCTAAGCAAGTACTTCACCATTGTTTGACCAGGAGAATGAGGTAGGAACCTCCTTGGGGCTACTTAAAGCCATGCATCCCCGGGTGTCTAGACTAGTTATACTCGCTATTCTTAAATACATATGAGTGTACAAACAACTATAAGAATAGAAATCATGCAAAAATTATATTTAATTTAATTGATTTATTTGTATGAATGAATTAAAGCTCTATCCAAATTCTAATGTCAAGATGCATAAGAATGAAATCAAATGGGTACATCACCATTATTTTGCACCAGAGGAGTGAGGTAAGAACCTCCTTGGGGCTACTTAAAGCCGTGCATCCCTAGAATGTCCAGACTAATATACCCACTAACATCGTACATATGCAAATCAACATATGAATAAAAGAAAGGAACTTCACTTCACATTACTTATATTCATTCACATGCACCTCCTATGAATGTATAGATAATGTCACCATATGTATTATTATTCATTAATAAGCTTTTAAAATTATATTTGAGATTTAATAGTGATAAAAGCCACACATATTCTTAATTAAGTCAACATATGCACATTTGACATAAAAGAAAACATTTATTTTAATTGATTTTTGAAAGAAATGAATGCATGACTACAAGTGGCATACAACATCTTAATATGATTAGAAAGAAATAAAGAAATGCAAGCATGTAATTTCATTCAATCCAACTAATTCCTAAGGATAATCACATTGAATAAGCTTATTTAAAATAAAGCAAAGTTTCTTAAAGTCACTTTTGATTTTATGTTTGATTTGACTTAAGAAATGTGAGAAAGATTTGCTAATCCTAATTCCATTCCCCATATGTGAATTAATTTGCAATGAGGTTGATTTTATGAATTAGTTAAGTTAAGCATGGATTAAATCAATTAATTAACCCTTACCTATGTTACCTTAAGGTAATTGCTTAAATAATCATGGGCTAATATAATATGCAAATGAATTGAAAAGTAATGCTTATGAAATGAAAGGGGTCTAATGGGTTAGCTCATAATCATTTGATAATTAAGCTTAAGGAACCATTTAATTACTTTTATGGTTTTCTCACACATGTGAGCTAACCATAATTTCATTAGCTCTCTTTAAGTTATTGAACACCCAAAAAACTACCCAAGGATTAATTAGGGAAATCAGATTTAATTAATATTTTAACTTAATTGATCAAAGGATTAATTCATAAATTCAATTTTCTCTTTCTTAATTATCAAATTTGATTATCTTTTGAAAATGAGATGGACTTAAGGGAAAAATATTGGAAAGGAGGTCCCAACTTAATTCCATAAACTATCCATTTAATCAAGCATGAATTCACAAAATTTAAGTTTTAATTTAGCCAATTAAGTCATTGATAAATTAATTAATCATTTATTAGCATTTTTGGTTAAAAAGAGAGAGAAAATTAGGGAAGCCTCCTTACTATTCAACATTAATTAAAGAACCAAAATAATTAATTAATTACTATTTATAGTCTTAATTATCACTTAATTAAGTTAAGAAGTCAATTAGGGCATAATCAATCTCTTTAATTAAACAACCAATAGATTCCAAGAAAAATAGGAGAGGTAGATGTCACCCCTAAACATCCTCAAAAAGTGTGAAATCAATTAGATGCTTAATTAAGGAGTAATTATGCTAATTAAGTTTTTAATTAAACTTTAATAAAGTCAAAATTACTATTCAAAATTAATTAAGGATAATTTTAATGGATTCCTCTTTGAAATACCTTTAAAATGAGCACTCGTTTGCATTTTTTTTGGATTTTTTTCTACAATTAGTTATGAATTTTAGAAGTTTTATCATCAAAAATAGATTAATTAACCCTAATTAGAGTCCTAATCCCATTTGTGGTGCGACGCGTGATGTGCTTTCCATGTGGTGTGGGATTATTTAAGTTCTAACATTATGCGTCTGAGTCAGCCGACGGTGGGATGCACTTTCTTGTGAGCCATCAATCTAAGATCGAACGGCCACTATCAAACCTGCAATTGAGTCAGATTAATTTGGTTGATCTAGCATGATTTGATCAGGATCGTCCATTATGATCATGTGGAATGGAGGGTCTGTGATCTGTCTACTCTTGAGCAGCGAGAGACGGAGATCGTTCATTATTCATCGCTTAATCCGAGCTCACCTAAGCTTGAATGGAGATCAAATTGATCCCACACCATCAGAGAAGCAAAACAAAGAGATCTAATGGTGGAAATCTTATGACATGTAACTTTTCTTCAAAAAGCTCCAAACCATTTTAAGTTAGAGGTCGGTTTCAATGGCATACCTCACCGGAGCTTAGGACCGACAGTTCCAACGATTGAGGAAAGTTCGTTTGGTAGAAACGAAGCCCAGTTGAGCAGCATGAGCTTTGATTTGAGGTGGATTTCTCAGAAGGCCAAGAAACGAGATGGAAGTGGTTGGGTTCGATTGAACTCCACTCTCCGATTATCGGGATGCTTGGGGGGATGATTCATTCTCGCTTGTCTAGCTCCAAGTATGGTGTGTGCAAAGTTAATTGCACTTTGATGGAGGTTTGAGCAAATGACAATCGGATTGAGGCTCCCCTATTTTAGTTTTTCATAAAACTGATAAAGGAATTGGGGAGCTAAAACTTTAGAAATCACTGGATGTGCATCTCTCACACAGGATTGAATCGAGTGTGAACCTCTTGATTTGAGAGAGAACGAGGGGGGTATACCCCCTCATTCCTTGGATCAGATGGCTAGCCTTATTTGGCCATTTTGATCAAATGACTCTCATGGGGAGCTCAATTTGGGCAGGGAATCACATTAGTTGGGTTCACTTGAGTGGAGGAGGGTGTGAGAGTGGCTATCGTGGGAGTAGTGGGTGTCCTATGGCTTTTCAAGTGTTCTAATAGGAATGGGGAGGTGATTTCACCTCCCCATAATTCATGGATGACCCAACCACCAAACAACCAGTGTCCTTAGTGGACCAATAGTGGGTGCCAAGAGGAAGAGAAATCACCATTTCCCCAAGTGATTTGGCTCATGTGATGCTCTTAGTCTAAGGGTATCTTGGTCATTTGGCAATGAATTTAATTTGGGCAGATTTGAGATGGGTCAAAGTGGTTAAAATTTCAAGTTATTTGGAGTTCATTTGGTTTGATTTGGCTTAATTTGACATTTTGGTCAAATTGGGTTAGTTAAAGGGTTGACCAATTGGTCAAATGGTCAAACTAAGGGTCAAGTTCACATGACAATTTGGAGTGTGTTGGTGTCATTGGTTTGGTTCAATTTTCTTTAGATTTGATTTTGGCTCTTTTGATTCATATAGGTCAAATGGGTTAATTTCCAATTTGACTTTTGGGTTGGTTCAAGTTCAATTGGTTAATTGAAAATGATTGTGTCAGTTTGAATCAATTTTGATTTAATTTGGATTTGATCCTTTAGGTCAATTGCAAAGTTGGGTTAAAATGAGCACTTGGTCAAATTGGGCTATATTATGGCTTTTTGAAGTTCAATAATCAATTTTGAAATGAAGTTGGTTTACATTGAAATCAATTTGGTTTATGTTGCAATTTGGGTAGTTTGGGTTCATCTAGTTTAAAGGGTTTTTTTGAAATAGGTTGACTTGGTTTGACAATTGAAAATTGATTAACTTGGATGATCAACAATCATGACATGAAGTTTGGATTGGCTTAATTCACTTGATTTGAATTGAATTAGATTTTGGTTCATGTAGGTTAAATTGGCCACTTTAGGTCAAGTGGTTTAAGGTTTAGATTTTGATTTAAGTTGAGTTTGATTTAGGAGTTTATATATGGATTTGAGATTGACAAATAAATTCAATACAATTTGTTTGGGTTCAAATGAGTTTTGGTTCATTTGAATATTTCAAGTCAAAAGGGCTAGGTTTGACTTTAGTTGATTTTGGTCATTGATGATTGTGGTTTCATTTATATTTATGAATATAAATGAAGGAATGATTAATTTAAGAGAAAATTCATTGGTTTTAACTTGATTTGATAGGATTTGTTAAGCCAAGAAAATAGTTTAAAGAGTAAAATTAATTTTGTTTGATTTATTTGGTTTTGATATTGATTATATTTCATTTATATTTATGAATATAAATGAAGATATAAATTTTATGAAGATCACTTGATTTGGAATGATTTGGAATTTGGCAAAAGCTCATATAGGTCAAAAGGGCTTAAGTAGGATTGATTTAGTTTGATTTATTTTGGTCATTGATTGGTTTATCTATTTTATGAATATAAATGAAGGAATAATTGATTTAAAGATAAATTAATTTTGGGTTGATTTATGGAGATTTGGAGTGTCATGAGGTAGGTCAAAAAGGCATAAGTAGAAAATTAATTTAGTTTTATTTATTTTTGGTCAATCATTTGGTTTCATTTATATTTATGAATATATAATGAAGGAATAATTAATTTATGAAAACCAATTGATTTGGTTATTTGAGATTTGATTTGAGGTAGGTCCATATGGCTTAAAAGGGTTTTGATTGGATTTGGATTTAGTTTGATTTATTTGGCTATTTTATAAATATCTTAATTTATGTTTGTAAGTATAAATGAATATATAAATGCTTCATGAAGAGATAAATCAAATTTCTAGGCTAAATTGGGGAGATGTCTAACCATGGAATTCAACCATAAGGCTTTGAGATTAATTTTGGATTTGATTATGGGTTATAATCATTTGGAATTTGATATATTTGGTAAATGATTAAGAGTCAATTGATATTTGAGAAAGTCAATTGAATTTGATTGAGGAATGCTCACTAGGCTAAGTCATGAGAAATCAAAGGGCTTAAGAAGTTTTATTTTGATGATATGGGTCACATTTGGAATTTGGATTAGATTTGGTATTTGGAGTTGAATTTGAGGTTTTTGAGAAGGAAAGTATATTGGGTTTCATAAGTAGGGTCTTCCTTCCCTAAGGCAACCTCATTCTAGTAGCTAACTCTTCTAAGTCTCTAAGCTTTAGGTTAAGTGTTCACCTAATCTAGAAGTGTCTTAAGAATATAGAGCTATTGGTTTATGAGTCCTAGATCTATGATAAAGAAGTTGATGTGATAATGTGTAGTTTGTGTTGGTATTGTGTTACTAAAGGATAAGACACCGCTTGGGTTCCTTACACCTACCCTAAACACATCATGGTGGATTTGCAAGCAAAGATGTTTATTAACATAGAAGAGATGGGATTTGAGATGAAAGGAAGTTCTATTGATAATTATTTTCAAACAAGATTTATGGATAATATTTCTTTAGGTAGAGCCCATTGATTGGAAGCATTGGGTGCTCTCCCTTACAATTTATAAGCTGATAAGATCCTCCTTGGTTGGCCTTGTCTATGGTGAAAGGGCCCTCCCAAGTGGGTTCAAACTTTCCTCCCCTTTTCGATGGGCAACAATTGGTCTCCTTAGAACTAAAATAAGCTCTCATTCTTGAAAAGCTCTAGGACAGACCAACTTATTATGAGCTTGAATCATTTTGGCTTTATACAACTCAAGGTTCTGGCATGCCCGGAGGCGTCTCTCCTCCAAACCTTTGAGCTCTTCTAACCGTAACTTGGCCTTCTACTCCATTGTGATTTTACTACGCTCAGCTATCCTTAATGATGGGAGTTGGACTTCTAATGGTATAACAGCTTCAGATCCATACACTAAGAAAAATGGGGTATATTGAGTTGGAGTTCTATATGTGGTGTGGTAAGCCCACAAGGCTTCAACTAACTGCTCATGCCACTGCCACTTATTGTCATCAAGTGTCTTCTTTAATATCTGGATGAGAGTTTTATTGAAAGCTTTTGCTAAGCCTTTTTCCCTTGGGTAGTAGATGGTAGAGTATCTCTAATCTATGTCGTGTCTCTGGGCAAAGCTATTTATTTTAGTGCTATTGAATGTAGTACCATTATCAGATATAATTCATCAAGGCACCCTGAACCTATATACGATATAATTCTTGAAAAATTAGAGCACATGCTGAGCTGTGACCTCTTTGAGTGGGATTGCCTCCATAAACTTGGAAAAGTAGTCGGTGGCAGCTAGAATGAACAGATGACCCTTGGAAGAAGGAGGATCTATCGAACCCACTATGTCGATACCCCAACACTCAAATGGCCATGAGGCCAATGTAGATGTAGAATGGTGTGGTTAAGACCATATACCATGCACCGATATTAGTGGCATCCTAGCTACATCCATACGTGATCATCAAGGCCAGTATCCTAGTCGATCTTTTCATCTTCAATGGATTGATGCAGATAAACTTGAATGCACCTTGGTCATGATTTTACATGCTTCATGTTTGTCTAAACAACATAACCACATATGATCAAAGAACTACCGATAGAAGGTGCCATCCATGAGAGCATATGAAAGGGTTCTCTGTTTCACCTGATGTGCTAATGACTTCTCTTGGGATAGTTTTCCTACATTTAGATAATCCATGAATGGTTGCCTCCAATATGACTCCTCATTCTTTTTGGCAACGATAACCTCCCCTTCAAGAGAGAGTCTCTTAATGAGTTCAACATCAACAAGGGATACGACTTGTCTATTTTGGACTCTTATTGGTATGGACTCATCTTCTGGACATGCTAACTCTTTGACAAGCTTGGTAAAAGCATCTGCTACTACATTCTCTCCTCGAGGAATCTTGTAAATGATAACCTTGGATTTGGGCCAACAACTCCATGGTGTACTTATGGTAATGATGGAGCATATATTAGAACTTTGTAAGACCCAACGATTTGGTTCATAACTAATTAAGAGTCTTCAAAGATGTTGATACTCTAGATGTATAACGTAATGGATAACTCTAGACTGGCAATCAGAGCCTCATATTCAGCTTCGTTGTTGGTGCATGGATTGGACAAATGATATGAGAATCTCATCACATCATGGTCCAGAGTTAGGAGAACTATTCCTACCCCTGCCTTTCCTGGAAGAGTAGATCATGGTTCTTCTCCCAATTTGAAAGGAAGCTACACCATCAAAATACATCTCCTAATGGAAAATGCTAGTGTCCGCTAAGTTCATGATTTGTTCATCGGGGAGGTCATCACTAAGTGGGGAATCAACATGAAGTGGGTGTGCTGCTAAGAAATCCGCTAGTGCCTATCCTTTAACCACACGAAAGGGTTTGAAAGTGATGTCAAACTATGATAAAATCATGGATCAACGTGCCAACTATCTGGATAACATCGGCCATATCATGAGATATTATAGTGGATTGATCCTTGAGATCAAGTTCACCTTATGAGAAAGCATGTAATGCGCGCTTTGGGATGCAAAGATTAAAAGCTAGGCGCTTTTCAATGGGTGAGTAGTTTTCCTCGGTAGGGATTAGATGATGACTGAGATAGTTGAGTGCAATTTCTTTCTCTTCCTCATTGGTTTGGGCTAACAGTGCCAATGGAGTCATCTAATGTAGCATATATAATGACGATTGGGATAGGGTTGTTAGAACGGCATCATGAGGTAGTAGTTGATGTCTTTGAAGGCATGTTGACACTTGTCATCCCACTTGAACTTGACATCCTTTTTGATAAGTGCTGAGAATGACTGGCATCTTCCTGATAGGTTGGAAATGAAACATCTTAGATATGCCAACCACCCTTGAAATGATCTGAGTTGAGTTAGAATTTTAGGGGGTGACATTTCTAATTTTATCTTTAACTTCTCTGGATTGATTTTAATTCTACGATGCCGGATAATAAACCCA
Organism: Cymbidium sinense; assembly: GCA_021442155.1. Classification (NCBI taxonomy): domain Eukaryota; kingdom Viridiplantae; phylum Streptophyta; class Magnoliopsida; order Asparagales; family Orchidaceae; genus Cymbidium; species Cymbidium sinense. The sequence continues at coordinate 94,396,155 of CM038217.1, forward strand.
AGGTTTTTCCCTGAAATAACTCTGAATGCACACTTCAGGGGATTCATTTTAAGGTTAAATTATTTTAATCGTTTGATAACTACTCCCAAGTCAAAGAGATGGTCTTCCTTTTCTTTACTTTTGACTACAAGATCATCAACATAACATTTAACTTGATGATGAATGAGTTTATTAAAGATACGAGTCATGGCCCGGTAGGTAGCACCGATATTTTTAAGGCTAAAAGGCATGACCCTATAGGAAAAGATTTCAATCGGGGTTTGAAACACAATGTTTCTTTCATCTTCAGGGGCCATCATTATTTAGTTATAACTGTATGAGCCATCCATGAAAGAGAAGACTACATGAGATGAGGCAATGTCCACCATCAGTTCTAGTATTAGTAGTGAAAATTCATGTTTTGGACATGCCTTATTTAGATCCCTAAAATCAATGTATATTTGAAATTGTCCATTCTTTTTCTTAACTGGAATGACATTGGCCAACCAGGTAAGATATTTTTCTTCCTTGATAAACCAAAGATCGTTTTGACTTCAAAATGACCTACTTTTCAATGTTTAATCGTGCCTGTCTAGGTGCTTGCTTGATAGGGCATTAGTCTATATTGCTAGTTTGTGGACTACTTCATGAGATAACCGGGCATCTCTTCATAACTCTATGCGGCGCCTTAAACTCCAATAGCCTAACTAAGTCATTGGTTTTATCATTCAACACCGATGTATGTCGCATATGGATTGTCTTAGTTCTTAAGTTGATTTCGAGCTCGAAGGATAGCCATCTCCTCTTGAACTCGGGTGGTACATTCTTGACTTCAAAGTTATTTTGATCATCTAAAGTTTTTAAACATACATCCTCATATGAGTTAGCATGTTTGAAAAGAATCTATCAGATTCTAAATGATTGATGATGATTAGACAATGATTTTCATCATCGACTGGACCCACTGTACAAATCTAGTCCTGGTCTTGATTAAGGATGTCTGCTTTGGTTGTCCCATAACCTTTCAAAGTAGTCTGACCTATGTTTAGACCAAGTATGTGGGATTAAACCCTTCTTTGCTAAATTAAGAACACAAGGCGAGTGCTAATTAAAGGGTAATTATAATAAATCTTTATCTGAATCATCCTCAAGTTCTACGTCAGCTTCCTTCCTTGAGGATGATTCTCCCAATAAAAACTTTTTTGGCTTGACATATGTGGATTACTGGCCTCCTTAACTACCAAACCCTTAACTTTCTGAGAAGAAAGTGGGGTTAGATCTAAGGTTCTCAACTGCTGCATGACTATTCTACATAATAATAATTCAAATACATTCATGCTTTGCTTGGAGGCTTGGTCTTCATCGCTATCTGGCTCAAATGTCACCTCCAAAGGGACCCACTAAGAGGGTTTGATTGGCGTGCTAACCACATGAGACTCATCCTTCGAACTAGACTCTAAGTCTATGTGGATAGTGAGGGTACGCAGGAGTGTGAATATAGCCCCACTAGTGACCACCTGAGAGGACTTTCACCACTAGAACTGCCTTCGGATCTTCCTCTTCCACTACTTGGTGGGGGTCAAGTCATCCTGCCAATGTGTTCATATAGAGGAACAAACTGTGGGAGGAATCTAACTTCAGGCTCTACTTCTTCCTGAGTGTTTGATTCTCACTCACTTCCATTTTTATTTTCTTTTTCTTTTTCATTTTCTTTTTCAATTTTCTTTTCTTTTTCTTTTTCTTCTTCTTCTTTTTCTCCTTTTATTTTGAACATTGAGCAAGTTCGCGAGAATATAACTTTTAATTTTTAGGAAGATACTAGGCCGCGACCTCATATATCTCAACCTCTCTAACTAAAAATAGCTTCAAATCTCCTTTGACATAATACTCGAATCCACCGCTTTAGAATTTAAAGAACTGATGTAAAAAAGGATGGAACTGTGTTGTTTCCATGTATCCAAGGCCTACCGAGCAAACTAGCGAAAGATGTATCTGAATCAATTATGTAGAACTTGGCTTCTATCTTCCAGTCATTTATCTTTAATGGAAACACTATGGAGCATAAAGCCCTCTTGCCTTGCTCATTGAATCCTCTCAATATCATCCAATCTCCTTAGAGTTCAGAGATGCCAATCCTCAGTTAAGTAAGGGTCTTTAGACTCATAATATTCACTGATGCACCTGGGTCAACTAACACCCTGGAGAGTTTGAATCTGCCTATATCTACTATGATGTAGAGGGGATGATTGTGCTCTATTGTCTCCAAAAGAAAGTCTTCATCGATGAATGTAAATCCATGGGATTCTCTTGAATAACATGCCTCCTCTCAAATAGTGTTAAACTGACCTAAGCATATTTCTAGATTGAGAAGAGCTTTGATCAATGACTCCTCATCTCTTTAAATAAGATAAAGGCATCATATAGCTTAATGGAAACTTTCTTAGGTGAGCAAGGACATTGTAGTCAACTCTGGGCAGGTTCTCCACAAGCATATCCACAGGCCTAGCATCCTATGTAGGGGTTACTTGATTGCTAGAACCAATGACTTACTTACCCTTATCATAAGGTGCTACCCTAGGAGGTAGAACTTTTCCACTGTGGAGGTTGACTTTAGTGACTTCATGAGATGGTTTAGGAAAGTTCTACCTGTTCATCAGGTTCATCTATAGCTTCTCCTATAGGATCATTAGAGTCAGATGACTCCAAATCAATCCTAATAGGTGAACCAAAGTGATTCAGGAATGGATGATTCATTTCTAAATCAGAAGAAGAAGAGTGATCAGAACTAGAGTTATTATTAATTAGACTTGGAGAGCTATCTATAAGAATAAACTTAGGAAGCTTATCATAAGTGACACAAATGTAAGTAGAATCAAGTAGGGTTTATTTAAATCGAGTTCTGAAGTTTCTTATGAGGGCAAGCCCCCATAGTTAATTACATCCTAAAGAAGATGAGTTTCTTAGGAATACTATCGATTAAAGTAGCAATTTTTATCTCGAAAGAATTCAAAGATAGGACTATCAATAAATTAGTTATGTTTGGAAGATCAAATGGGATAGATCGAAAGGAGAAATTTATTATCGAAGCTAAAAGGAGATGAGTAGGGGATGCTCATGATACTAGGAAGCCTAGTGAGCATCCCAAACTATCATATTATTGGGTTTTATATATTTGAAATTGAGGAGAATTATATATTTGATTTGAAATTTTATTATAAATCTAAGAGTTTTAATTCCACAATACAAGATTATGAAAATGCCTAAGAGGTGAAAATTTGTTCTTATAGCCTCAAAGGGAAATAACAACCTTAGATCCTAAATCTAGGGAGCTTTAGCTAGGGCTAAAGCATGACCTACATGTAAGACAAAAAGTGGGTATATTGTTTACCTCCACAAAAGAGAGTAAATCACTGACTGGACTTATAATCACCTAGAGTGGCAGCCAACTAACTCCTCCTATGTTTTAAAACCATGTGGTCAAGTCATATATTTTGTAAGATGGTTAAGATGTTATTATTTAGAAAGAGAACCAAAGTCCTTAAACCCACTCTCTAAGAGACTGGAGCATGAGTGGTATGAATAATGACTTATTGTAATGCAAATATTTTTAATTTTTAAATTATTTTTGACACTTCAATTTGACAAAGGCTTTAGGATTTTATATGACTAAATGCATGATGAAATGGGTTATGGGCTAAATCAAAAGAGAAAGAGGTGTTTTTCATCATAGGCTCTCAAAGGTCAAGCCTTTTCCCTATCTGACAAAGATGAAAACCCTTTCTTAGCAAGAGTGAAACAAAATAACATGCATGATATTAAGCATACAACACCCAGCTAAGAGGTTGCTAAATCTTTAATTATCTTGATTTAGTATCTAGGCTTTATATGAGGTTATGAATTGTTTAGAAAATTTTAATTATGAGTTATAGTTGGGATAGAAAATTTATTTTTTCCTAAGAGCCTAAATGGATCCAAGCCACACATTAAATCATCATATATGAAGAAACTAAGAAAATACATGCCATTTTGATTACACAGTGTAAACAAATCATCAAATAATTTATAACCTCAATGTGAAAGAATAATAGGCCGGTAAAATAGACAACTAAAAAGAAAAGGTGGGTAGGAAGCTCTACCCTTATACATCCCGTCATATGAAAGAATAAATACAAATTACAAAATGATAAGTGTTATGGGGGATCTTCAAGTCTCCATCCTCCCTCCATCTCCTCATTTGATTTGCTCCATTTGATTTGGTGGGCTTCTAGGCATGACATGGCACCCCAAGATTAATCCGTTGTGGTATTTATTTTTGAGATGTGGGACACCAGATCTTAGGGAGTACTTATTGAAGTGATCGGGTATGACATTAAGGAATGATGTACTATCTCGAAAGATAGAAATCACCACCCTATAATGGGCCTAATCATCTAATAAGGACTCCAAATGCATGATGGGTCTTCAAATGTACCAGAGATCTTTCCCCTACTTTACTTGGAAAGTAAAGTAGGGTTTATTTTAAGTCGGGATCATTAAGTTCCCTATGGAGGCAAGCCCCCATAGTTAATTACATCCTAAAGAATGAAATCTCTTAGGAATACTCTCAAAGTAGGAATTAAAGTCTCCAAAGATTTCAAAGCTAAGACTATCAAAGGATTGACTATTTTAGAAAATCAAATGGGATAGATTAAGGAGAAGACTTATTTTTGGAATCCAAAGTGAGAAAGTAGAAAATGTTGATGATACTAGGAAGCCTAGTGAGCATTCCAATCTACCCTATAATTGGGTTGAAGAGATTTATTTGTTTGAGTTAGAATTTTATTAGATTACTAGGGCTTATAATTCATCAACACAAGATTCTGGAAATGCCTAAGAGGTGAGAATTTATGCTTGTAGCCCTAAAGGAAAATAGCAACCCCATATCCTAAATCTAGGGAGCTTTGGCGAGGGCCAAAGCATGACCTAAATCTAAGGTGAAAATGAGTATATGATTTACCTCTACATGAGAGAATAAACCACACGACTATTGGACTTATTATCTCATGGAGTGGAAGCCAGCTAACTCATCCTACACTTTAAATCCATGTAGGCAAGTCATATGCTTTGCAAGATGGTTAGGTGTTATTTATTTAGAAGAGAAACAAGTCCTTACACTCACTCCCTAAGAGACTAGAGCATGAGTGGTATGAACAATGTTCTAAACTAATATAAATTTTATCAAATTTTATTTGATTTTGGACTCTTAATTTTGACAAAAGCTTTGAATTTTTTATGCCTAAATGTATGATGAAGTTGATTATGGGCCAAATCTAAAGGAGAATAAGGTGTTTTCCATCATAGGATCTCAAAGGTCAAGCCTTTTCTCTATCTGGCAAGAATGAAAATCCTCTATTTTCAAGAGCGAAATAATATGATATGTATTTTGTGAAATAGTTAACCATTCAGCTAAGGGGTTGCTAAATCTTTTAATTATCTTGATTATATCCTAAGCTTTATATGAGGTTATGAATTGTTTAAAAAATTTAATTATGAGTTAGAAAAATTAATTTCACCATCCGTGCCACACATTCAAACATCAATCATAAAGAAACTATGAAAAGCATGTTGTTTCTAATGTGTAATCTAAACATATATCAAATAATTTTTTATAGCTATGGTAAAAGAATAAAAGGCCGTGATCGGTACCATCATACAACCCGAAAAGAAATGTGGGTAGCCGAGTTCTACCCTTATATAACCCGAATTACAAAAGAATAATTACAATTATAAATGATAAATGCTATGGGGGTCTTCATTCTTCATTCCTTCATGCCCTCCTTTTTGATTTGATTTGCTCCAAAGGCATCAGAGGGCACCCTAGGGACTTAGTATTCTGGCCATTGCTCATCCTAATCCCCCCACAGTACTAATCCTAATTCCTATTACAAAATTATATTTTATTTTATGAATTAGTAAATCTAACTACACCTGCAAAATAGATGTTAGCTAAACATACATTCAATCCAAGCAGTTATATGAATAGTTTGGACTTAGATATATATATATATATATATATATATATATATATATAAAAAAGGAAAAATGTATACTTCCATCTTCACTCTATGCAGAATAAAATGAAGATGGAAATATACTTCCTTTTTATGCATTTTGACACCATAGATCTGTAGATGTCCTTATTGAGGGTGATTGGGTATGACATTGAGGAGAGGTGTACTATCTCAGAAGATAGAAGTCACCACCCTATAATGGACCTAATCACCTCAATAAGGACTTCTAAGGATAATGGGTCTGCATATATACCAGAGATTCTTCTCCTACTTTACATGGAAAAGTAAAGTAGGTTTATTTTAAACTAGGTTCGTTAAGTTCCCTATAGGGGCAAGCCCCCATAGTTAATTACATCCTAAGGAAGGGGATTCCTTAGGAATATTCTCAATTAAGGTAAATGATCATTGTCTCAAAGATCTCAATATGTAGGACTATCATTCGATTAGTTTATTTTGGAAAATCAAATGGGATTGATCAAAGAGAGAGTTATTATGAAGCCAAGTGGAAATGAGTAGGGGATGTTTATAGGAAGTCTAGTAAGCATCCCAAACTATCTTATGGTTGGGATTTACATTTTTGAAATTGAGTTATTTTATTTGAGTTAAATTTTTATTAGAAGTTTAGAGCTTATAATTCCACAATACAAGGTTATGGAAATGCCTAAGAGGCGAGGATTTATGCTTATGGCCCATAGAAGGGTGAAGCAACCTCAAAACTTAAATCTAGAGCGATTTGACGGGGGTCAAAAGCACAATCTAAATCTAAGACAAAAATGAGTATTTGGTTTACCTCCATAAGAGAGGACAAACCACCTGACTGCTTGGTCTTACAACTGCGTAGGGGTGTTCACTAACTAACTCCTACAATTTTAAATTCATGCAAACAAGTGATATGCTTTATGCAAGATAGCTATTATTTATTTAGAAAGAGACTAAGTCCTTAAACTCACTCCCTAAGAGACTAGATCATGTAAGGGCATGAAAAATGAATTTGACTCACTCCCTAAGAGACTAGATCATGTAAGGGCATGAAAAATGACTTTGATCTAATGCAAAATATATTACATATTATTTTCAATTTTGGACAATCATTTGACTCAGGCTTCTAGGATTCATATGCTTAATGTATGAGTAGTAAGATTATTGGCCAAAAATCAGCGATAAGGGAGGAGGTGTGTTTCCACCATGGCTCTCAATGATCAAACCAAGTTTCTATGGAAAAGGTGGAAGCCCTATAATCAAGAGTGTAACAATATGCTTTTATGCATGATGTTATAAAAAGAAATACTCATCCAGCTAAGGGTGTTGCTAATTCTTTTATCTTGATTTTAACTAGGCTTTAAATGAGGTTATGAGTTATTTATTTTAATTTTGAGTTGATTAATTTGGTAGATGATTTATTTTCTCCTAAGAGCCTAATGGTCATCCAGGCCATACATCAAGCAAAGAATAATCTAGGAAAACATGCCATCTTAATGCGCAAGCTAAACAAAACATCACACATTTTATAAAGCTAACGTAAAAGAATAAAATGCCATTTGTGGTCGAGCACCACCGCACAAATCCGAAAATAAATTGGGTAGCATAGCTCTACCCTTATACAACTTGAATTACAAATGAATTAATTTACAATCAAGTAAGGAAATTCATGTTATGTGGGTCTTCATTCTTCTTTCTTTTTTTTCTTCTTTCTTCTTTGGTTCCTTCTTTTGGATGGTTGGAATGTTTCTTTACATGGTACATAAGATGTAATCTAACCAATGCTCATCCTAATCCCATAACATCCATTCCAAAATCTTATTACATGAAATAAATCTCATGCTCCATAAAATTAACTAAAATAAAATATAAATTAGCTAAACAAACCAACATAGATATATATATATATATATATATATATAAATACATACAAAACAATATATATCAAATATATATATACATATATATATAGTAATAATTATAAAATATAATAATAAAAATAGATATATATATATATATTTATTACATTCTTAAGCACAATCCCCTACATAAAATTATGATTAGACTAAATCAACCTACCATTCATTCTATGCACATTCACCCTAACATCTAGACTAAAAAAAATACATAACAAAATAAAAGCAAACATCAAGCCATGTACCACCCTAATCTAAAGCTAAAAGTGGTGACTTAACCTAATGTGTGTGCTTTAAAAGGTTTGTGTAGTATGCTTAGCTATGGCTTTAAGGTTTAGATTTTCTAAGTGTGAAGATGTTCAACTTAGATGGATGGTTTATTTAAATGTTTAGTTGATTTGGGTTGATTTTATTTTGTATTTTGGTTTGGTTTAAGTGAATCCTACAATTAATTACTAAATTTTAAAGAGAGGAAAAAGAGAAGAGAACTTCTCTTTCCTTCCCAACCTTAAAGTAATTTTAAAGCGGATTCACATTTGATTTTGTTTAGTGGATGTCTTATTATGTGTTTTAATTAATCCTAAGTTTAGATTGACTCTAAACAAACCTATTCAAAAAGAAATGTATTTTAAGATTAAATAAAGTAAATTAAGATCACAAAACACACATCATTTCATTTCTTTCCCAACATGTATAACATGCATATGAATAAATCCTTATCATATATACAAACAAATGGAAATGTTTAGCACACTTTATGATGAATGTTAAGTGAATTACTTAAAAAAATTTGAATGCTTTGAGATGCATGATTTTCATTAAGTAGAAAGAGGTTTTCTTATTATGGTGAAAAATTCTCATAAGGGAGTCGCCTTTCAAATCTGTGGGGAGAAAAGAAAGAGGATACCCTTACAAAAATTCATCTTAGTAAGATGCCACATAGATCCATAGATGTACTTATTCAGGTGATCGGGTACGTCATCAAGGTATAGTGTACTATCTCGAAAGATAAGTCACTATCCTTTAATGGAACCAATAATCTCCCATATGCATCTATGTACCAAAGATTCTTCTTCTATTTTACATGAAAAAGTAAAGCAGGGTTTATTTTAAACTGGGTTCGTTAAGTTCCTACAGGCAAGCCCCATAGTTAATTACATCCTAAAGGACATGATCCTTTAGGAAAACTCTCAATTAAGGTAAAATGCTTTGAAGATTTCAATAGAAGGACTATCAATCAATTATATTTAAAGATCAAATGAGATTGATCAAAATAGGGAGTTATTATAGAAGCCAAAATGGGAATAAGTAGGTGATGCTCATGATGCTAGGAAACCTAGTGAGCATCTCAAACTATCCTAAAATTGGGCTTTATATTTTAAAAATTGATTTAGTTTGCTTGAGTTATATTTTTCATAAGAGTTTTAGGATTTAAGATTTCTTAACACAAGATTAAGGAAATGTCTAAGAGGTGAGGAATTAAACTTATGGCCTACAAAGGAGAGAAGCAACCTTAGAACCTAAATCTAGGGAGACAGGGTAAGCACAACCTAAATCTAAGCAAAATGGGTAATTGCCTCAAGAGAGGACAAACTCACAACTGACTTACATGTGGGGTGGCCACCAACTCCTCCTTCTATGATTTCAAATACATGTAGGCAAGTGCTTATGCTTATGTTAGAAGGCTATTTATTTAGAAAGAGACTAAGTCTTCCCTCACCTCTATATGTATGTCAAATTTCATTTTTCATTTTGGACAATCAATTTGATTCAAATAGGGAATGCATGAAAAGTAAAGTGGCCAAATTTAGGTGAGCCTCCACCCTCATAGGTCAAGTCAAGTTCTCAAAGATGGAAGCCCTCCAATCAAGAGTGAAATAAGATGCTATTGTGCATGATATTATAAAGAAAAGACTCATCTAGCTAAGGGGTTTTTAATTTTATCTTGATTTTAATCCCAAGCTTTAGGTGAGATTATGAGTTATTTAGTCTTAATTTGAATTTTTAAGTTAGGTAAAAGATTTATTTTTCCCTGAAGAGCCTAATCCACATCCAGGCCATACATAAAGCAAGATAGAAACTAGGAAAAACATGCCACTTAATGCACAAGTTAAACAAACATCAATCAATTTATAAAACTAGAGCAAAAAGAAAGAGCATTTGTGGTCGGGTACCACCACACAAACCTAAAAAATATCAAATTGATAGTCGAGCTCTACCCTTATACAACCTGGATTATAAATAAATTAAATTTCAATTAAGCAAAAGGAATTCATTGTTATGGGGGGTCTTCAAGCTTTATACTTCTTTCTTCTTTGGATCTTCCTTTGGATGTTTGAATGTGGATGTTCCAAGGCTTCACATGGTGCATAAGATAGGATCTTATGACCAATGTTCATCCTATTCCCCTATAACAAATCATTCCAAATCCTAAATATACAAACTTTTTACATGAAAAGGAAAAGGAAAATCTAGCTAACACCTACAAAATAAGGGTTAGTCAAATCACACCACACAAATCTCAAGCATGTATATTGGACTTATCACCCCCACACATGGGAGACTAAGTCCACCTGGCTTATGGATTATGCTAAGGGGTATAAGCACCTAAAAGCAAGAAGCATTTATATTTTTATTTATGATAGTGCCCCTTTAACGCAATCCCCTATAGAAAAGAATAGTTAGACTAAGCACATTCTACCATTCATTCTACGAGCATACACCCTAACATCTAAAACATTCATCACAAAATAAAACATACATCAAGCCATGCACCAACCTAACCTAAAGCTAGAAGTGGTGACTTAGGCTAATGTGTGTGCTTTGATGGATTGTGGCATGTTTAGCTTAGGACTTTAGGTTTGAATCTTCTAAGTGTGAAAGACATGTTCAACTTAGAGGAGGGTTTCATTTAAGTTATTTAGTGACTTTGGGTTGATTGTATTTCATGTTTTAGTTTGATTTGAGTGAAGCCTACAATTAATTACTAAGTAATAAAGAGAGTGAAAGAAGAGAACTTCTCTTTGCTTCCCTAATCCTTAAGTAATTTCTAAGATAAGTGTCATGTTTTAGTTTCATTTAGGTGAAAGTTTTGATTATATCTTTTATTTAATCCTAAACAAACCTATCCAAAAAGAAAGGCATTTTAAGATTAATAAAAATGAATCAAAATCCACATAACACACATTACTTCAATTCTTTCCCTATATATATAACATGCATAAGGATGGATCTTAAGCATATCTATACATGCAAATGAGATAATTAACACTCTTTATGATGCATGCTAAGTAATTCATTTAAGAAAATTTAGAAGATTTGGATGCATGAATTTTCTTAAGTAGAAAAGGTTTTCTTTATCCAAAATTTCACATACATGCATGAAAGTAAGAAAGGCATAAGTGAGTACAGCGCCATTGTTAACTAGAGGTGTAAGGAACAAGACCTACTTAGGGCTACTTAAAGCCTCGCAACCTCAGGATTGCCCAGACTAATATACCACTTTCCTCAAGTACTAACATGCATATAAAAGAAATAAAATAGAGAAGAATAAAAAAAATTACTTAATGGTTTCATTTTGATTTATGCAATTTATTCATGCAAGTGTGAACTCCTTCTTAAGTGAGAGCATAGGGATGAATAGGATTTGAAATGAAGTAAGTGTTAGGTTCTTTTCAAATGAACCCCACACTTTACTAACCCATATTCAAAACTATGCTAACTTAAGAAAGGAAGGAAAGGCTACACTAAACATGTTTTATAATTCATCACATGCATGCTAATAATTAATATATGAATAGCACACTTTCAAATTTGATGTTTTATTTATAGATTTTTGAAAGTACTTCGGATTTAGTAGTGATAATGGCCAATCATATCTTACTTTAGCCAACACATGCATATTTGACATAAAGTAAATAATTTCTTTTTAAACTTTGTAAAAACATGAAATCATGGATGCATAAGTCACGTGGCTTACAATTTAACATGTTGGGAAAGATCTAAAGTAATGTAATCACATAAACAAACTCACTTTACTTAATTCCTAAAGACATTCTCAAAGAATAAGAAACTTAGAATAAATCAAAGTGAATTTCAAACATTATTTTTGTTTGTTCGAAGTTTGATTTAATTTTAAAAGGGTGAGACTAGTTTGCTATTCTTAACCCATTTACACATGTGTTTTAGATTTTTGTTTAATTTTCAGATAATTAGATCCATTTTTAAGTGTTGGTTAGGTTAAGGTATGCATTAAGTGACTTAATGAACCCTTACCTACACCTTAGGAAAATTAACTTAGGTAATTATGAGCCAATGAGATGACATAAAACCCATCAAGTATGTAAATTTGAAATGCACCTAATAATAAAAAGGCCTAATGCAATTTGGCTCACAATTAAAAGTTAATTAAGCTCTGGGGTTTTAGCTTAAGTACTTTTAAAACACCCCTTCACACTTGTGAAAGGGGTTTAATTTCCTTAATTAGACATAGCTATAAGTATCTACCCAAGGTAGATTAATTAAGTTTTGGAGATTTTTAGAATTTTTGAAAATTATTTAAAAGGGTAATTAATGGATTAACCCTTAATTAAGAAAGGGATTAAGGAAAGAAAAGGGGTTTCAGGGAATAGCTTAGGGGAAACACCGCAAAATTATTTCCTAAAACCCCTACTCATTGGATCTAACCTTAATCAAACTTAAACATAGGAAAATCCACTAATTACATCTTAATTACCCTTAATTACATGAAAGGGGTAATTAGGGAATGAGCTAGCAATGTCCCTAATCAAGGCCTCAATAAATCTCAAGAAAATTAGGGAGGCAGAGGTCATCCCCTAAAATGAATCCTAGAAGTTTGAGATTAATTGATGGCTTAATTAGAAAGTAATTAGCTAATTACCATTACCAAAGAAACCCAAATTCAAAGAAAAAGAAAAATCAAAATGTATTGAAAATAATTTTAGAATATTCTAGGTGAAATTATCTATCCAAGGCATTTTTTTTATTTTTTTTTATGAGGAGTTATGATTTTTAGAATAGGATTAATCAAGAATTAATTAGTTAAATAACTAATCCCCCTTTAATACCCTACCCATGGCGTGACGCATGGAGGCGGTGGTCAACGCTTTACACACGTATTGCCCTGAGCCGCTACTTAACTTGTCACATTGGGGGAGGCGGTGGCGGCGGACGTGTATTTACCCTTAGCCATCCGATCAAAGATTGGATGGCAGAGGATACACCCGTGGTTTTAAAAGGGAAAATGAATTCTAAAATGTGGGAAATAATCTCAGCCATCCATCTAAACATGCGTGGATGGATGGCTGAGATTGGTTGAGTTCTTTCCTGAGGGGGAATGTGAGCTGTTCACCCAAGGGAAGATCTGAGCCCGATCTCTCATGGATTCAAACAAGATTCAACACACACCATCTAAAGGATCAGAGCGGCGAATCCAATGGCTAAGATACTATGAAATGAAAATCCACTTCACAAAAGATGAACACACCTTAGCCTAAGTGGTAAAAAAATTCTAACCAACCTGAGGTGATCACCGCCGGGATCGACGGTAGCTTGTCAATGGAGAGAAGCCCGCTGAGGTTCCTAGCTCTTGAGGTTGAGTAGATGAGTGGGTGGACCAACTCCCCTTAGCTCCTCGGCTTTGATCAAATTGAACTTCTCCTGGCTTTATAACAATCAATTGATGAATGAGTCCTTGGATGATGAGTGTAGGAGGAATTGAAGTGGGATCAAGTGTGGAGAATTTTGGAAGTCAAGGTGAGTTCCCCTATTTTGCACTATGCAAAATCAAAGAAGATGAATTCTAAATCTCTTCTAGAGGCCTTGGGATAACTCTGATGTTTGGAAAAAAGCTTCTTAGACCTCCATCGACTGTGAGTGAGTTATGATTTCAATGAATTAGGGGGAGTATATCTCCCCCTATGGCAATCAGACGGCTGAGCTTATCTTGCCATTTTGATCCAATTGTCCCCATTGAGTGGGTTTTTTGAGTGGTTAGAGGTGTGCACATGGTCGATTTGGCCAGAGGAGTGGAAGCCTAGCTCCCATGTGCATTCAATTGAGGTTTGGGGGGAGTTTGAAAATTCAATTTCATGCCTATGGGTTGGGTTTGGTCCATAGGCCAAATGAGTTGTCCCAAATCCATTGGGTTGGGTGCACCACTCATCACTAGGTCCCCTTGATGTTTTAGGAGAGCCTCAAGTTTTTGTGATGAGTGCATGACCAAAATACCCATGGGCTAAGCCAAAATTTGTTCTATGGCCTAGAGGTATAGTGGTCATTTTGCTATTTTTTTTTTAATTTGAGTATGTTTGGTATGTTGAGAAAATAGGTTGGGCCAAGTTTCAATGGATTTAGAATCCATTTGATAGGGTTTGGCTCATGTTGACCCATTTAGGTCAAAATGGGTCAACTTGGGTTAAGTTGACTGAGAGGTAAAATTGGGTCAAACTGAGGGTTGGGTCAAGTTCATATGACCATTTGAAATATTTTGGTGACTTTGGTTTGGTTCAATTTGGTATAGGTTAGGTTTTGGCTCATATGACTCATTTAGGTCAAATGGGTCATTTGACCCATTCGACCTATTTGGTTAGGTAAAGGGTAGGTTTAGGTTTGGTTGGTCATATGGAGTGGATTGGTATCTTTGTTTCTATTTAATTTGAGTTAGGTTCAATTTTGGCTCAACATGACCCCTTTAGGTCATGTTGGGTCTAAGGTCAATTGGGCTAGGTCTAGGCCAATTGAGATTTTGGTCAAGTTCCACAAGTGATTTGGGATGGACTTGACCCATTGGTTTCAATCAATTTGGCTTAGATCAAGTTATGACACATTTTGACCCTTTAGGTCAAATGGGTCAACTTGGGTCAAGTGGGCCAAATGGGTTAGGTTAGGCTAAAAGGTTGACTTGGTCAAGTTCAAACATAGGTCATGAGTGAACTTAGATCAATGGTTTCAATCAATTTGGCTTATAGTGGATTTTGGTCATGTTAGGTTTTATTTTAGGTTAAGTGTTGACTTGGTCAACGCTTAGGTTTGACCCAATTTGATTGATTGATCATCCCATGATGATTGTTGATCATGATGAGAGGCAAATATGAGTTTGGTTCAATCCAATTTGGTTATGATCAAAAGTGGGCTCATAAAGGGTACTTTAGGTCACTTTGGGTCAAGTGAGCCTAAGTGGGTCAAATGGCTTGGTCAAAGCTTGATTTGAAGTTGATTGATCTTGTTTATGGACTTATGATTGAAATATAAATCCATTTACAAGAGGTTTGAAGTCAAATGGATTTTGATTCATTTAAAAATTTCATATTCAAATGAAGAATATGAAGGGGTTTTGGGTTTGATTTTTGATTTCAGTTTTGATTAAAAGATTGAGGTTTGGATTTATATATGAGCTCATGATTGTAGGATTGATTGAACCATGAGAGAAAATCAAGGATTTGGCTTGATTTGAATGTGATTTGGCTAAGTTCAAGATTTTTACTTGAAAGGCTTGGATTTGATTTTGATTTAATTTGAGTTTGATATTTGGAGTTGGTTTTGATTGTTTGAATTTATATTTCATATATGAATATAAATGAGAATATAAAATATAAATTGATCATGAGAAAATTTAATCATGCATTTAAAAATTTAATTTTAATTAGAAATTTAATTAGGATTTGATTGATTTGATTTATATTTCACTCATAATTCCTAATGCAAAATTACATTAAAAATAGGAAAATAAATCTAACTACAACTGTAAAACAGAGGTTAGCACATTCATACAACCCAAGTAGTTGTATTTATAATTTGGACTTAGCACCCTGCACATGGGTAACCAAGCCCACCTGTCCTAACTTGGATTATGCTTAGGGGCTTAAGCAACTTGCAAAGAGAGCATTTATATTTATTTTTTAGCTACCCCTTAAGCACAATCTCCTATAGAAAACATGATTAGGCTAATCACGGCCTACCATCTAGTCTACCAAACATACACCTTAACATCTAGTCTAAAATATTACATCATAAAATAAAATATGCATCAAACCAAGCACCGCCCTAACATAAAGCTTGAAGTAGTGAGTTAATTCTAATGTACGTATTAAGGCCTGTGTGGTATGTCTTAACTAGGCTTTAAGTTAAGATTTTCTAAGTGTAGAATGATTCAATTTAAAGGGCGATTTCTCTTCAAGTGCTTTAATTGATTGGCAAGTTTTAATTTGTGTTTTCTTTGGTTTTATGTGACCTACACTTAGCAAAAAAGTGTTATAAAGAGAAGAAAGAGGATTGCCCTCTTTCATCCCTACCTTAAGCCACTTTCTAAAGCATGTTAATTTAATTTAGTTCTCTTTAGTGAATGGCTTGTTACACATTTTAAATTAATCCTAAATTTAGGTTAACATTAAATGATTGCATTCAGCATGAAAAGCTTCTTAAGATTAATTTGAGTGAACTACTAACACATGACATACATTAATTTATTTCTTTCCATCACATGTAGCATGCATATGACTTAACTCTAAGTATGACTATACATACAACATGTTTTAGCACAAATGATTCAAATGATGTAGATGTGCATATTTGAAGTTTATATTTCTTATTTGGTTGAATTATTTAATCATGTTAATTTAGAGCTTTATCTAAATTCTTATACAAAAATACATAAGAATGAAATTAAACAGGTATGTGTCATTGTTAAACCAGGGAAGTGGGATAATGAAATGACCTCCTTGAGGCTAGCTAAAGCCTCATATTCCCGAGATGTCCAAACTATATACCCATTTGCATTTAAACACTTGTAAATTTGTATGTAAGAACATAAGGAAAGAGACCCAAAATCATATGGCTAATTAACTTAATCATTTAGTCTATTATGAATGCATGTATTCTTAGAAGAAAAGAGGTGTTTTAATCCTTTAGCTAGACATACATACACATGTAAAGAGAAATAAATGAGTATCCGCCTTTGTTAAACCAGGGAAGTGAGGTAATCAAATGACCTCCTTGGGGTTAGTTAAAGCCTCATATTCCTAGGATGTCCAAACTATAGACTTTGCTATCTCACTACACATGAATATATATGTAAGTAAGAGAAAGAAAATCGTGCAAAAATTACATTTTTATTTAATACATTTATGTATGTGAAATAATTTCATCCCAATTCTAATTAGAACACATGTAAATGAAATCAAATAAGTACATGTCATTATTAAACTAGGGTGAGGTAATCAAATGACCTCCTTGGGGATAACTAAAGCCTTGTATTCTCGGGATGTCCAGACTATATACTTATTAACATTCAAATACATGTGAAACTACATATAGATTAAAGAAAAGATCTATTTCACATACTTAAGCTATAAGCAAATGGAAACCTATATGTAATCCTAACTACTATAATTTCATATGTTATTACTCATTTATTAGCTTTCTGAAAATACATTTAGATTTAATAGTGATAATAGCCACACATATATTAGATTAAATCAACATATGGAAGCTTGACATAAAGGAAATTCATTTAAGTTTAAGCATTTTAAAAACATGAATGCATGGAACCACATGACACACATTATTTAATTTGATTGGAAAGGAATAATAAGACATAAAACACATGTTTCATTCAATCAAATTAATTCCTAAGGATAATCATATCAAAAATACTCATTTAAAGTAAACTAAATCTTCTAATTAAGTTATTTTTGGATGTTTTATTTGTTTAGAGAAAAGAGGAGATTCAATCATTTGCCACTCCTAACCCATTTCCATATTGGTTAATCAATTTGGTTTAATGAAAAAAAAATTAATTTCATTTTATAGATTAATTAGATTGCAATATGAGTAAAGTCCATTAATTAGCCCTTTCCTATATCACCTTAACATATTTACCCAGGTAATGGTGAGCCAACATGAACTTAGGAAAAAGAATGCAAAAGAGATCCCAATCTCAGTCCCCATGCCCATTTACTATTCCACAATGATTAACAAGCTTAATTAATGGTTTCCTTGCTATTAAGATTGTTAATTAATCATCTAATTAATTAAGAAATTATTTAGGGCTAAGACAAAAAATTTCCTAATTAACCAAGTCATAAATCTCAAGAAAATTATGGGATGCAAAGGTCATCCCATTAATCAACCTAAGAAAGTTTGGGATTAATTACTTGGGTAATTAGGGAGTAATTAAGCTAATTAAATTTTCAATTAAACCCAAATTAAACTTTAATTAATGTTCAAAATTAATTAAAATTAATTTTAAATTAATCTCCTCTGAAATACCTTTAAAATGAGAATTTATTTATTTATTTTTATTTTTCTATGATTTGTTATAATTTTCCAAAGTTTCAGTTGATTTAAATGATTTTCCATGATTTTTATAAAGTCCATTAATTTATTTTCACTATTTGAACTTCAAAATGCAATATCATCCAATCTAGAAATCATTTTGACTCTAAATTTCTATGATAAAATTATAGCTTCATTTAATCCATAAAATTTTCAAGTCAATCGATGTATATTTTGGTTTAATTAATGAAATTTGATTTTACTAAAACCTAAATTAAGCCCAAAAATTAGAAATTTGGGATTAATTCCTCTTAGAAAGATAAATCCAACAAGTCTTTGTTTGTAAATTTTAGTTACATATTTTACTTTTTTTATGAGTTTTTAAAGTTTTAGGTGATTTAAATAATTTTAAAATAAAAATTGAATTTTGTTTAACCAAAATGAGTATCAACGCGCTATGTGTGTCATATAGATTGATTTGTTATTGTTGCCATGTTGACAAGCAGAAGGCAAATCGATGCACGGATTAAATGATTGATTTTTAGAAATGTCTATTTGATGTGATCTTAGCCATCCAATGCATGGATCGAATTCTTCAAATGACAAATCGATGGGATTTCATGATTTTCATGAAAATTGAATGAAATTTCATCCAAATGGGCTTAATTTTATGGCAATCTTTGTTGGAAAACTTTCTGATTCATGCAGGGATGGTATAAAATGAAAATTGCAAGGTTTATCTAAGGAAAATCCTTAAAATTGCATAAAAATCATCACAAAAAAAACCCAAGTATATAATTTTTTTAGAAATTATTCATCGAGGATGATTCTTGAGAGAAATGTTTAGCATGCTCAATGCAAGAAGAAGTTGTGGAATGGGTTGATACTTCACTTAATGTATTCTTAAGCTACTCCTAGAGTTCACTTGATTTTGATGGCTTTTATTCTCAAAAAATAAGTGAGAATGGTTGCTGGTTGATTTTGGACCTCTAGAAGAATGAAATGAGTGTGGGAGGAAGAGTTTTTGCCTTTCTATTTTTGTGCTTTTGGAATGGCCAAAATCACCTCATTCCTTGTGATTTTGGCTCCTAGTGGGTGTCCTAGGCTTGGGTGGTTGGAATTCTCCTTAGGTGGCTTGATTTGAGTGTCCAAGGCATGGGAGGTGGCTATTGTGAAGGACTAATGGGTGTCCTAGAAAAGGGAGGTGGAAGTCCTTCATGCCAAGTGTTCTAATGGGAGAGGTGAGGTGAATTTATCTCCCCATGAGTCATGGCTGACCCAACCACCTCTTGGGTCAAGTTGGGCAGTATTCATGGTGCCTATGTGGACCAATGGATGAGTGTCAAGTCATGAAGAGAAATGACCATTTGGGCAAGTGCTTTTCTCATGGATGCCCTAAAAAAAAGTGGTCATTTGGTATTGATTTGATTTGGGTAGATTTGAAATGAGTCAAAAGTGAGTTGGACCAAATTTCATGTCATTTGGAGTTCATTTGGTTTTTAAAATTTGACCCATTTGAGCAAATTTGGTCAAATTGAGTGTTGACCAATTGGTCAAATTGAGTCAAACCAAGGGTTGGATCAAGTTCAAATGATCATTGGAGTGTATTTGCCATTGGTTTGATTCAATTTGGTTCAACTTGATTTTGGTTCATTTGAGTTCAAAAATAATAAGTTGACTAATTTGACCCAATTGACCAAATTAGCAAATCATGGCTTTGTTTGGTTTGGCTGATCATTTGAAATGTATTGTAGGCTTTGGTTAAGTCCAATTTATAATTTGATTTTTAGGTTGATTTGACTGGTCAAGTGGGTTCAATGGGTTTTGGATTGACTTAGTCAAATGGCTAAGTTTACTTGGTTTTAAATTTGATAATTGATCAATCTAGGATGATCAACAATCATATCATGAATTTGATTGGCTCAATTCAATTTGATTTGATTGAATTGATTCGATTCTGAGGTCAAATTGGCCATTTTAGGTCTGATTTGGATGAAGTTTGATTTTG
This sequence comes from Cymbidium sinense, assembly GCA_021442155.1. NCBI lineage: Eukaryota > Viridiplantae > Streptophyta > Magnoliopsida > Asparagales > Orchidaceae > Cymbidium > Cymbidium sinense. The sequence goes on from CM038217.1 coordinate 94,416,380, forward strand.
GATTGAGTTTGATTTAGTTTAGTTTATATATGGATTTGAGATTGATATAAAACCAATTGTAATTTGTTTGTGCTAAAATGAGTTTTGGTTCATAAATATGTCAAATGGCTAAGTTAAAATTTGGGTTGATTTTGAATTTTGATGATTGTAGATTTCTTTATGTTGGGATGTTGATTGAAAGTATGATGATTTGAAGAAAATTAATTGAATTTAGTTTGATTTAGATGGAATTTGGCTACGCCAATGAATTGGCTTAAAGGTAAATTGGATTTTTTTTTATTTTGGATTTGATTTTGCTATTTATTGAGGTTGAATTGGTCTTGAGAAAATCAATAAATTTGGATTGATTTGAATTCAAGGCTAAGTCCATAGGATGATCATAAGGCTTAAGTATGTGATCAAGTTCAATCATTTGATTTGGAATTTGGATTTGGATTTGGATTTGATTTGAAATTAAGTTTGAGGTTATGTTTGAAATTTGTTTTGATTGAATTTAAGAAGTGAACTGATTGGGTTTGATAAGGGTGGTGATTTAATCTCTAATGCATGGCTTAATTGTGGTTGATTCTAAGTCTTTATTTGGGGTTCATTATGTCTTATGACTAAAGAAATCTTAGTTCTAAGATTCATATGTCTACTCAAGTGATCAACATCTAAAATGCAAATCTTAGAAATTTTATTTGATTTTGACACTTTATTTTGAAAAAGGCCATGGATTTTTTTTGTCTAAATGCATGATAAAGTGGAATATGGGCTAAATTAGTTGAAAGAGGTATTTTTCATTTGAGGAGATGATCAAGTCTTTTATCATGCAAGGTTCAAAATCTTTAGCAAGAGTGAAGCAATATGAATGAATGATATTCATAGAACTAACCAAAGGGTTATCTTTTAATTATTTGATTTAATGTGGCTTCATATGGTTTTAAAATTATTTAAACTTTAGTTTGAGTTAGTAGAGAAAATTAATTTTTTTTTAAGAGCCTAATCATATGTCACACATTAAATCACCATTCATAAAGAAATTATGAAAAGACATGTCATTTCTATTGCACAATTTAAACATAACATCAATCAATTTATAACTGTGAATAACAGATTCTCGGATGATACAAAAAGAGAAATGGTAGAATTTTATATAACCTAGAATAAAAGAATAATTACATTTACAAATGAATAAATGCTATGAGGGTCTTCTTTTCATTTTATGTCTTCATTTTTTCATGTCTTCTTTGATTTGATTTTTTTTAAAGACATCAAGTAAGACAAATTGAATTTAATTTACCTAACTTAATATTATGATACAAAGTTACATTAAAAATAAAAAAAGTAAATCTACTACACCAAGAAAATATGTGTTAGCTAAATACAATACAACCCAAAGAAAATATAATTTGATTTAGAATTTGATGGATAACCAATTAAAATGCAAGTTGTATTTCTTTCAATTGAATTATTTTATACATGTGATAATGTTCTATCTAAATTCTAACATAGAAATACATGAATTTTCAAAAAATGTGTGTCCTTAAATGGGCTATACACTTATTAACATTCAAGTAAATTCATATAGATTAAAAAGAACTCCATATCACATATTCTAAGTCATGGACACATGTAAGCTTATGATATCAAACATAAAATATTATTGTTGACATATAAACTTTTGAAACTAACTTTGATTTAATAATAATAATAATAATAGCCACACATATTTATAGGTTAATCAACACATGCAAGCTTGACATAAAAGAACTTCATTTAAATTTAAACTTTTTTGAAAATATTAATGCATGAAACCACATGACAAACATCACTAATATCATTTAAAGAATAATATGAAATAAGACATGTTTCATTCATAAACTAATTCCTGAAATCATATCAAATAAAATCATTTAAAGTAAACCAAATTTCTTAATGTCATTTTAATTGACCAATTTAAGAAAAGAGAAAGAGGGAAAAAATTTCAATCCTAATCCCATCCCATGTTTGTATGAATTTGATTTAATGAAAAAGATATTGTCAATTTTATAAATTCTAATATGAATTAATTCAATTAATTAACTACATGTTATAGTGATTATTAAAAATACCACGCCAATGAGATATACAATGAATTGAAATGTAAATTGGTAATAGTCCCATGAATTGAAATGCCAATAATTATCTCATAATTAATGGCTAACTAATTTAAAACTTAATTACTTATGATTTTACCACAATATGGACAATCATAATTTCATTAAATCTTATATCATTGAATACTAAATATCTACCCAAGAATTAATTATTCCATATTTTTAAGCATTAATTTAACTAACAATTAATCCATTAATTTAATTTCTCTTAAAAAAGTGAAGGAAATAGAAAAGATAAGAGAGAAGCTAATCCAATTTAAATCTCCTAATAAAACAATGATAATGAATACAACAAGTTATTGTTTATATCCTTAATTTTCATAATTAAGAAGGAATTAGGTAATCAAATATAATCAACCAAATAAATCCCAATAAATAATATTAAAATAAAAAAAAATTTGAATAATTACAATTGATTAGGAGTAATATGTATTAATTTATAAACTTAATTAAGCCCAAAAACTATTCAAAATCAAATAAGGATAATTTAAATGGATTCTTTCTAAATACCTTTAAAATGAGACTTTGTTTGTATTTTTTGATTTTTCAACAATTAGTTATGAATTATGAAAGTTTCATTTAAAACCAATTAAATAATATAAGTTAAATTGGCTAATCAAATTTCTACATGGCAAACATTTAAGTAGTCACATTTAAAAATGGATTAAAGAAGGATTTCCAGTATTTATTAATCAAACTTGCAATAACGATTGAATCAATAGATAAAAATGATCTAATAAACTTGTTAATCACTAATAATTTTTAAAAGAATCATAGAATAAACTTAATAAAAGCTTGAATTCTAAAACCATATTTCATGGGATCCATGAAGAAAAGAAATAGCACATGAAATTACAAAGCTCCAACACATTTTCTTCCTATTGAGTAATTATGAGCTAAGACTAGTAGTTAATCATAGTAAGATAAGTCTTAGTAGCAAATTTTCACTCATTTATTTCCTATAAGGATAGCTTAAAGTCCATGATGGCTTCAGCTAAATGACTCATGGCTACCATGAAGATGTATGTAAACAATTGAGTTTTATTGAAAATGAAATTGAATAATTATCCCTATTTACACAAGAGGAATTTCAAAGTAGAAATATAAGGCTTAAATCTAGTGCTAAGATTTCAAAATGCTTGGGAGGCTCTCATGAAGTGAGTCATGCTAATTAATATATACATGATAATGACTAATTGCCTATTTTACATTAATAATCACAATTATTCTCTTATAGGAATGCTTTATCTTAAGGTTTAATTTATTTTTGTCCATGGGTTTTCGATTTAGGAAGGTGATTAGTTCATCTCCTTTGGTACTAGCCCACCTATGATTTTTATGATACTTTTTGCTTTAATGAAGGATGATAAGGACTCCCAATTTTAGAAAATCCCACATGGTAGGCATATCCAATTTCCCTCTCTTATTTGAAAATTTTGGGTTATATTTCTCATGGGTTGGTTTTATGAGTTTTGGTTTAATTTTCAAACTAATTTATCAAATTTATTGACCAAATTTCAAACTAATACAAAATGATGATTTGAAGTATTTTTTAGTTCAAGTGGTTTCAATCAATTGGCTTAGTTTAATTTTTCTTGGATTTCAAATCAAATGGGTCAAATGGATCAAGTTCATCATCAAATTGACCAAATAATTGTATTGACAAGTTTAATTGGTTAATTGAAAATGATTGGTTTGGTTTAAATTAATTGATTTAATTTGATTTTTGTCAATTAGACCCTTTAGGTCAATTTGGGTTAAGCAATGTTGACCAATTCATCAAATTGGGCTCAATTATATTTTGGTCAAGTTCAATAATCAATTTGGAATGAACTTGAGCTATGTTGCAATCAATTTGGATCATGATTTGACCCATTTGGCCTTTTAGGTCAATTTGGGTCAACTTTCAAATGACCAATGACTTGGATTGGCTCAATTGGGGTAAAGTCATGTCAATCATTGATTATGAGTTTAATCAATGGTTTCAATTGATTTAGTGTATCGCTTTTGGATTAGATTTCATATTGTTGACCTCTTCAAGTGAGCTCCAACTTTATCACATAGACTCCTCTTAGACACTCAAGAGTTCCTTAGTCTTAAGACACTTCTAGTAATTAGTGAACACTTAACCTAACCCTAGACTTAGAAGAGTTTCATAGAATGGATTCTTAGCATTGGAAATCTGTACCCTATGTTGAACTAAATCCATATTTTATTTTTTCAAATCAACTTCAAATTCAAATCAACTTCAATTCCAAGTCAAACCTTAAATCAATTCCAATGGATTTTCTCAAATCGTGAATCAATTCCAAATGATTGAAATCCATGATCAACTTCAAATCCAAAATCTTTCCTAAGCCATTTTGATTTCATCGTATGGACTTAGCTCAAATCAAATCCAAATCACTTCAAATTCAAAATCTTTTCTCATAACCCATTTATATTCTTATTTATATTCATAAATATAAATGAAATATAAATTCAAATAACCAAAACCAAATTCAAAACTCAAACCCAAATCTAACCAAAAACCAACCTATACCCTTTTAAGTCAAATTCTTGAACTTAGCCAAATCAAACTCAAATCAATTCAAACCTTTGGATTTTCTCTTCAAACAATCAATTCTTCAATCACAAACCAAATTTAAACATAAACTTCAATCATCAAACCAAAATTAAATTCAAAACTCAAACCCAAATCAAACCTATGTTCATTCTTTGAACTTGAACTTGTCAGAATCAAAACCCATTTGACTTCAAATCACTTGCAAATGGATTTATATTTCAATCATGTGTCCATATATGAGTTCAACCAAACTTGAATCAAGCCTTGATCAAGTCAATTGACTCACTTAGGCTCACTTGACCCAAAGTGACCTAAAACACCTAGCCAAATTCTAATCCTACCCAAATTGGATTGAACTAAGCCCATCTAAGCCTCACATTATGAGCAACAATCATCATAAGATAATCAATCACTCAAATTGGGTCAAACTAAGTCAAACCTAGCCTTTGACCAAGTCAACGCTTTACCCAAATGAAACAAACTAGCCAAAATCCAATATAGGCCAAATTGATTGCCATTGGTCAAAACTAATTCATGATCAATGATTAGACTTGACCAAGTTCATCATTGAGCCAAACTAGCCCCAATTGGCTACTTGACCAAGTTGATCCAAGTTGACATAAAAGTCAAAATATGTCAAATCTTGATCTAAGCTAAATTGATTAATCCAATGGTCAAATTCATCTAAATTGTTGAACTTGACCAAAGTCTCAATTGGCCAACCAAACCCAACCTAGCCCAATTGACCATGAACCCAACTTGACCTAAAAGGTCAAATTAAGCCAAAATCAAAGAAAACTAAAATTTATTGAAACCAAAGCTTACAAAACATTTCAAATCATCAACCAAGCCTAAACCAACCCATGACCTAACCCAACTGGGTTAAATGGGTCAAATTGGTCAACTTGACCTATTTGACCTAAGTGACCTCAAATGAACCAAAACTAAATGCAAATCAAATTGAACCAAACCAATGATACCAAACCACTCCAAATGATCATATGAACTTGACCTAACCCATGGTTTGACCTAATTTGACCAATTGGTCAACTTGACCCATTTTAACCTAAATGGGTCAACATGAGCCAAATGATATCAAATCAATACCAAATTCATTGAAAATAGGAATAACCCATTTTTCAATCATATCAAATCCATCTAAATCAAAATCAAAGCCCAATGACCATTTTACCCCTAGGTCAATGGGTAACCTATGATCAAATTCACGTAGAATTTGATCATATTCCAACTCAAGTCCACTTGGCATCCTCCTAGTGGACCATTTGGACACCAAGGAGGGTGGTGCATATGACCCAATGAGTTTGGGTCAGCCAAACCCAACCCAAAGCCAGAACCGACCCTCCACTCAAAATTCTCCACATGGATCACCTCCTCCACTCATTTTAACCCATGTGCACCTCCACACTCCCACTTCCCTACCAAAATTGAACCACCTGGAGCTCATAACAACCTAAACAACCCATTCCATGAGATCAATTTGATCAAAATGATAAGGAGGCTCATCCGTCTGATTCAAGTAGGGGGAGATATACTCCCCCTCATTCCATTTTAAGTCAGCACTTTTACTTGATAAGAGGATCAAATGCAAGCTTCTCAAGCTCCTCCAAGCATTCCTAAGCTCTTGAAATTCCCATTCTCGGTTTGCCTAAGCCAAAAATATGGGAGGAGGGAGAGTTCCAACTTACTCAATACCAAAAGTCCAATTTCTCTTGCAAGCACCATCAAGGCACTAAGTCGAGTTGATCCAAAGCAAATCCCAAGCATCCAAGCCATGGGGAGTTACACCAAAGTCGCAAGCCAAGCAAGCTTTGGTCAATTAGAAGATCCATTGCAAATTGAACCCTCATCCTTTGACAGGGCTTCATCTCCACTAGAAGAAGCTACCCAATGATTGGGAGTACATGTGATAGCCTCCAGTGAGGTATGCATCAAAACGAGCTTAAGTTCAAAATTCTTGGTCCTTTGTGAAGGGAAGTGTAATTCCAATAGAATTCCATTGGATCTTCTTCTCCTTGATGGTGGGTTGAATCCTAGCCCAATTTAGCTCAAGTGAGCTCAGATCAAGCCATGAAGGATGGATGGTCTCCGTCTCCCGCAGGCAAGGGCAGAGATGAATCATGGATCGTCCATCTCGCATGTTTTGGATGGATGGTTCTAATTAAAACATGTTAGATCTAGTGATTTTATCTTTGAAATCATGGGTTTAATCATGACCATCCGATCTTTGATCGGACGACCAAGGAGAAAGCGCGTAGCACTGCTGGCTGACGCAGCATAGGATTTGATACCTTAAATAACCAATATCATCATGCCACATGGAGAGCCGCCAAGAATTCCATGGCCGATGGTTTAGTTATAATTAGGCTATTTAATTATCCTTAATCACAAACTTCCTAAATTCATAAATAAATGTAGAAAATTAAAAAAATATATAAATGAGGGCTCATTTTAAAGATAATTCAAAAATCTAATAAACTTATTTCTAATTGATTTTGAATAGTGAATTTTTTATAATTTTAATTAAAATTTAATAACTCTAATTACTCCTTAATTATTTCATTAATTGATTCCAAATTTCTAGCATATTTAGTGGATGACCTCCTTTTTTCTTGAATTTATTAATGAGTTAATTAGGACAATTAATGAATCCCTAATCACCCTCTTAATGTAATTAAGAGTAATTAAGCATGTGAACAGTGGTTTAATCACTTAATTGAAATAAATAAATATTATTTAAGTGAAGAGGAGGTTTATGGAATGGGTTTGTATATTCCTAAGTTATTCCTAAACCCCTTTCTTCAAATCCAAATCTAATTGAGGATTAATCCAATGATGATATACTTAATTAGCTTAATCAAAATTTCAAAATCAATTTGAACTTAATCAATCCTTTACGGGTAGATCCTTAGGTGTTCAAAACAAGGTAAATTTAAGAAATCATTTCCAACCCACATGTGTGGAAGGTTATGAAAGTACTTAATTAAACCCTTTAGCTTAATTAATCAATAATTATGAGCCAATTGCATTAGACCCCTTTCTTTCTAGGTGCATTGATTTAAATTTCATGTTGCATATCATATGTTGGCTCATAATTGTTAGGTTAATTATGTTAAAGTGGTATAGGGGGATAATTAATGGACTTAATCTACACCTTAACCTAAACAAAATATATAAAATTAACTTAATGATTCTAAAAATTAAAAAAAAAATACACAAATGAGGGAAATGGGTTAGACCAGACACCCTTTTATATTTCCAAATCAAATTCAAAACAAAAATAAAATTCTCTTTAAGAAATATTGGTTCTTTTAAAGGATCTTATTTCATAGGATTGTCTTTAGAATTAATTAGGTGAATGAAGTTACATGCTTACATCACTTTATTTCTTTCAAGCATGCCAAATGTGTGCCATATAAAAATCATGCATTTATATCTTTTGAAAAATCAAAATAAATGAAATGTTTCCTTTATGTCAAATTCCATGTTTTGGCTAAAGTAAGAATACGAATGGTTATTATCACTATTAAATCAAAAATTATTTTCAAAACTTATAAATCAAAGAATATAAATGAATGTATGCTACTTATAAGTATTTATAAGCTTGTATGTGAATAACTTAAAATGTGTTATGTGATTTTCTTTTCTTAACATGGTATAGGATTTTCAAAGTGTATAGTTTATTTGAAAAGAACATAACACTTGCTCAAATTTATTCCAATGCACTATGTCATGAATTAAGAAGGATCTTCATATTGCACATATAAATTAAACAACCAAAAATCAAACAAACAAACCTAAACCTTTTGCATAATTCTTCATCCATTTACTTTCTTTTTGTACATTCACATGTATTTAAGAAAATTGGTATATTAGTGTGGACATCTGATTATGAGTTTTAGCCCCTAAGAAGGTCTTGTACCTTATACCCTTGGTGTAGAAAATAATGGCACCATACTCACTTATGTCTTTCATACATTTAAATGTGCATTTAATTAATGGATAAAAGAATTCCTCTTTTCTACATAACAAAATCATGCATCATGAAGCATCCAAATTTTCTTAAGCAACATCCCTTAGCATTCATCATTAAGGTGTAAACATTTACATTTGTATGTATAGATATGCTTAGGATTTATTCATATGCATGATACTCATGTTGGAAAAAAAATATAGTGTGGTGTGTTTTGTGATAGTAATTCACTTTAATTAATTTTAAAATGCCTTTCTTATTGAAAAGGTTTGTTTAGAGCAAATATAAACTTAGTATTGATTAAAAAATTTAACAAAATATTCACTGAAGAAAAATCACTAATGAATCTACCTTAGAAATTACTTAAGGTAGGGAGGAAAGAGAAGTTCTCTTCTCTTTTTCTCTCTTTATAACACTTAGTAATTAAGTGTATGTTCATTAAAACTAAATCAAATCATCAAATAAGATTAAAAAATCAACTAAATCACTTACATGAAACCACCCTCTAAGTTGAACCCTTCATACTTAGAAAACTCTAACCTTAAAGCCTAGCTAAGACATACCACACAAGCCTTAAATGGCACACACATTAAACTAAGTCATCATTTTTAGCTCTATGTTAGGGTGGTGCATGGTTTGATACGATTTTATTTTGTGATGTTTTAGTCTATATGTGTGCATGTGTAGATGGATGATAGGATGATCTTAGTCTAATCATTATCTTTGTAGAGATTGTGCTTAAGGGCTAATAAAAATAAAAAATATTTTTTTGGGGTTTATGCCCCCTAAGCATAATCCAGGCTAGGTGGACTTGGTTACCCATGGGGTGCTAAGTCCAATTTATTCATATACATGCTTGGGATGTGGTGTTAACTAATCTCTTAGGTTTTAGTTAGATTTACTTTTTCTATTTTCATGTAATTTTGCAAAATAGATTTGGAATGAATATTATGGGGATTAGATGAACATTGGTCAAGACTATGTCTTATGTACCATGTGAAGTTTTTAAACACCAACCAACCAAAATAAGAAAGAACAAAGAAGAAAGAAGAAAGAAGAAAGAAAAGAAGAAAAGAAGAAAAGAAGAAATGAAGAAATGAAGAATGAAGATACCCATAACATGAATTCTTTTTATTATAATTAATTCATTTATAAGTATTAGGGTAAAGCCCAATTTCTTTGGGTTTGTATGGAGCTGACCATAATGGCCTTTTATTCTTTTGTGCTAGCTTTTTAAATTATTTGATCTTTATTTAGCTTGTGCATTAAGATGTCATATTTTTCCTAGTTTTTTCTTGCTTTGATGAATGGCCTAGATGCGATTAGACTCCTAGAAAAAAAATGAATTTTCTATCCAATTAATCAACTCAAAAATAAAAATTAACAACTCATAACCTCACCTAAAGCATAGGTTATAAATCAAGATAAAAGATTTAGCAACCCCTTAGATGGATGTTGTAGTTTCACATCATGCATAAAAAAGCATCTTGCTTCACTCTGCTTATGGAGGGCTTCCACCTTGCTAGAATTTGGCTTGACCTTTGAGAGCCATGGTGGAAACACACCTTCTTGATTTTGGCACATAACTAATTTCTCATGCATTAGGCATATGAATCCAATAGCCTGTGTCAAAAGAATTATCCAAAATAAAAATTTGCATTAGATTTAAGTCATTAATCATGCCCTACATGATCTAGTCTCTTAGAGAGTGTGTTTAAGGACTTAGTCTCTTTCTAAATAAACAACAGCCTAGCTATCTTGCAAAAGCATATGACTTGCCTACATGTATTTAAAATAGAGGAGTTGGTGGCCACCCTGTGGTTGTAAATCAACAGTGTAGTTTATCCTCTCTTGTGGAGGTAAACCATATACCAATTTTTTGCCTTAGATTTAGGTTATGCATCGACGCTCGCCAAAGCTCCATAGATTTAGGTTCAGAGGTTGTTGTTTCTCTTTGCGGGCCACAAGCATAAATCCTCACGTCTTAGGCATTTCCATGATGTTGTATCATGGAATTGTAAGTCCTAAATTTTTAATAAAAATTCAACTCAAACAAATAATTCTCTTGAAATTCAAAAATATAAAGCCCAACCATAGGATAGTTTGGGATGCTCGTTAAGCCTCCTAGCATTGTGAACATCCCCTACTTTTTCCCTTTGGTTTTGATAATAACTCCCTCCTTTGGGTCAATCCCACTTGATCTTCCAAAAATAACCAATTGATTGATAGTCTTATCTTTAAAATCTTTGGAGAATATGATCATTTACCTTAATCGAGAGTATTCTTAAGGAATCTCATTCCTTAAGATTTAATTAACTATGGGGGCTTGCCCATAGGAACTTAACGAACCTGGTTTAAAATAACCACTGCTTTACTTTTCCATGTAAAGTAGGGGAAGAATCTTTGGTATATTCGAAGACCCATCGTCCTTAAGAGTCCTTATGAAGGTGATTAGGTCTATTGTAAGATGGTGACTTCTATCTCTCAAGATAGTACATCATTCCTCAATGTCATTCCCAATGACCCTAATAAGAATATCTGTGGATCTACGTGATTTATAAAAAGAAGAGTTTTATTTTTGTCTTCATTTATTTCATCTCATTTTTAGATGAAGAAGAATAAAAAATTCACCATAGATTTTTTTCGACTCAGATGGTTCCTCTCCATCTGGTAAATGATCGATGTCTTTAATTATTGATAGTGGATTTGTACTTTGTATGAGTCTTAGGCTATCTTTCTTTTCCGTTGGCACTTAGTTTATTTCATCCTTAAGCTAAGCTAGCCAACATCCTTTATGTTCTAGGACCTCACTCCGTGATGGTCTTAAAACCCCTATTGGGTTTCTCAATAGGTGAAAATAAAAATTTAATAAAAAGAAATAACTAAAGTCTTCCTCTTTACTAATTCTATGGTGAGAAAAGGTTCATTCCAAAAATAAAGAAAAGTAAATCTTTTATAAAAATAATAATTTCCAAAAAGTACTTTTCCAAAATGCACATAATAAAATATTTCAACTTCATATAACAATCTTCATGATTGTTTCATGTATCATCTTTTCAAAAAGCACAAATAACATCTTCACTCAATTTATTTTGATGAAGATTTCATTTTTAAAAATCAAAATCAAAATCATATTTTCAAAAAGCACAAATGAACATCCTCATTCAATTTATTGAATGAAGATTTCATTTTCAAAACCAAATCAACAATCATCTTTTCAAAACAAACTCAACAATCATCTTTTCAAAAACAAAATCAACAATCAACTTTTCAAAAATAAAATCAACAATCATCTTTTCAAAAATAAAATCAACAATCATCTTTTCAAAAATAAAATCAACAATCATCTTTTCAAAAATAAAATCAAAAATCATATTTTCAAAAAAAAGCACAAATGAACATCCTCTTTCAATTTATTGAATGAAGATTTCATTATCAAAACAAAATGAACAATCATCTTTTCAAAATAAAATCAACAATCATGTTCTCAAAAACAAAATCAATAATCATCTTTTCAAAAATAAAACACATTTACATCTTTCATTTAGCATACCCAAATTTTCTAAGTAGAGATCCTCTTTTCAAAATCGAAATAAAAATATCAAAATAAAAAAAACACATTTGAACTTTATTTAGTATACACAAATTTGCTAAGTAAAGTTCTCATTTTTCAAAAATCAAAACATTAAAATCAAAACACAATTGGATTCTTCATTTAGCATACCAAAATTTGCTAAGTGAATATCCTCTTTTCAAAAAAAAATCAAAATAAAAAATCACATATCAAAGCACATTTGGATCCTTCATTAAGCATACCTAAATTTGCTAAGTGAAGATTCTCTTTTCAAAAAAATAAAATAATCAAAACATCAAAAATCAAAACACATTTGGATCTTTCATTGCATACCCAAATTTGCTAAGTAAAGATCTTCTTTTCAAAATCAAAATCACAAAAAACAAACACATTTGGATTCTTCATTTAGCATACCTAAATTTGATATATGAAGATCCTCTTTTCAAAAAGAAAATCAAAATCATAAATCATAAATCAGAACACATTTGGATCGCATACCCAAATTTGCTAAGTGAAGATCCTCCTTTCAAAATAAAAAATCAAAACACATTTGGATCTTTCATTTAGCATACCCAAATTTGCTAAGTGAAGATGCTCTTTTCAAAAAAAATCAAATAAATTAAAATCAAATTAAAATAAAATAAATAAAAAAATATTTGGACTTTATTTAGCATACAAATTTGCTAAGTAAAGATTTCAAACTCACTCATGATTCACAAACAAGCAACAAAAGAAGAAAATTGTTTTCAAACACCTCACCCAACATACTCAAATTTGCTAAGTGAGTAAATTCTAAAATCATAAATCAAAATAAAAATCAATTGACCTTTTACTTTAACATACTCAAATTTGTTAAATAAAGGGTCTCGAAACAATCAAAAATCAAATTCAAATATGAACCAATGGAAGCATCAATATCTTCAAAATATATGAACCCATTTTCAACATACACAAATTTGTTGAAAATGGATTCCAAATTCAAAAAAATTTCCTCTCTAATTCTAAATAAAAATCTCTCTCCAAATTCAAAGAGCCCCACTTAACATATCCAAATTATTGAGTGAGGGTTCAAGTTCTAAAAAACAAATTAAAGCAAAAATTTGATTTAGGTTTATTTTCCAAAATTGCAAAGTTCAGCATTTCTGTTCAATTCAATTTATTTTTAAATGGCCTAGAAGTATGTTTACTTTCCTTTTAGATGGATTTGGCCTTGATTAGCCTCCCACACTTTCACCCACCTCATTCATTTTGAGATTTGAGGGGCTAGGATCACATGAGGACCACCCTCACAACCATTAGCAGAGTGTGGTGACCGCGGTTCGAGATCGACTTAGAGTTTCCTTACTAAAGAGGAAGGTTATGGCGTTCCTCGCAAGAGTTCGTGCAGCATGCCTGGTTCCCTTTCGCCGATGGCTAGCACCCACTTTCCTTCTGTGGGGAAGGCTACCTATCTTGTGGATTGTCTCCCCACCTGAGGTAGGTCTAGTTCTATGTTCCCTCCTAGTAGGACTCGACAAGATCAAGTGACTTCACAGATCAGCCAAGGCTAGGGAGTCCTCACAATAGAGGAATTACCTAAGATAATGTCTCCTCTTTTCATAGAGAACAAGTTTCACCTCCTCTTTGGATCTAACAGAGAGGAATATATTAGAAGGATTTCACTCACCTCACCTGCAAGATAGCTTTGATGCACCAAGTATGGAGCTTAGATTAGAGTGGCTCAATTTGATTTTTTTGTCATCCCTCAAGTGGGGAGCACATCGATAGAGAGGGCTAGGGAGGCCTAGGTATTAGTATAGGTTCCTGCAGAAAGGCGAGATTAAGGGCCAGACCTCATCCCACATTGATTTTCTCGATACTGGTGTGCAATCACATCACAACATTGTATTGATGGGTACTACCCACCATAGGAGAGGAGCTCTTGCATATAGAGAGTCAGTGGTGCCTCTACCACACCACCATCTCCAGTATAAGTTCTATTATCCATAATTCTATCAAATGCCATGAAGGCTACATTCGGAGAAAAGAGAGCCTTACTGGTGATCCAGCTATGGCCAAGAGATCCCATTCCATCTACACTGAGCTCAACCTCCTGCCCTAGTTGTGGTGAAGAGAGAATGGTGACCTTGAAGCATTATAGTTGTGCCATCACCACCACCACTACAACAAAGCATGGAGATAGTAGCAGCTGAGGGAGAAGGGGACAATACTATTGTCCCTATGGCCATAGAACCTCCTAGGAGTACCACTCGACCCAGATCTAGTGACAGTCAGGAGCATCTATCCACTAGTGAGCATAGTCCTCACAAGATCAGCTCTCCAATAGTAGGGGAGGTTAGATGTCTCTTTATTCATGATAGTGATCCCACAATAGCCTGATCTTTATGCTTGGAGACCGCCCTATGATATGTATCGGTTGAGAAGAAAGAAATTCTAGGATACGCCTAGTCTAACCTAGAGGATAAGAATATCAATTTTGATCCCAATGAAGATGATCTGTTGGAGGATTCAGCAGGAGTGCACATGGTTAATACCGGGGGTTCCTTCCTTTGTGATCAGCAGAGTTTGGAAGGTGTTTTGGTTGAGCAGGAAGATACAACCTACTTAACCCAACACCTCCTTCAATAATTAAAGCAAAGGATGAACAAATAGATAGGATGGGAAAGAGGCTTGAAGATTTGTTCGCAGTAATTTTGGCACTTAGAACCAAACCCTGGTAGTGCATCCTACTATTGCAAAGACTAGCCTGAGTTGTTGCATGTCTTGGATCAAGCCAAGACTTCACCTCTAATAGAGCAAGGCAAAGACATTGCATAGAAGGTAGTGGATAGTACCTCCATAAAAAAAGGATATTAAACTCATGGTTGAAACAGTGAGAGAAGCACACAAGCTCGAGGATCATGAGTTCCAAAGGGTATACCCTACCGGGAATTTGATGCCATCCAAGATCCTAGGGTTTGTGCCACCTTCTTTCAAGAGCTTTGAACAGAACCCACGGCATATATAGCACACTTTAGGGGCCAACATGCATTACTATTCTCTTTTGTCATACTAGCAGCCTTTGATTGGTATGTTGAACTCCCAATAGTTGTGAAGACTTTTCGAGTTTGAGCAACTCTTCATTAAGAGGTTTGTGGAGCTCAACAAAGGGTGACTATAGGATCTCATGGCTCAACAACACCGTGAGTCCCTCATTGATTATATTCTCGATGGTAATTTGAGTATGAAATATGAATCGTAGCTATGGCATGCTATTGAAATAAAGAATATTCATGGCCCCGCCACCTTCATGCTCAAAGGTTTTACCATCAAGATATTTGAGAAATTAATCAACAAGGCGGCTAGCTTACAAGGAGAAGCCAAATAATTGCCTTTTCTAGATCAATCATCAAATCCAAAGCCACAAAAAGCTTATGAGAAGAAGCCAGGGGTAGTAAGTTAGACAAGGGAAGCAAGCGGGATCATCAGAGAGAGACCTTGAGCTCCACGCCACTTCCACCTCCTCTACCACCATCCCACCCCACAGAGCCTCCATGGCCTTCACCACCTCCTCCTCCTACATACTCAGAAGGGTACACATACCCACCACCAGGTAGCTACCATCCACCTACTCTTTGGATAAACTAAATAAACCTTATTCATTTAAGAGGGAGGTAATTAGGAAAATCTTTAAGAACCTTTTAAAGAAATTTGATTTTCCCAACGAGCTCGGAGAGGAAGTGGGCGTGAGCAATGATCCTAACTTTGCCCTACCACCATATGCTGAGCCATTTTGGAGGATTACTTTACATTCAAGGACTAGCTTGAGCATAGCTACAAGACAGCCATAGTTATCCCAAAGGAATATTATGGAATAACCATCCAGGTCCATTAGGGTAATCCTTGGGGATACATGCGATCCTCTCAAAAAATAAAGAAGGTTGGGATATCTGCTTATCCCGAACCTCTAAAATGAATGTGTCAAAAATAAAGAAACTTTCCTTGCAGGTGCCTGAGGCAGCTCGAACCTCCAACATCAAGGAGTTTTGCAAGTTGCCAAAGACAACTTGGGGAAAGTAGGAGCTCAGCAGCAGCCTATAACAGCCTGGGATAACAAAGTAATGCAACCACCGATTGAGCCCAACCTCCAATCCACCGTTGCAGCTACTACTTCAGTGAGCACTTCAACTTCTACTAGCTCTTCTTCTAGTAGACATGTTGTATCGGCAGATGAGGGCATCAAATTCCTCACCCCACTTACTTTACTTTATTTGTACTATGTACCTCCTTCAAAATCTAAGAAATTGAGGAATAAAGCTAGTTTGAATTACATATGTGTCACTTCTGATGGGTTGTCTAATTCTACTCTCTTAGAAAACTCTTCAAGTCTAAATAATAATTATAACAACTATGATCTTCATCTTTCTAATTTAGAGTTGGACTGTCTTTCTTTTAATACTATTGGTTCACCTCTTGAGATAGACTTGGAATCATCCAATTTTGAGGGTCCTATAGGAGAAGTTGTAGATGAGCCTGACGAGCAGGTAGAATCTTCCACTAACCTGCCACAAGAGATCATCAACCTCCGTAGTGGCAAGGCTCTACCTCCTGGGGCAGCACCTCAAGATAAGGGGAAACAAGTCATATGAGAGAAGCCCTCTCACGTGATGCTCCACCCTTGGATATGTTTGTGGAGGATCGCCGAGTGGATTACAATGTCCTCTCTCACCTAAGAAAGTTGCATCTCTAAGTTAAGCATATATGATGCCTTATCTTATCCAAAGAGATGAGAGAATCATTAATCAAGGCTCTTCTTGATCGAGATGCTTAGCTCATAACCGCTATTGGAGAGGAGGCACATTATTGAAGAGAAGCCTGGAATCACTTCTGATGAAGACCTTCTTCGGGGACATGGAGCACAATTGTCCCTCTACATTACAATGGATATGGGCGATTCAAAATTTCTATTTTGGATCCAGTGCATCTGAACATTATGAGTCTAAAGACCCTTGCCTATTTGAGGATTGACATCTCCACACTCGAGGAGATCGGATGATGTTGAGAGGATTCAATGAACAAGGCGAGAGGGCTTTAGGTTCCATAGTGTTACCTTTGGAAATAGGTGACTGGAAGACAAGCCATATCATTGATTATTTCATTCACGCTTTGCTTGGTAGGCCTTGGATACAAACAAGATGATTCCATCCTCCCTTCATGCATCAAGTTCAAGGGATGGAATTGAATGTCAAAAGGAGATGAAAAGCCATTTTCGAGAGGTTGAGATATATGAAGATGCGACCTACTATCTTCTATAAAATACCTTTCCTTCTGAACTTGGTTAAAATTCAAATGCAAAAGAAAAGGAAAAAGAAACCAAAGTGAAAGAAAAGAAAAATGAAAATACAAGTGAACGAGAAAAGGATATCAAGGAAGAAGTAGAGTCGCATGTCACATTCCACCCACAGTTCATTCCATCATATGGACATATGGGTAGGATGACTCAACCTCCACCGTGCAAAAGAGGTAGACATAGCGCCAAAAGGTGGAAGACCCCTAGTTGGCCAATAGGGTTATGTTCCAGTTCATAAGAGTACCCTACTATTCACATAGACTTGGAATCAAGCTCGAGGATGAGTCTAATGTGATTAGCATACCACCAACCCTCTCTGGGTTTCATTGAGGTGACACTCGATCTGGATAGCGATGAAGACTAGGCCTCCAAGCAAAGCATGAATGCTTTCGAATCAAGTTTATGGGAAACTATCAGAGAACAGTTAGGAACCTTAGCTCTAACCTCACTTTTCTCTCAAAAGTTGAAGGTTTAGTAGTTAAGGAAGCTCCTCAGTCTTCCATGTATGTCAAGTCGAAGAGATTCTTATTGGGATCATCATCCTCAAGTCCAAAAACTAATGTAGTACTTGAGGATAGTTCAAAGAATTAATGGAATTGCTTTTTGATTGGTACTCACCTTGTGATCTTAATCTTGCAAAGAAGGGTTTGAATCCTTATACATAGTCTAAGCATAGGTTAGAGTACTTTGAGAAGCTATGGAACAACAGAGGTAGGGATGCACAATTAAGATCAAGACTAGGAAGATAGGTCCAACATGATGATGATTACTACTTGTCACCAATCTGGAATCTGATAGGTCCTTCTCAATCAACACTAACTCTTATGAGGAAGTATGTTTAGAAAGTTCAAATGATCTCCAAATTAAAGATGCACCACCAGAATTTGAAGAGGAGATCAATTCAATAATTAATAAAATCAAAGAAATCAACCTCGGGATGAGAAGAAATCCACCGACATACATCGCTTCATTGAATGAAGAAGAAACCAATGACTTGGGCTATTGATTGAGTTTAAGGACTACTTTGCATGGAGCTATTAAGAGATGCCTGAATTATTTCTTGATATAATAGTCCAAAAACTAGCAATAAATCCTAACGCTAACCTTATCAAGCAAGCTTTTAGATGCATGTGATAAAAAATTGAACAACAGGTCATTTCTAAAGTCAAGAAATTGATCAATGTTAGTTTCATCAGGGAAGAAAAATACCCTAGCATGTTAGCCAATGTCATCCCCATTAAGAAGAATAATGGCCAAATTGGCATATGCATTGATTTCAAGGACTTAAATAAGGCATGTCCTAAGAATGAGTTTCCTCTTCCTATACCAGAACTAATGGTGAACATCGCCTCATCTCATGCAATGATCTCTTTCATGGATGGGTCATCTGGCTATAACCAAATCAAGATGGCCCCCAAGAATGAAAGAAACACTACTTTTGAACCTCAATCAGAATCTATTATTATAAGGTCATGCCTTTCAGCCTTAAAAATGCTAGTGCTACCTACCAATGGGCCATGACTCAGATCTTCAATGAACTCAGTCATCATCAAGTTGAATGCTATGTTGATGATCTAGTAGTCAAGAGTAAAGAAAAGGAAGATCATCTCTTTGACTTGAGAGTAGTTTTGAATGGTTAAGATAATATAACCTCAAAATGAATCCCAAGTGTGCATTGAGTAGCTTCAAAAAATTTCCTTGGGTTTGTTGTCCCAGGGAATAGAAATAGATCGAAAAGATCAAAGCTATCTTAGAAATGCCACCACTAAAAGTTTAACTCAACTCTTTCCAAGGGTGGTATTTAAGATGCTTTATCTCCAACCTATCGAGAAGATGCATGCCATTTTCAGCACTTGTCAAAAAGGATTCAAAGTTCAAGTAGGATGATAAGTGATAGCATACTTTGAAGACAAATAAGATTTGGTGAAGCAGCCTCTAGTATCCCTCCCACTCATCCTCTACATTGCGCATTGGATGACTCTCTGCTTTTGTTAGCAAGATGAAGGGAAGGAGAGTGCCTCAACTCAACTACCTTAAACGCTCTTAGTTCTACTGGTTAACTACCCACCTATATTGAGAAACATTGCATAGCTTTAATCTTTGCATCCCAAAAGCTACGAAACTATATGCTTTCTCATAAGGTGAACTTAATTTTAAGAACCAATCAACTGCAGTATCTCATGAAACAACCAACACTATCCGGACATTTGACACGTTAGTCCATAATTCTCTCACAGTTTAATATCATATTCATACCGCTCTGTGCAAGTGAAAGGTCAAGCACTAGCGGATTTCTTAGCAGCACAATCACTTCCTACTTATTCTATGCTTAGTGATGATCTCCCTGACAAACAAATCATGAACTTAGGGGAGGTTGACAATCACCATTGGGAGATGTATTTTGATGGTGACTTTTCAAAAAAGGAGAAGAACCAAGATCTACCTTTCGTGAAAAAGTAGGGTAGGAATAGTTCTCTTAACTTAGCACTATGATGTGATGAGATTCTCATACCATTCTATCCAATCACAACAACCTAAGTCGAAAGTATGAGTCTTTGATTGCCGACGATCGAGTTAGCCATTACAATGTGTGTCAAGAGCATCAACATCTATAGGGACTCTCAATTTGGTCATCAAGGATTGATATGGGTTCTAGAAGGTTCTCAAACCTAAGTAAGCTTCACATTACCATGAGTACACCATGAAGCCTGGCCCCCCAAATCCTTGAGGTCGCATCTATGCGTCCCTTGAGAAAAAGAAGGAAGGGTAGATGGAACTTGCCAAAGAACTTGCCAAAGAATTGGCATGTTCAAAAGATGAGTTCATTCTAATAAGGGTCTAAAATAGATAAGTCCTATTCCTTATTGATGCTGAACTCATCGGGAGACTTTCTCTTGAAGGGGAGGTTGTCATTGCTGAAAAGGACAAGGAGTTGGATTGGAGGCAATCGTTCATATATTATTTGAACATCAAAAAACTACCTCAAGAGTAATCACAAGCCCATCAGATGAAACAGAGAGCTCTCTCCTATGCTCTCATGCATGGCACCTTATATCGATGGTATTTTGATCAAATGTGGTTACGTTGTTTGGACAAATACAAAGCTCATAGGATCGTGACCGAGCTACATTCAGATCTATGGGGAGTGCATCAATCCAGTCTGATGATAAAAGCAAAGATCAAGAGACTAGGATACTACTGGCCTTCGATGATTACATATTGCTTGAATGTATCTAGAAGATGCCATCAGTGTCAGATACATGTGTGGTCCTACATCAACCACCCAACAATCTCCACCGTACATTGGCCTCATAGCCATTTGAGTGTTGGGGTACCGATAGTGTGGGTCCTGTCGATCCTTCATCTTCCAAGGGTCACCGATTCATCTTAGCTATCATTGACTACTTTTTCATATGGGCGAAAGCAATCCCACTCAAAGGGATTACAACTCAGCATGTGCTCCAGTTTTTTAGGAACCATATCGTATAAAGTTTTTGGGTGCCTCTATAAATTATATCTGATAATGGTACTGCATTCAAGAGCACCAAGATCAACAGCTTCGCTAAGAGACATGATATAGATTGGAGATACTCGACCATCGACTACCTCAGGGCAAATGGCCTAACAGTAGTATTCAATAAAACTCTCATCCAGATACTAAAGAAGATGATCAATGACAACAAGTGATAGTGGCATAAGTATTTAGTTAAAGCTTTGTGGGCATATCACAACGCATACATAACTCCAACACAATCTACTCCATTCTCCTTAGTGTATGGGTTCGAAGCCATTGTACCCTTAGAAGTTTAACTCCCATTACTAAGGGTAACATTGGGTAGCAAAATCACTCCATAGCAGAATGCCAAGTTGTGGTTAGAAGAGCTCAAAGGTTTGGAGGAGAGACACCTACAAGCATGCCAAAACCTCGAGTTATACAAGGCCAGAATAATTCAAGCTCACAACAAGCTGGTCTACCCCAAAACTTTCCAAGTAGGAGAGCTTTTCCTAGTTCTAAGGAGACCAATTGTTGCCTATCGAAAGATGGGAGGCAAGTTTGAACCCACTTGGGAAGGTCATTTTGTCATAGAAAAGGCCTACTAAGGAGGATCTTATCAGCTCATTAATTGTAAAGGGGAACACCTGATGCTTTTAATTAATGGGCTCTATTTGAAGAAATATTACCCATAAAAATATGTTTGAAAATAACTATCATCAAAAGAATAAAATTTCATTCTAATTCATCAAAATCTTCTCTTCATTTGAACTGTTGTTTGCTTGTCTTGCGAATCTGCCATGTTGTGCTTAGGATATGTGTAAGCGAACCCAAGAGATATCCTATCCCTCTTTCATAACACGAACACAATCAAACACAATTCCCCAGCGCTACTAGAGTATGTGTGAGAGAACCCAAGAGGCATCTTCTTTCGATTAGCATAACTAAGTTAGGTGTGAGATAACCCAAGCGACATCCTTTCTTAATGGGATCACAGTTTCCATTCATGGCACCATTTCATCAACTCCCCAACATGTTTTAGGATAGGTGTGAGAGAATCCAAGAGGCATCTTATTCCTTCTAACATGAGCACAAACAAAAATAAACACATATCTTTTGTCTCGGGCTATTTTAAAGTAGGAGCAAGCTCCCTGTAGAACTCACTCATTAGCTGCTCTGGGTCAGGCTAACATGCTACCTTACTAGTATGTCACCCCAGTGGTCATTTTTCTAGTGGATGTGAGTCCCCGCGCTTTCTTCCTGACTTGACCATTTCAAACTGACGAGTGTCTTGTTAGTTTGGTAGACTTCACTGCCTAGCCAGTAAGCTACCTCATGTTGATTTTGTTTAAGAAGATGTGAGTCCCCATGCTTTCTTCTTGAACTATTCATCATGCACTAAGTAGGTCGAGTATACTTGAGGTTTAGGATAAGTCCCCCAGAGGCTTCTTTTCTCTTGACTACTCTTGAGTTAATATAAGTCCCCTGATGGCATTACTCAGTAGTTGCCCTAGGTTGGATAGCACCTATCGAGCCGAAGATAGACTATCCTGACAATCAGTTCTGCTATAGAAGGATGTAAGTCCCCAATGCTTTCTTCCTAGGCTAATTATTGCAAATTGATGGGCACTGTAGGTTGGTTGATGTACGCTATACTAACAATGACCCACCCGGTGGATACACTACTCTTGGCGATATGAGTCCCTACACTTTCTCCTTGAGTTGGTCACCGAATACATATGCAAATTATCTTCTCCAGGGTTTTGGATAAAGCCCTTAGCGACCCTCTCTCCTTGTGGGCACTCTACTTGGATCACATCCTTTGCGACCCCATTTAGACACTACCCGGGTTACTTTTGGATTGGACAATCCCCCTTTCTTGGTAGCCACCCCTATGGTTGGAGAATCCGTTCAGGTGATGCATAGATTCTCCCTTAATTTAGTAAATCTGAGATAGATCTAGGCTGATATAAGCTCCTTCTCAGTATGATCGCTCACAAACTAACAGGGTCCACGATAAAAAAATAAACAAACAAAAATATTCACTTGTGGATTAGAATTCAAGCCTTCAATGGCCCCTTTCCCAAGCAAGCATCCTATCTTTAGGGCAGTGTCAGCAGAACTCTCTATAGGAATTGCCTGACTACTCTTGAGTAGAGATAAGTCCCAGAGGCGACACTCTCTCAGTAGTTGCCCTTAGGCCAGGTTTAATCTATTTTGCCACAAAAAGTTACCCCGACAGTCATAGCGCTTTGGAAGATATAAGTGTACTATGCATTCTTTCTAGCATGATTGTCTTAAATCGATGGACAACCCTAAGTCGGGTTGACATGTTACCTCGCTAATGTGTAGCCCCAGTGGTCTTTTACTCGGGAAAGATGTGAGTTCTGTGCTTTCTTCCCTAAATTAACCATTACAAACCAAAAGGCACCCCTTTGGTTGGATAGTTCTCTCCTCGGCTGGGAAGCTACTCCCTTTGGACCAATAAATTTGAGCTAGACCAAGGCCTACATGGCCCCTACTCATGCAAGCAATACCTGATGACGCCACTAGTTTTAGTAGCCCTTATCATGGGAAAGCCACTCATATTATATACTACTGCATTAGACAACTCCCTTGGTGCTTTGTTGGCTCAAACCGACGATGAAGGGAAGAAGAATGCTCTCTATTATCTCAGTCGTTGTCTAATCCCTGCTGAGGCAAACTATCCATCTATTGAAAAGCACTGTCTAGATTTAATCTTTGCATCCTAAAAGCTACGACATTACATGCTTTCTCATATGGTGAACTTGATCTCTAGAGTCAACCTGTTGCAATATCTCATGACACGGCTGACCTTATTCGAACGGTTGGCGTATTGGTCCATGATTTTGTCTCAGTTTGACATAATATTTGTACCCCCTCTGTGTCGTGAAAGAACAAGCACTTATGGATTTTTTTAGCAGCGCATCCACTCCCTATTGATTCTTCTCTTAATGATGATCTCCCGATGAACAAATTATGAACTTAGGGGATACCAGTGCTCACCACTAGGAGATGTACTTTGATGGTGCAGCTTCCACTTAAAGATGAGAAGAACCACAATTTACTATCCCAAGAAAGATAGGGGTAGAAATAGATCTCCAAACTCTAGATCGTGATATGATGAGATTCTCATATCAATTATAATCCATGCACCAACAAGTCAAATATGAGGCTCGATTGTATTGATGAGTTAGTCATTACGCGCGTGAGCATCAACACCTTCGTGGATTCTCACTCATCAACCAAATCATTGGGTCCTATAAGGTTCTAAAGCCTAAGCTCCATCATTACAACAAGTACACCATGGAGTTGTTGGCCCAAATCCCAAAATTACCATCTACAAGATTTCTCGAGGAGAGAGCGTGTTGATGCATTAGCCAAGCAAAGAGTTGGCATGTCCAGAAGATGAGTCCATTCCAATAAGGGTCCAAAATAGACAAGTCTTATCCCCTATTGATGATGAACTCATCGAGAGATTCTCTCCTGAAGGGGAGATTTTTATTGCCAAAAAGGATGAGGAGTTAGATTGGAGGCAACCATTCATGGATTATTTAAATATAGGTAAACTACCTCAAGAGAAATCATAGGCATACCAAGTGAAGCAGAGAGCCCTTTCCTACACTCTCATGGATGGCACCTTGTACCAGTGGTCCTTAGATCATATGTGGTTATGTTGTTTGGACAAACACGAAGCCTGCAGGATCATGACTGAGGTACACTCAGGTCTATATGGAACGCATCATTCCGGTCCAAAGATGAAAGCCAAAATTAAGAGACTAGGATACTACTGGCCTATAATGATTAGCAATTAGATGGATGCAGCCAAGTGTTGCCACCAATGTCAAGTATACAATGTGGTCCTACATTAACCACCCAACATTCTACGTCCTACATCAGCCTCATGGCCATTTGAGTGTTGGGATACTGACATAGTGGGCCATATCGATCATCCTTCTTCCAAGGGTCATCGATTCATCCTAGGTGTTACTAACTACTTTTCCAAGTGGGAGGAGGCTATTCTGACTCAACATGTGCTCTAATTTATTAGGAACCATATCGTATACAGGTTCAGGGTGCCTCACCGAGTTATATTTGATAATGGTACTGCATTCAAGAGCACCAAGATGAACAACTTTGCCCAAAGACATATCATAGATTGAAGGTACTCTGTCGTATTCTATCTAAGGGCAAATGGGTTAGCATAAGCCTTCAACAAAACTGTCATTCAAATACTAAAGAAGACATTATATGATAATAAATGATAATGACATGAACAGTTAGTTGAAGCCTTGTGGGCGTACCGCATGACCTATAGAACTCCAATGCAGTCCACCCCTTTCTCCTTAGTGTATGGATCCAAATCCGTCCTACCATTAGAGGTCCAACTCCCATCACTAAGGATAGTTGTGGGTAATAAGATCACGACAGAACAAAATGCCAAGTTACGGTTAGAAGAAATCGAAGGTTTGGAGGAGAGACACCTATGGGCATGTCAGAACCTCGAGTTATACAAAGCTAAGATGATTCAAGCTCATAACAAGTTGGTCCGTCTTAGAGCTTTTAAAGTAGGAGCGCATTTTAGTTATAAGGAGACCAATTGTTGCCCCTTAAAACATGGGAGGCAAGTTTGAACCCACTTGGGAAGGTCCTTATGCCATAAAGAAGGCTTACCAAGGAGGATCTTATTAACTCATAAATTATGAAGAAGAGCGCCCAATGCTTCCAATCAATGGGCTTTACCTAAAGAAATATTATCCATAAGTCACGTTCCAAAATGATTATAAATAAAACTTCTTTTTATCTCAAATTTCATCTCTTCTGTGTTGAGGAATATCTTTGCTTGTGAATCCACCACGATGTGTTTAGGGTAGGTGTAAGGAACCCAAGCAGCATCCTATCCTTAGTAATAAAATACCAACACAAACTACACACAATAACATATAAAATAAATATATATTTTTTATCTCGGGCTATTTTGATGTGGGATAAAGCCCCCTGTGGCACTCACTCATTAGCGGCTCTAGGTAGGGCTGATGTGTTACCTTGATAGTGTGTCACCACAGTGGTTACTTGTCTGGCGGATGTAAGTCTACAAGCTTTTTTTCTAACTTGACCATTGCAAATCAACGAGCATCTTGTTAGTTTGGTAAGCCTTATCGCACAACCGGTAAACTACCCCATGTTGACTTTGCTTAAGAGGATGTAAGCCTACACACTTTCTTCTTGAACTAGCCATCATGCACTAACTAGGTAGAGTATATTTGAGGTTTAGGATAAGTCTCCCAGTTGCTCCTTTGCTATTGACTACTTCAAGCCTGTGTTTAGTCCTTGCATGAGACTCCCCACTTAGTAGTCGCCCTAGGTCGGATTGTATCTATTCTGCTGATGATAGACTGTCCCAATGATCATTTTCATCTGTGAAGATGTAAGTCTACAAGTCTTCTTCTCAAGTTGATTACCGCAAACCGATGGGAACCTTAGGTTGGTTGGTTATCGCCATACTGACGGTGACCCACCGGGTGGATACACCACTCGTGGCAGATATAAGTCTACAAGCTTTCTCTTAGAGTGGGCCATTGTATACCTATAGGCTTTCTTTTACAGGTCCTAGATAAAGCCCCTAGCGGCACCTCCCCTGTGGGCACTCTATTTGGATCACATCCTTAGCGACCCCATTTAGACACTACCTAAGTTACTTTTGGATTGGATAGTCCCCCTTTCCTAGTATCCACTCATGTGGTTGGAGAATTTGTCTTTAATATGCGATTCTCCCTTGGTCCAAAAATTTGAGATCTAGGCGATATAAGCTCCTTCTGTGGTCCCTCCCACCAAGTCCACACAAACAAATAAACAAAATATATATTGTGGATTAGGAATTAACGCCCTGACCTTTCCCAAGCAAGCATCCTATCTTTAGGGCACTATCAGCAAAACTCTCTATAAGAATTGCCTAACTAATTTTGAGTTGAGATAAGTCCCCGGGTCGACACTCTCTTAGTAGTCATCGTTAGGTCGGGTTCGACTCGTTGTTCCACCAATAGGTCACCCTAGCAGTTGTCCTTACTTTGGAAGATATAAATTTATTACGCATTCTTTCTAGCATGACCATTGCACACTGACAGGCAGCCTTAGGTCAAATTTGACTTGTTGTGCTATAAACTGATCACCCTAGTGGTCTATTGATTAGAAAGTTGTAAGTCTACAAGCTTTCTTCCTAGTTTGACCATTACATATCGAAAGACACCCCTTAGGTTGGTTAGCTCTACCTCGCGGCTGGTAGACTATCCCTTTAGATTTGTAAATCTAAGATAGGTCTAGGCGATATTAGCTCCTTCTTAATAGATCTATCGCACACCGATAGGGTCTATCTAAAATTAAATTAAGTATGACTATTCTTGAGTCGATATTAGTCCACAGCAGCATTCACTCAAATAGTCGCCTTAAGTCGGGTTTGATTTATTGTGCCATCGATAAATTACCCTAGCTTAAGATGTAAGTCTGCTACATTTTCTTCCTAGTACAGCCATTGCACACCAAAAGGCAACCCATAGGCCGGATAGTCCTACCTTGTGGCTGGTAGACTACCCCTTTGGATTTGTAAATCTGAGATAGATCAAGGCCGACATAGCCCCTTCTCAGTGGGTCCATCATACGCCGATAGGGTTTGCAACATAACACACCAAATTAAATTAAATCAAATCACATCAAATCAAATAAAATTAAAATCAAATTAATCATCAGGACTACTCTTGAGTTGAGGTAAGATCCCTAGCAGCGCTCACTCGGTAGTCTCCTTAAGTAGGGTTCGAAGTGTTGTCCATCCAACAGATCACCCCGGCTTTTCCCTCCTTTGGAAGATGTAAGTCTGCTACACTTTCTTCTTAGCATAGTCATTGCACACTGAAAGGAAACCCCTTAGGTCGAATAGTCCATCCTTATGGTAGGAGGACTACCCCTTTGGACTTATAAATCTAAGACGGCCAAGGCCTCAGTGGCTCCTTCTTAGTATGATCTATCACACATCAACAGGGTCCATAACAAAATAAGTTCAAAACTAACCTCTCCAATGGAATCAAATTAAACATATTGGACAAACCAAACTTCTCCCCAGTGTGACACAAATAAAATTAGCCTCCCTAGTGGAGCTTAGATCTAAATCAAAGAAATCTAACCGAGTGTACATCCCCGACGGATATGCCCTCAATCTAGAACCCTTCTCTTCAGTGGAGACATAACAAATTAAACTAACCTCCCTAATGGAGTCTAATAAAATAAATCAAAGATATTCAAGCAAATCCTTTTCCCTAGAGAATAGATCGAACCTGCTTCCCTAGTGGAAGGTTCACATAACCAATCCCTAGTGGATTCGAGCACATATCCGTAGTGTATATGCCTCTACATTAATTAAAATAAAATAAATTAAAATCAATTCAATCTTGATCCCCATCGGATTATAAGAATCTTATCCCAGTGAATACACACCCAAACTAATCATATTCATAATCAAACTCAAATTCTTATCCCTCAATAGATAACTTGAACCTGCTTCCTAGTGGAAGGTTCATGTACTCAATCCCCAACTGACTCCTTCAAGCTCTCTTATGCTCTTGGCATAAAGATAGCTGCATCGCCCTAAGATGATTCTATGTATCTCTCGGGTCTAGGTATAGATCATTTCTGTTAGTGTTTGCAATCTTCTGGATGTTGTGGATCATTTCAGTCAACGCTAATATGTGCGTGCCTTGTCAGTTACACCACACCTATTGGGGGTCCTTTTGTTGACCTCACTTTTGGAGTGAGTTCTCAACCTCATCCTCTTAGACTTAAGAATATTCTAGACACTAAGATTTCCTTAGTCATAAGACACATCTAGTGATTAGGTGAACACTTAACCTAACCCTAGAGATTTAGAAGGGATAATCATAAGATTAGGCTATGCTAGGGCTTAAGAAAATCACATATCTTATAGCTTAAACCCAATCTAGATACACTTTCTCAAATCAAACCATATTCAAATCTCAAACCAAACCTCAAATTCAAATCCAAATTCTAAATCCATATCTCAAATTTGACTCCAAATGATTGAAACCCAAAATAAAATTCAAATCCCAAGACCCTTCCTAAGCCAAATGAACCACCTTCATAAGCAGCAAAACTCTCTTTAGATCAAATCAAACTCAATTATTTCTTTATAAATCAATTATTCATTTATTCATATTCACAAATATAAATGAAACTCACCTTCTAATGACCAAAAATGAATCAAACTAAATTGATTGTCCTCTTAGCCTTTTTGACCTACATCCATAGAGTTGGTCAAATTTGCTTCCAAATCACTCCAAACTCAAGTGATTTTCTCATGAATCATTTAGATCATTATTTATATTTATAAATATAAATGAAATATAAATCTAAATGGCCAAGTCCAAATTCAACATCAAACCAAAATCGAACCTATTGACCCATTTAGGTTTACTTGAATCAATGTGACCTAAAGGACCCATTTGGGCCAACTTCCAATCCAACTCAAATTGGATTGAACCAAGCTCACCAAAACCTTCCACCATGATTGTTGATCACCTTAGGATGATCAATTGCAATTAATTGGGTCAAACCAAATCAACTTAGTCATTTGACTAAGTCAACCCTAAGCCTAAATGAACCAAAACTAGCCAAAACTCATCCTACATCAAAATTATTGAAACCAATGGATTGAATCAACTCAAAATCAATATTTAAATATTACTTGACCACCAATTGAGCCAAACCAAGCCCAATTGGCCATTCGATCCAAGATGACCCAAATTAGCCTAAATGATTAAATTGGGTCAAATCATGATCTAACCCAAATTGATTGCAACCAATGGCTCAAGTGCATTACAAATTGATTATTGAATTTGACCAAAGCCATAATTGAACCCAATTTGATCAATCAAGCCCATTTGAGCCATTTAGCCCAAATTGGCCTAAATGGCCATTTTGGCCTAAATCCAAATTAAATTCAAATTGATTCAAACCAAAGACCACATTCATCTTCAATTAGCCAATTGAACATGAATCAACCCATAACCCAAGCCAATTTGGCAAATTTTGGTCAAATTGGTCAACTTGACCCATTTGGCCCATTTGATTCCAAATGAGCCAAAGTCAATTCTAAGCAAAATTAAATCAAATTGATTATACCAAACTCTTTAAATCATCATTTGAACCTAACGAAAGCTTTTTTTTGGAACCAATTTGATCAATTGATCAACCTAACCTAACTTGATCCACTGTGACCCATATGACCCAAATTGAGCCAAATCCCTTGAAACTAAGCCATGACACATTGGGGGTGATCAAACTGACTCATTTGGGATCAGCCCAAAATCAACACCCAATTAAATCCTCATGGATCCTCTTGAACATAGGATTCCTCCCAACCTCATTTAATTCTCCCCATCACATGCATCCAACTCCTCCCCAACACTTGCATTCAATAGAGCTGATCATATGGTAGCAAAAGAGGACTTTGGAGCTAAATCCAAAATCCTCAATCAAGCCATCATCCATCACAACCACCTCCCCATCACATTTATTTAAAATTTTGGCCACCATTAAAAGAGGGAGAATAGAGATAGTAAAGGGATTTGATTTTGGCATTAGAGAGTCTCGTAGAGCTCCCAAAGCAACCAACCAAGTATCCACTTCTCTTGAGCCAAAAATATCAAAACCAGGTGGATTCCGACGAGGAAGTGGTGACAATTGAAGAATACATCATTCCGAAGTGAAGACGCAAGTCTAGGCTCACTCCAAGGCTTCTTCTTCCACTCAAGTGTGTGCCCGGATCATCACCATGCACCATCCAGAGTAATTTCATCAAACTATAGTCAGCCTTAGGATCTTCCGTTTGCGCAAATGTATGCTCGATTCTAGGAATATCCCATAGATTACCCTCGCATTTTTCATTTTACACTATCCAAATACGATTTGGAGTGTTTTTTGATGAATCATCGTGAACCCAAATAGCCCAAATGCAATTTTAGCCACTATTTTTGCTATTTTGATCGTTCGGAATCGAGAAGAAGAGTAAATGTCGATCCCCATTCAAGGGATGGGCGGACCATCTCGTGCTAGAATCATCGAATTTTGACCTTTAGATCGCTCGACATGATCTGGACCATCCGATCACGCGATCAGATGGTTAGATTGCGTCCTCCCATTACGCTGCACGATCTAGTTTTTTTTCCTGCTCCTTTTCCGTGATGCCCAATGGATGCACGGTGCGTGGCACTCGCTAGCCAATCATGCGGTGTCACTTGCCATGTGTAACAGCCACGTCCAGTCGTGTTGTGCCACATGGCACTGCATTTCCATGTCAGCACCGCGCACGGTGCTGACTGGGTTATGTAGGAAAATGCATATTTTCTGATTTTAAAAATTCTTTAAATTGTCTAAAACTTCAAAAATTCATAAAAAATAAAATACCAAACAAATGAGGGCTCGTTGGATTCATCATTCCGAGAAGAATCAAATTAACCAAAGATCACTAATGTTTGCTGAGTATTGTGAGCTTAATTTAGGTTTTAGTGAAAATAAAATTTCATTAATTTCTCTAAAAATACAAATCGAATTGAAGTATAATTTTCAAGGATTGAAACTAGGTTCGAGATATACATACCATAAAAATATTAAGACAAAATGATGGCTGAATGAAAAGATATTGAATTTAGAAGTTCAAATGATCTATTTTAATTAAATAAATCAGTATACCGTATAAAATTTGGTTAAACCAGCTAAAACTTTGGAAATTCATAACTAATTCTAAAAAAATTTAAAAATACAAATGATGACTCATTTTAAAGGTATTTTAGAGGGGCTTAATTTAAAATTAATTCTAGTTAAGTTTGAACATTAATTAAGGCTTAATTTGGGTTTAAATAAAAACTTAATTAGCTTAATTAATCTATAATTATCCAAGTAGTTAATAACAAACATTTCTTGAGATTTATTGCTTAGTTAATTAGGAATATTGCTTATCTTAGCCTTAATTACTCTCTTAATTAATTATGTGATTAATTAATATTCTAAACAGAAGAAAATCATTAATGAAGCTTGCTAATCATTGTGAGACAGTGAATGGACATGGGGAATGAGATTGGGACCTCTTTCCCATTCTTTTCCCTAAGTTCATTTCACTTGAGTTGAGATTAATTAATGGTTTAATTCATTAATTAAATTGCTTGATTAATCAAATTGAAATCATAATCATTTTAGAACTTGTCTAATTAAGTTTTTTAGATGGATTCTTAGGTGTTCAACAACCTAAGAGAATTCTAAGAAAATTATAACTAGCCTACATGTGTGATTGTGTGTGTGAGTTTATAAGAATACTTAATTAAACCTTTAGTTTAATTAACTAATAATTGTGAACCAAATTGCATTAAGCTCTTTTATTTTCATAGGATCAGTGATGATTTTATTTCAAAGCATATGCATATCATATTGGCTTATTATTAATTAGTTAATTAACTTAAGGTGATATAGGTAAGGGTTAATTAATTCATTTAATTTACACCTTAACCTAATTAAACCATAAAATCAACTTAATAACTCTTAATTAAACCAAATTAACTCACACATGGGGAATGGGGTTAGGATTATCAAATCTCTTTCATATTCCTTAAACCAAATCAAACCAAATGAAGCTAAAAGTGAACTTAATTAATTTAATATCTAAATCAATCCATTTGGAATAAGAGAGTTACTCAATCATTAAATATTTCAGCCTAATAACTAAATCAAACACGTTAATGAAATTAAATAAACATAATAAATGAATCAAATTAGATAAAACTCTAATCATAAATAATCAAACTTAATTGAAATAAAATAAACAGTTAATTCACTTAATAACAATGATGATAATAACAATAATTCTTTAATCAAATCAAACTTAAGTAAAACACTTAACTAAATCAAATCACTCACATGTGGGAAATTAAGTCATTAATTAAACAAATATTTAATTAATTTGATAATTCAAAATTCAATTATCCTTAATAAGATTTTTAATAGATTTACAATCTTGTGGAAATCATCTTCAACTACATCATAGGAAATAAAAAATTATCTTTTGATTCTTTATAGTTTGATTAGGACTATGCATTATTTGGTTAAAATCGAAAATTCAAATCAAACCGAACCGAATCGAATCTTCTAATTTTGATCGATTTTATATTTTTTTATTTGGATTTCGATTTTAAACTTACCTATTTTCGGTTATTGGTTTGTGGATTTGTTTAGAATTTTTTAAATCCAAATTATCGATTAAACCAAATTTTAAGCTCCGTGGCCCGTGGTTAGTGGTCTGTCGACAGGTCGAGGGTCGTGTGAGTCGTGAGTCTGTGACTCGCATAAAAACAAAATCAATCCCTGCTCACAACTCACCGCTAGCCCTACTCTCTTCGTTTTGTTCTCATGAAGCGCCTTGACGCCCTCGGCCGCCACTCGCTAGGCCCACCCTAATCCCTATTCTCTTCTTCCTCTTCTCTCCTCTCGGCTTTCGACGTTCGGCCTTCTCGGCTTCTCCTGAAGTGAATCCCCATCCCGCCCTAAGGGCTAAGGTCATATTCTCTTCTTGCGTAGAGAATCGCCCTCGGCCGCCCAACGACGTTACGCGTACACGGTACATCCTCAATCGGACGATCCAGAGGTGAGACACTAAGACAAACTTGAAGAAAATCTATTGGAAGCCCTAGAAAGCATCTCCTTAACATTCTTTCTCTCCGCAGCTCCGTCTCCACGCCTCGACAACGACATTGGAGCTCTCATAGCCGGCAATGGTCAGCCTTAATCAATATAACCGGCTATTAGGTACAGATCTTATCTCGTATATTCAAATTAAAATTGCTAAGTTAAAAACTTGAACTTGAGCAACTAAATTCATAGCAGCAGCTATTCCTTAACGAAAGTTTATAAATTTCTTAAGAATATTGCACAAGCACTATGTCTTCTACATTGTTTTGGTGTTCATAAGATGATTGGTGATTGAGAATGGGTTTTATTCATCAAAAAAGATAGAAAAAGGTCATCACATCCTGAAGACACCATACTTGGTCTCTTCAACATTAGGCTTAATGGCAGCATGTTGATCATCATTATTATTTTATTTCTTGAAATATATATATATATATGGCAATAAAAGAGAAGATAAAATAAAAAATAAAAAAATAAAAAACGATTTTTCTTTTCTAAAGCATCGGCTAGTTTTCCCTTTCCCTCACGCACAGAAGTTTTTTCCCCCCGATTTTCCTTCAAGCCGAAGCAGTTGTTCAATTCATTCCACACCTTCGCTCGGTTGGTTCTCCTAAAACCAAAAGCACACTCGTTCTCTTCGGTCTCCCTCAAAGCAAGGCTTCCGTTCCTCCAAGCGGCTCACACACGATCGTCTCCTTCAAACCGCAAGGAACCGCGAGCAACCCCCGATCCTCCCTTAAAATCGCAAGCCCTCGTTCGATCCCTTCTGCCCATCTCCTCTTATCTCGTGCTTCCATCTCCCTCACATCGTCGAGGACGATCCACCGTAAGCGTCCCTCGATTCCTACTTCTTTTCTTAATTTTCCTTTCCCTTTTTCTCTCCGGCATCTTGGTCTGTCTTCTCCCTAGTTTTCGTTCAGCAAAGCTCGCCGCAGCTCATCCTATTCTCTTGGTCATCCTATTCTCTTGGTTTTCCTTCACAAGCAGCAACTCACATCTCCCTCAGGCCGCTAACTACTCCATTACCAACAGTGCCATTCTCCCCTCAACCGAACATCCAACAAACCGATCCTTCCTATTTCCTTTCTTCCTGCTACGTGCTATTCACTTGAGGAAATCCAGTATAGCAGCCGATACATATATCCCCTTCCTTGTCGTAACATTCCTTAGAATAAGAATGCCTTCTCTCTCTTCCAAAACAGAAAATAAAATTTCAAGCTGTAATTTGTGGATTTTGCTTTCAAGATGTGTAAATATGGGTCTAGAAATTATATATGTGTATGTATTTTTGAAGGACTCGTCACGCTAATCAGTGGACAAGATGAAAAATCGTTTGATGTTTAAAACAAAACACGTTCAATGCATACCTAAAAAAGCGTTAGATGTTACACTCACATGAAATCTTTGGAAATTTATAATTTTGAAATTTAAAAAAATAATTTAACATTAAGTTAAATATAAAATATAAAATTTTAAAAAATGAATTCATAATTAAATTTGAATGAGCTCAATAAATATTAATATCATATGAGAATATACTAAGTAAAAAAAATGAGTTCATTTACTTGGTTTATCGCTAAACGAATGCTTGAGTCTATTGCTTTATATGTTAAAACAAAATGCTCAAGTCAAATATAAGTGAAATTTGAGATCAATACTTGACTCATAATGGATTGGTAATAAATTTAAACTCAATTTTGAGTAAAAATAGAACTTGAAGTGGAGTAAAAGATAAGGTAAGATTGGGTTTGATAATCAAATATGAGGAAGAACATAAGTTGAATGCTTACTATTGAGCATGATCATGGTTTATTCAGTGCTGAAGTTACAACATCTTATTCTAAGTGAGTAAAATAAATAAATAATTTCAATTGAATATAATCAAGCATTGAGAATAAAGATAAAGCTTGATAACTCGCTTACATGCTAAAACAAATTATAGTGGTTAGTTGGCTAAGAAGAAATAATTGAATATTTTGGCTTATGTCTTCTTACATTGCAATGTCTATTTTAAAATGAATTGAAGAAGGCGCTAAATAGACACAAAATTAAAGCACATAGGATTTGTTGAATGCTATTTTCAAACAAAAGTGAAAATCAAACAAAATTCATAAGAGGTTTTCACAATAACTAAATAGTCTATTAGCAAGCATGATCGAGACTTTTTATTGAATAATCAACCTGTATTCAAAAGAAGTTTGAATTCAAATAAGCTCGCTTAAAGGAAGTACTACAGCTCGAATAAGCGAATATCAAATTTGAATGTTGAATTTGTAAAGATTTAATAGGTCTTTAATGAGCATAAGCCAATCATTGAAGTTTAAAAATTTTATGAATAAATAAGTTAAATGTAAATAAAATACATTATTTTAAGTGCAAATATAAACCTAATTATGCTCCACAATTCCCCATTGGATCTACAATTCTTCGTATAAACAGACAGACGGCGATGCTAAATTAAATTATCCATGAATTATGGAGCTTCTTTCAATCCAAAAATTAATGAATTTCATTATAATTATGATTTTTAAAATCAATGATTTCATTATTTAGATAAGATTATCTACGCTATAAATACATACATGTGCTCATACATGAAAATTTAGAGTGCAAATTTTAATGCCTAAAAAGGATGTGCAAGCTAAGTTGGAATTAAATAAAAATATGAAATTAATCTCATGATTTATAAATAAAATTATCTGAATTATTAAATACCCGCATGGGCCCCGTCACAGTGTTGAATGTTTAAATTCAGGTATTTAAGGATACTGCGCTAGTTAAAAAAACTAAACTGACTTAAATATCTTACATTAAAAATTATGCAATTGTTTTGAAAGAGAAACAATCATTTTGAAAGCCTGAGCATATTTTTAAAATTCAATATTCTAAATATATGTTTATGTATGTATTTTAGTGAATCAACACATTCATATGATGAAAGTTTAAGTCATATTTGAGCAGTTAAATCCTTCTCACCATAGGGACTGAAGTTAATAAAACTAATTATTTCAATAGAAAATTAAATAATTAAGTTCAGCAAGGTTGCATATAAAAATTGATACAATTACATGTTTCAATCCATAGTTCAAATCTTCCTCTATAGGAGTAGAGTTGACAATATCTAATATGATATAATAAGATTTCAAAATTGTATACCCGATCCTCCTCCTATAGGGGCAGAGTTGACAAGGTCTACCCTAATGATGGCCGCATTGAATGAAAATCTCAACTAGAGGGGATCTTATTATCAAAAGATACTTGAGCTCTAAATTAATTCATTATAAAACTAAATTTCAACTAAGTAAATATCTAAACTAAATAAAATTTATTATTTAAATGCTTAAAACAAATAATTCATCTACCCATCCACCATCATTTGTTGAGAATGACAAATTAAGAAAACTCTAGCTCGTAAAAGAGCCAATGTCAAATCAAGTGTATTTCTATATTCACTGTCAAATAATCTCATGCCATTAAGGATGTAGCCCATGTCCTCTATCCACGTGATTTGACCAGCATGCTCCACATATTATACGGTTATGAGCAGAGTCCTCACGATGATTGCCAAATGACAATTATATTACGGTCAGCCCTATATTTGGCTCACTTTGAGTTATAAATCATAAGATATATTTGATAGGCACAAAGCTCTTTTGTCAACTAAGATGGACTTAAGCTCATCTCCTAGACAAATACCACCACAGGTCTACAATGATTACTTGGACAACGTAACCCATGGTTACTAATAAGGATCCTTTGATCAGATTGGGTCGACTACCTTCTCTAACTAAGTAGACTAGGGACCACGACAACCCAGGATGATGAAACCATAGAATCTAGATCCGGCATGTCATTATTCTACCAACCATATGCTTTAAGTTAAATAATGGTGAATTTCATAAAATTATAAACCCCAAATTTTAAACTCCAAATTTTAAACTCCACATGCTTTTTTTTTTGTTAAGGGTGGTTAAACATCTTCAATTGTTGGGGAGACTTCCAATAATCATTGGATGCTAATAATTCTTATCAGACAGTCTATTTCTCATAGATCTTTCTGTTCCACTAGAGGGTGCACTTAGTTGACTGCTATTATTTGAGAAAAGAGCTTGTTAACTCTAATACCACTTTATTTTAAAAAAATAAAGAATAGTTGGTAGGATTTTTAAGTGATTTTTCTTGCCACCTTAGAATATTTTTTTACACTTCTATTCACTTTTGCTTACTCTCTTCTTAGCACTAACACAAACACGAATGCACATAAGCGTAAGAGAGAATGGGAGAAAAGAGAGGACAGACTATCACAAATATTTAATCTTTTTTTTCTCAAAATTTGTTCCTTTAATGTATGGCAGTTCATGCAGCCCAATATGTGGAACATGAAGGATCAAATGCTACAATATTTATATATATAAAAAAAATCTTTAATTAAACATTTAAGATAAAAACCCCTTCTTTCTTAATGTAAAGTAACATAAAAAACCTCTAACACACATACATCAATCATTGCAACTTATACTCTTGTTGTCAATAATCTCCATTTGACTTTATATTTACATCTCTATTAGCACT
Organism: Cymbidium sinense; assembly: GCA_021442155.1. Lineage (NCBI taxonomy): Eukaryota > Viridiplantae > Streptophyta > Magnoliopsida > Asparagales > Orchidaceae > Cymbidium > Cymbidium sinense. The sequence goes on from CM038217.1 coordinate 94,454,805, forward strand.
CTAGAAATCAACTGAATTGAATATGTGCTTATTGATATAATTATTCATCACACACACCCATATGTTATACTTATATAGTTTCAATCCTCTCCTTTCAACATATTCATGTGATCTTCTTTAAGAGAGTAAGGATATCAGAGATGAGTACTTAGCCATTCTATATTCTCCATATTTAAATGTTTGGTACAGTCTTGGATGATCGAATCAATAATGCATTCACCAAATCATCCTTGCAAGTAGAGCTAAAATGATGGATTCGAGGTATTGCTTTCTTGCATGTCACTCTATGAATCACATTCTTTAGTCTTCCATTGCTCCATGCCTTCACCATTCATGTATCCACATAAATCACATATGTTTCTTTTCGAAATTTTTGAGTTTTTGTTTAATTAATTTTCAACTTTAATCATTTGCCTTCATTTACTCTTTTCACATTTAAACCAAAAAATAATATTAAAACAACTAACCTTTCCAATATGATGAAAACCAAAAGTTCTTTGATCAATAGCCACAAAGTTTATCTTTTTTCTAATAAGACAATATCTTCTTAACTAGAAAGTAAATATCAGTATTTGTAAAAGCAATAATATCTTCTTGAGATGTAAAGTCATGCGGTGAAAATGATTAAACCATTCTTGAAATGAGCAAATACCAAACTCTACCACTTTATAAGTTATTTTCATCATCAATGGAGATTGAAACATATTCATAATTTCCTACGTTTCATTGAAATAGTTTTATGAAACAACAAATAGTGTTGTATAAAATAAGTTAACAAAATAAATGATAAGTAGTGAAAACTACTAAGATATTATGATTTCACCAAATATATATTATTTTAAGAAAAATTATATATTTTAGATATATCAATTAATCTTGCTTTATGTATCGTGGTATTCTTAATGGGTCAATCAAAATTGAGTTTGTAGTGGGTAAATTTTCACACATAATATCTAGTCAAGTAGTTTAGTCAAGTCAATTTCAAGTAACTTAAACGATTTAGAACTTAAATTGACACTCCTATCAAGAATAAGCATGACAAATTAATATATGAGAATCCTATAATACATAAATATAAAAACCAATATATATAATAAAATTAGTCTATCTATTAAAGTTGGAAGACATTATTGTTAAAGATTCTCTCTTAATGTAGGAAAATTGACAACCATAAAATTGAGATATTTTAAGGAAGAATATCTACCCAAGTTACCAGACTTCTTTCTTCAGCATGTCAGTAAGTTTGAAAACACATTTAATGAAATGTCATATTGCAGAAAGGGGAAACTCCCTTATATTTATGTCATGGAACCTTATCAAATGTTTTGCGCTATACAATGTTATGTGTGCTTTATGATTGAAGCGATGAATTAAAAGTACTTTGAAGTTTTAGAATGCATTGCATTTTTTGATATTTGGTTTGAAGAAAAAAAAATATAAATCAAAATTAAGATATTTGAAATGCACTTAGTTTAAGTAATTTAAAATTATCCAAATAGATTGACTTCAAATCTCATCGTTCATTCTTTGTTGTTGCAACAAGACATCTTTGTCCTTCACAAATGCTCATGGTTTCTTCTCCCTTAAAATAACTTATTGATGCTTGTCCTTACAAGCTCCTGCCATGAGCCTTCATACATTGCCAATCCATCACAATGCTATATCAATCAAAATATTGAATGTAAGACTTTAAATATAATTACACCTATCTTTAATAATGCGTGGATAATTGATTTTTTGGTCTATAGGTTATATGACATTTGATTTTAGATAAGTTGAATGTTCACTCTTAAATAATTCTAATAGAAGTTTGTTTCCACTTCAATGAACCATTAACCCAAATCTGAATGGTTCTTTGTCATTAACAAATATTTAAACTCTCTCTTAGTTATTCCATCTTTAGATTAAAATTTATTATTTAGTAATTATTTACCAAATTCTTACGTGTTTAAAGATATTCAAAAAAAATATAAGATTGAATCTAATGTTAAACAAGAGATGTTATAATAATTGGACATGGTGTCAAAAAGTTCTAACAAGCTTTGACAATAAATAGGTTTGGGTTATGACGTTGCTATCTATGACATGCTTTTTCTTTGGATATATGAAGAAACTATTTTTTTGATTATTGTGATGTCTATAAAGCAAATTATCATCATGTTTGACTTTTGTTAAATTTAAATAAAAGTTAGATCTTCTTTACAATTATCTCTTAATGTTTAGGTCCATCAAAATTACTACTTCTGGTGGCTATAATTTATTATTTTTATAGATGGTAGTACTATAATGACTTGGGTGTGCTTAATAAAGCCAAAGTGAAGAGACTTTTCATTTTACATATTTAACAAAGTGGATCTAATGAGTAGAATAAGAATATTTAAGTTCTTCATAGTGATAATGTGTAATATTAGAGTTTGAACTCAATAATACTATGAGCATATGACACTTTACACCAACACATGTCCAAATACACCATAAAAATGGCACCGTGAAAGAAAAATAATAGTTACTAGATATTGTTTGTGTTTCCTTCATAAAAACTCATATATCATTGTTGTGGAGGGAGACACATTAACCATAGTGGCATATTTAATTAAACATGCATCCTCATTGCAACTCCATTAACTTCTAAACTCATTTTCAAGCTTTTGTAGAATAAATTATTGAACCAAGTTGTCCCAAAGTGATCTTCTCATATCTTTGATCTTGTAGCAATTATACACTTCTACACTTGAATATATTAACTAAATAAGTTGACTTTGAAGGTATTGCTGTATTTTTTAATGAAAATGTATATTGATTTTTATTAAGACATGATTTTTTCCTTTTGAGAATGAACTTGGGAAGTACATTGAAATTCAAAATCATATTTGAATATAAGATAAAATGATATGGACATTATATAAAGAAACTTTAATATAAGTATTGTAAACTTAAATTTTAAGGTGATGACTCACAAAATGAACTAAACCAAAAGTAGAAGAATGTGATCAAATGGAAAATAAATGTCTATATCTACCTAGCTATTCAAATAAAGTTCCCTCATACTACTTGAAACTAAAATACAAAATTATTCTTGAGTTTAAGACATAAAACTATCATCACAATGCCTCACTTGAGGTATTCTATAAATAAAATCAAATATCCTATGAGTCAATATATTTAAACATCATTTTTCAGAATAAAATCAAAATTTATAAATTAATTATCTCATTTATTCTAATAACTCAGAAAATGTCCTACCTAATCCAAAATAGCTTGTTAGTAATAAAAAGATGAAAATTTTATATAAAAATATAACATAAAATCACATTGATTGTCAATCAGGAAGAAAAATATTAGATAGAAATTAATTTATATAGTGAAGTACAAGATTGATAAAAAAATAAGCAATATAAAATAAGGTTGATAAGGTATAACTAGTCCTATGAAAATTTCTATGAAGTCATTTAAACTTATAACCAAAATCAACACAATTAAGTAATATTGTCTTTAGTTACAAATGTAGAATGGAATGATTCATCAATTCATGAGAAGAACAAATTTCTTTATGAAAAATGAGCTGAAAATGTTTCCATGGATCCCCAATATATATGATTATAGTGAAACATAATCTAAAGGTGTGCTAAGAAAAAATTTGTTATGTTGATTGAATATATATATATATATGAGTGCATAGTTTGAAAGATTTATAAAATCAATGCTAGTTTTTGTCTATCATCAAAGTAATTAAGATAATACAAATCATGCTTTATAAAATGACAAGGGGAGATCAATACACTTATTATATACATGAATAACATGGTGGCTATTAGAAACAATTTACACAAAAGTAAAGATCCATACAAGTACATGTCTTGGAATTCAAATTAAAAGATTTAGAGCCTTTAAAATATTATTTTTAGGATTGAAGTATCTCAACTAATAAAAAAATTATCTTTAAGAATATGCCTTGAAACTTTTACAAGAGATTGGCATGCTAACTAATGTATACTCAATAGAAGAAGAGTATAGTTTATGTTTGATTGAACCAATATCTAATTGATAAATGAAGATACCAAAGGCTAGAGATAATGTTTATCTTAGACAAGATTAGATCTTATGCATTTACTGTTGTTAGCCAATTTGTACATTTTTTTTGAGGAAAAAATATATGAATGTTGTGCTATGATTTTTTAAGATATGTGAAGTCCACTCCCACAAAAAATTTAAAAATTATTTTGTAAAATAAAGATCATCAAAATATAACATAATATCGATGTTGACTAGGTTGAATCACTAGTTGATATAATACTAGATGCTTTACATTTGTGAATGACAATCTCATGATATGAGGCTAGAAATAAAGTGTTGTAGCTAACTAAAATGTGTAAGTTAAATTCAAAAATATGTCACTTAAAAATTTTAAATCTTTATGGCTGCGGTATCTTTTATAAGATTTGAGTTTTTATCAAACAATTATTCAAATCATTTTGTGACAATAAAAGCGACTTGTGATTTTGCACATAATCCTTTGCTACATGATCATACAAAATATATTAAGGTAAACAAAATTTTCATTTAGAAAGGTTGGATGAAAATAACATGAGGTTACAACTATTCCTTGAAACATCGGTTCTTTGATATCTTCTCAAGATATTCTCGAATAGATAAGTTAACTTGAAGGGGTTTTCAAATAGTAAGATATTATTCCTAACTAAAATTTGATTTTGCTTTCAAGAAGATTTAGAAATATCTTTAAGATACGATATGTGATTGAAAACATGATTCACAAACATAGAAATCGAGAAAGCAAGATAAACTAGTTGAGTAAGCAGCACCGTTGCGGCGATACTTTCATGGAGGAGCGAGAAGGAGGCGTCGCTACAATACACTCCAGGAGTATACTATGTAGGTGGTCAGAGACGGTCTCATGAATGGTCTTTGATCGCACTTCATCTCCGCTGGGGTCTCTCATTATCATCGAGGGGTGTAACATCTATCTCTATGATGGTCCTCCGAAAGGGGAGACATTGGGTAGGCTGCGTGCATCTAGATTGGTGGGTGAGGTACATAGGAGAGTCATCAGGCCGACATCGGTATACATGGGACATCAAATCTACGGTATGTGGTGAGAAGGCGAAGGTCGCATAACTGGTGTCATCTGTATCTCTGTATCTGCTATCTAATATGTGCATGTGCTTCTGTAGTTTACTGCATAACTTCTCATAGGTATTGATGGAATGCTGAAAATCAGTGTCCAAGTCTCTCCCAAAATCAGGCCAAGATACCCATCGTCTCCCCTCCCCAATCACTGTCACTCCTATAATAGGAGGTCCGTCAATCCGTAAGCCTAGAATCATAGCCACGCCCTACAGTGTAACTGTCATCTCACCAACCGCCAAATGAAATGTGTTCATCTATGGTGACCAGCACTCAACTAAGGCTGTGAGCAGGTGGTGATCAAGTCTAAGATACCACAGGACACTCTAATGTTAAATTTTGATTCCATGCGACCTATAATTTTCTTGGGTTTCAAATCCATGTGGCATTTAATGACTGGTTGGATGTAGTGGCTAATAAAATGCAATTTACCTTTACATGTCTTTCATATCGAATGAGAACACTTATGTGACCATCATCGAAAATCACCTGCTCCACACCTCTTGCTCATTTCGAGTATAGATGCCACAAACATGGCCTCTGAATACGCTATGAATGCAAAGTATAGTGAATTGTGTCTTATTAGAATTAGAAGTTATGTATTCACATTGTTTGTTATTGACCAACCCTGAATAGTAAATTTAAGGTGCCTCTTGTCATGGAAACACATTCCTTCATGTAGGTCTGCTGGAATGAAATTATCCTCTAGGAAAATAGAATCTGTTGGGAGGCCATCAAAGTTCAGTTCTTCATCCCATTCTTGTCTTTGATTGACAAGCACGGATGTAGTTTATTCTTGAACATATGTTCTTCAAATGATTATTTTGTTAGAGTAATCTCTCGATCGATTGTTTCCGGTGTTTGGATGTTGTTGTTCTCCAATATCACCTTCTTGTCATCACATTACGAACTTCGTTGCTAGGCATTATTTCATAGCCATCATCTTGATTTTAGAGGAGGCACGATCATTCGATATTCACATATACTTGCAGTCGGTAATATGATGAACATGTATGGGAGATGCGGATACATCTCCATCATCAATGCTGCGCATTTGAATATAGTGTGTAAGACTAAAATGAAAAATATTACTCAGATAATCAGTTTAAGGAACTTACCAATGATATGCTTTAGTTGGCTGAAATTCAGCTTCAGTATAATTATGAAGTTTGGTATCATCCGCTGGTTTCAACTCAATTTCGACATATACAACTGGGTTGTACATCCAGCATTAATGACTCATCCGTCATCATTTAATGGTGTAGCAATGAAGCGGCACCAACAAGAAATCTACATGAGATTAATCTAAACCGAATGAATCAATTTTTTAGTGAGATTGATTCATGCTAAAATCAGATCGGCGTGAAATTAATATAGGACGATTCTTTCCACCAGTATACATAGGGAAGAAATCGTCACTAACACTAAGTTGGCTGCCATAATACAGTACAAAGCATACAGTGTCTGAACTCATATTTGAATCAAATATGTGTATCGGAGGCAGGAATGCTGAAGAGCACACCTGTTTAAATTAGCTAGATTCATGAGTACTACATGAATTGGTTAGAATGATGAAAATAATTTGTTGCAGGAGCGTAATCTAGATAGTGGTACCGATGAACTGAAATAATATCATATTTAGGTCCTCCGAACAAATATCATATTTAGGTCCTCCAAAAAAATATCATATTTAGGTCCTCCGAACTTCCTCTATACTATTCCATCAAACCTTTTAATAAATGTATTGCATACATAGTAAGAAAATCCATAACATAAAGCAAAAAAGATAAAGGCTTAAAACCAATCCTTGATGTAATCCATTAGCATATTTCTCAGTTTATAGAAAAAAATCAAAAAACACAAAAAATACCTAAATTACCTAAAATACCTAAAATCCACATTACACTTGCCTAATAACATCATAAAATGCAACAAATACAAATCATATCCACATATTATTCATTTATTTTTAAAAAACAAAAAAACCAAAAAACCTTAAACATTCATATACAAATACCTAAAATACCTAAAATACTTTAAAAAATACCTAAAATACCTAAAATACCTAAAATCCACATTACATTTTCCTAATAACATCATAAAATACAATAAATACAAATCACATTCACATATTATTCATTAATTTAAAAAAATAGCAAAAATACTTACTTTTTGACAAGTCAAATCCGGTAAAGCGTTAGCGGCCCCTACTACGACATGGCGATGGGGCGGTGGCGAGGAGATCTGGCGGTTCGGCGGCCACGGTCTAACAGAAAGACGAACAAGATTGGGCTCTTTCCCGATCTCGATTCGCAGTTTTTTTTTAAAATATTCAGCTAGTCGCGTTTAGCAGCGACCTATTTATACATATGTGATTGTACATGTATAGTCGGCCGATCGCTCAAGCGGACGATTTTAAAATCTTTTTTTTCGCTTGTCGCTAATTAAGGTTTTAAATGTGCTTATTTTAAAATTTAGCCAATTTAAGATTGACTTTGTTCAACATTTTAAGAAAAATATATAAAAAATATTTTTTATTTTTCTCAGTCATGCCATCTTCTCAATAAGATAAAAGTATCAAAAAGATGATATGTTTTCATTAAGATCGAATATATAGAAACAATAATTAAAAAGAAGAACATGCGATCTAATTTTTAATGGGCAATATGGATGATAAAATGGCACTATTTCTATGCATGGCGTTGATTGCAACATTCCAGGACTTGCTTGATAGAGTGGCTAAATTTGAAAAGTGAATCGCCCCAAGTCTGAAGTCTATGCAGATAAAGCAAAGAGAAACAAACCTTCAGACTCAAGAAGAAATGAAACTCACACCGCTTCTTATAGCTCAAATGACAAAAAGCGGGTGATATACAACGTGGATAAAGGAAAGCAGTCGATGTACAATGATGATAAGGGTAAAAAGCCTGTTTATTCTAATCCAACCAAAATTGGCATTAGGAGGTAATGATAAATCTCAGACTTTTCTAAGTGGTGGTGAGCATCCAAAATAAGCAACAAGAGATGATGAGCGAATGCGGCCATCTCTTAAAAAAAAAGATGAACAAAGAATATTCTTTCAGAAGGGACGGTGTGGCTAAATTATTTTGACAAGCAGTCAAAGCCAGTTTACAGTTACCAAAAATCAAAAGACCTAAAGAAGTTGATCAAGTCAATAATCCAAATTACTGTCCCTATCATCGAATGATCAGTCACCTATCAAAGATTATTATGTCTTCAAAGATTGGCTAGAAAGGAAGTATCGGTGAGGTGAATTGACACTGTTTAATAGTGTTCTAGTAAACCCTGAAAGAGAATCTACAAGGATGATTACGTCCTCTTCCGTAACATCCAACAATGATAAACAGAAGGAGAAATAGTTCCAACTGAAGAATGGCAAATAGTAGTTTCCAAAAATATCATGAAGATGCTGAAGCAGCTAAAAGATGTCCGTAGTGCTAAGTGGAAATCATCACTTGAACATATATAAGACTTAAGAGGGCTACCAAAACCAAGTATTTGGGCTTCTCAGTGACATTCTGATAAAGCTACTTTGTCAAAGCATGAGAAGCAGTCTTCCAAATGCAAGCCTCATAAATCAAAGAAGCTGGCCAAGAAAAGGAAGATTAAAAGAGAACTACAACTCAAAGATCATTAACAATCTAGAGGGTATCACCATCGACAAGACATCCATTTGCTTGCGGACTTCATCCCTAAACTTCTTGAATCGGATGAAGAAGAAGATAATGATGAGTCTTGTTCAGTAGAGACATGTCGAATTATCTGCGTGATGTCAGATATTCTTCAACATCAGTTACTCGAGATGATAAGGATAGTTAGACAAACTCGACCAACCCGTCAAAATTTTTATCAGGAAAGCAAGAAGAGCCTGAGGAGCTAGTGCTTGAATTTTGTTTAATGACTCAACAAGACAATAACAGTTTAGATGAAGATCTATGTTTTTTTGATGGAGAAGAGTCAGACTCATCAATATCATCATGTATGAAATGTATGACGTTGAAAAATGATTCTAACCCTTTTGGCCAATCTTCTAGAATAAGAAAGGAATTTGAAGAAACTACCTCTTCAAAAGAATCTGAGCGAGACAAAGTTATTTAAGTTCAGTTGAGAAGTGGTAAAGTCTTACCACCTTCATCAAAGAAGGAAAATGCAAATAAATATTAAGGAAAATAAATTGAAGTCAATGAAGATATCATTCCCATAAATCCTAAAGCAAAGCCTAAATCAAGTGAGAAGATAGATTATAATATTCTATCACATCTGAGAAAGATCCCTGCACAATTAAGTGTGTACGAAGCTCTCTTGATATCAAAAGAACTTTGAGAAACTTTGATACATGCTCTCAGAGATCCGGAGAGTTATGAAGCTTACTTTGCAGAAAAATGCATGACTGAAGCATTGCAAACTCAAGATCTCCCAATAATTACATTTTTTGAAGAAGATCTTATGTTGGGAACAACGGATCACAATCATCCTCTTTATGTTACTGCAGAGAGTGATGGCATCTTGATCAGCCGAATATTTATTGATCCAGGTTCTTCTATCAATCTTATGAGTCTAAAGGTATTAAGAGGATTATCACTAGATATCCAACATCTTAGGAGAGATAAGTTGATGGTTCACGACTTCAATGAAAAAGGGTAGAAAACTTTGGGTTCTTTTATTCTCCCACTCAAATTCAAGGATTTATATACAGAAGCCAAGTTTCATGTAATCGATGCCGATACATCATTTAGAGCTCTCTTTGGCCGGCCGTGGCTGCATGAGTATGGCATGGTCCCATCAACTATGCATCAATGTATGAAGTATCTAAAAGATGGAGAAGAATTCAAAATTCTCGGTAACCTACAACCATTCTCCATCAATGAAACAAAAATCTATGAAGATGTAAAGTACTTCATCCTCAAAGAGCCTAAGCCAACAATGCCTCTTGAAGCGGTACCATCCACTTTAGGAACTAAGGAGCAATTTCACAAAATAAAAAGCGGAAGGAGGAAGAAAGAAGGCAATCTACACCTAAATCAAGAAAAATGTTCCTCATTTGGGAGTGACACAAGAAGAAGAAGAAGATATTCTGTCAAACCTAAGGAACTTATAAGCTCTCAAGAAAGCGAGTATGAAATAAGTGATTACGATTAGGA